>VUYV01000193.1:1229498-1458627 GCA_008711295.1 Anarhynchus alexandrinus | reverse complement strand
CGGGGGGCACGGAAGCCAGACTCCGCCCGTCTACCCGCCCTCCTTCCCGCCGCCTCAGCCGCGGGGGTCCGCCGCCCCGCTACCCACCGCGCTGCCGCCCGGTCCGCTGCCGCCCGGTCCGCTGCCCACCTCCGCCTGCAGCAGCTACCGCCGCCGCGGGAGACACTGCCGCGCTCCCTCCTCCCGCCAGGCGGGGCGGTACCAACCGGCACGCCGCAACCGGGCGGCGGGGGAGGTCCGGGGACCGTCGAGAGGCAATCAGCGCCGGCCCTGCCCAAAACAGGCGGCTCAGCTCCCGTCTCCGCTCCTGACGGCCAACGGCGGTAGCTACGGGAAGAAGGCGCCCGCCCCGAGGCAGGGAGGAAGGAAACGAGCCCGCTTCCTTCACCCACTCTCCCCTCAGCCGCGGAAGTGGCTCATTCCACCTTCCGCGGGGGCGGGGCGGCCGCGGAGCCGCGGAGCGGGGAGGAGGGGGGAGGAGGCGGAGGCGGCGGCGGCGGGGAGCGGCGAGAGGCGAGGCCGGCGCACGGCCCTGTGCCGCCCCGCTCCCCCCCCCCGTCCCAGGCAGCGGCCGCTGCCGGCCCCGCGCTCCCCCAAGAGCGGGGTGAGCCGCGTCGGGCCGCGCCGGTAGCAGCGTGGCTGACGGGCGCGGGCCGGTCCGGTGACAGGCCTGGCCCCGCGGCCATGCGCCGCTCCAGTCACCCCTGCTCGCCGAGAGTCGTTCTCACCAGCGCTTGAATCCACGGCCTTGCCCTTGGGCACTTCCCAGCCGTGCGTGCCGCCGCCCCGTTGGCGGGCTGGGAGTGAGCTCGTCACCGGCAGCCGCCGCTGGTCGGAGGGACGGGTGTGTTTGTCCCCCTCCGCCGGTCCCTTTGTGCTCCTCCCGCCCCGGGATTAAATTCAGACTTTGTGTTACTCCCCTTGTCCTCTCTGTATCTACCCTCTCCTGGCTCCGTTACCTGCCAGGCGCTGGGCTCACTCCTCTCCCAGCGTTTCAGCCACGGCACCCTCTGCTCCTGTTCCTGCCCACTCTTGGTCGGTCTCCTTGCCGTGGGCATCAGGCGCCTCCGGGCTCCCCACACTTTGCCTCACAAATACCTTTCTTCAAACATGAGGACCTCAGATCCACGTTTAAATTCAACAGCTTCTTTCTCCCTGCCCGCCTGTGCTGTTGGGTCTAGTTCTAGTTCTTCTGTCTCTGCGTCAGAAATTATCTGGTCTGTCAGCTCTCTGTGGCTTTGGCCATATCTGATGGTCCCACACAGCACCACCTGCGAGTCCCTGTACCATGTTTGTTCTGACACAGGTGCCAAAACCAGCAAAAAGCTGTAAGAGTAGCGGCACAAAAAGTTACTTCTTAGCCAATTATGTTGTGTCACAGGGGCAGACCTAATCATGTTGTGCCTCAGTGCTCATCCTCAGCCGGTGGCCTGATGCACAAGTTTTACAGGCCAGTTTTCTGCCAGCTGCCCTCTGTGCGACTTGCACACAAAGATAAGTCCTTTGTGAGAAGAATCATCCTCCTGCTTTCGGTTTTGGTACTGAAACTCAAAGTCAGGCCCGAAACACCCGCTGCAGTTGCCACAGAGCAAGTTGTGCTTTGTTCTACGCTCTTTCCTTCTCAGATGCAAAATGGTCATTTATAAATGTTAACTGCAGAACTTTACTCCATTTGTGTTAAGCAGGAACAAACTGCAGTTTTCCAATGGCTTAAACCAGTCAAATTTGGTTGATTGTCTTGGAGGTGATGAAACTCATACCCCTGACATATGTATCAAGTTTCTACAGGGTTACAGAAGAGCTCATCAGAAAATAGAAGATCATCAACATATTAGACAGGAAAAAAGCTTTCTTCCTATGCACAAATGAAGGACCACTTGGGGAAAAAGTTGTTTAAAAAAAAATGAGGCTAAGGTAGACAGCACATCTAGAATTGTTTAGAGGAAGATAAAAGTTTGACAGTGCTAGAAGCTGTATCTGCATTGGCAGATATGTAAGTCTATTTCGCTGCATTGAATCATTCCTATTTCAGCAATACATGAAGTTTCATATTTTTTCGTAAATGAGAAGGTGTTGAGTGCTGCAAAACCTGTGTATATTAATATTTTGCTATGCAGGAACTGACAAGCTGCAGGGATTCCCTTAGCAAAGTCACTACTCTGTTTAATCATATAGTTACATTTGTCTTCCATATGAGGTTAAATAAGCTCACATTTTAGTTCTGAAGAAATGCTTTTGCAATCTCTTGAGGACATTCTAATTTCCTCAGCCTTTGGAAACAGTCTTTTGAATCTGACATTTCCCAGGAATCAGAAGCCTTGCACCTTGTATTAAAATCAGCGAAAATACTTCTTTCTTTTCCTAATTAAGGAAGCAACTCGAGATGACTTGGTTTCATACAAAAGTAGGGTGTTCTTGAAAAGAGACTCGTGACTAAAGCATATTCTAAAAGGTAAAGAAAACAAAGTAAAATTCAATTTAAAGAGTGAAAAATAAAATTGTTTGAACATGTTGTATTTTGTGTGTAATCATCAGGCTCATTTGTACATGTTAAGTAAATGTAAAATGGAACTGCTCAAGTACAGACACAACAGAAGGAAAAAAGTGTGTATTTTGCAATCCAAACATTGTACTTGAACGAGAGTAACATGCCATACTGATGCTATTAAACTCTAAGGACTGTATCGGCATTTTTTAGCAAACAGTTTCATTTTGAATGACAGAACCTGTAGGGCTTCTGCCAGACCTGACACCTGATGATTGAGTAAGAGGTCAGGCACACTGATGCCCGTGAAGTTGTTAGAAGCCATGAATGAACTTCGGAGGTGACAAACAGTTCTTCCTGTGAGGAGCTGTATGTCTTGAGCTTGCCTGTTTGAAACAGCCGTTCCAACTGATTTCCTGCAGGTGTGGGTCAGGTCGCACTGCAAAGAAGCATGCTGGTATCCTGTCTGCAAGTGAAGCAATCGCTTCTTGCTCTGCCAAGGCCAGACCCACGCTGAAGGCTGGGCCTCCTCTCCTTTTTCCTGAAGGTCCAGCACTCTTTCTAAACGCATCATGAACAGGTATCTCTGAAGAATAAGAATTAAGTTAATGTTGAATTCCCAGTGTGATACAACTCTGATTTGTTTCCACCTTTTTAAAAAAAACCAACCCATATTTCCTGAATATATGTAGGTTTAGATTAAAATATTCCTTGAACTGTGAAGAAATGCCTAAGACAGTATATGTATGAGAAGTTTCTTCAGTGTGGGAGGAAGGAAAGGAGTTTGTTTAGATATATGCATGCAGCAGCAGTATTGTGTCTACAGTAAAAAATGATATGTGTGTTATTTTGATAAACTCATCGTATTGTTTCAGTATCTGGTAAGCTACTACAGTGCGAACACCCATGAGAACTTGCAGACGTAGCGTCTACTACAGGCTGCCTGATCAAGGGAGCCTAGTGACAAAGCCTTCTTGCTCCAGCTAGAGAAGGCATAGCACTCACCAGCTCTTGTCCTCATGGGGGACTCTAACCACCCCAACATCTGCTGGAAAAGTAGCACAGCGAGCTGTAGGCAATCCAGGAGGCTCCTGGAATGCATTGAGGATAACTTCTTAAGCCAGGTAATAGACAGCCCTACCAGAGGGGATGAGATACTGAGGGAACTGGCAGATGTAGTTGCCAAGGCAGTCTCCGTGATATTTGGAAAGTCATGGCAGCCAGGTGAAGTCCCCGGGGACTGGAAAAAGGGAAACATTGCACCCATTTTTTAAAAGGGTAGAAAGGAGGACCCTGGGACTACCGACCCATCAGCCTCACCTCTGTGCCTGGGAAGATCATGGAATAGATCCTCCTAGAAGCTATGCCAAGGCCCATGGAGGACAGGGAAGTGATTTGAGACAGCCAGCGTGGCTTCAGCAAGGGCAAGTCCAGCCTGACGAGCCTAGTGGCCTTCTATGATGGAGCGACTACATCAGTGGACAAGGGAAGAGCAATGGATTTTGTCTATCTGGACTTCTGTGGGGCCTTTAACACGGTCCCCCACACCATCCTTCTGTCTAAATTGCAGAATATGGATTTGACGGGTGGGCAGCCTGTTTGGTGAATGAGGAATTGTCTGGATAGTTGCATGCAGAGGGGTCGTGGTCAACGGGTCAATGTGCAGATGGAGATTGGTGACAAAGGGTGTCCCTCATGGGTCCATACAGGGACCAGTACTGTTCAATCTCTTCTCAATGCCATAGGCAGTGGGATGGAGTGCATCCTCAGCAACTTTGCAGCTGACACCAAGCTGAGCGGTGCAGTTGTTACACCTGATGGATGGGATGCCGTTCAGAGGCACGTGGTCCAGCTTGAGAATTGGGCCCATGCAAACTTTAGGAGGTTCAACAAGACCAAGTGCAGGGTCCTGCAGCTGGGTTGTGGCAAGTCCTGGTATCTCTGCAGGCTGGTGGATGAAGGCATAGAGAGCAGCCCTGCCAAGAAGGACTTGGGGGTGACCGGTGGATGAAAAGCTGGACACGAGCTGAGAATGTGTGCTCGCAGCCCAGAAAGCCAACCGTATCCTGGGCCGCATCAAAAGAAGCGTGGCCAGCAGGTCGATGGAGGTGATTCTCCCTTTCTACTCGGCTCTGGAGAGACCCCACATGGTGTACTGTGCCCAGCTCTGGAGTCCTCAACATAAGAAGGTCACAGACCTGTTGGAGTGAGTCCAGAGGAGGGCCGCAAAAACGATCAGAGTGCTGGAGCTCCTCTCCTGTGAGGACAGGCTGAGATAGAGAGCTTTGGTGTTTTTGAGCTTGGAAAAGAGAAGGCTCTCTGGAGACCTTATTGTGGCCTTCCAGAAGTTAAAGGGGGCTTCTAAGAATGATGGGGACAGACTTTTTGGCAGGGAATGTTGTGATAGGACAAGGGATAATGGTTTTAATTTAGAAGAGTGAAGATTTTGTCTAGATATGAGGAAGAAATTTTTCTGAGGAGGGTGGTGAAACAGTGGCCCAGGTTGCCCAGAGAGGCGGTAGATGCCCCATCCCTGGAAACATTCAAGGTCAGGTTGGACGAGGCTCTGAGCAACCTGATCTACTTGAAGATGTCCCTGCTCATTGCAGAGGGGTTGGACTAGATGGCCTTTAAATGTCTCTTACAACTCAAACTATTCTATGATTATATGATTCAATGAAATCTCTATGATTCCTTTCATATTATTCCATAATTTGTATTTCTTCATTATCCAAGGCCATTTTTCATAATGTTTGTGGGAGCTGACACAGGCAGGATGCTGGAACAACTACAAAACCACGGATGAAAGGCAAACAACAAATCTAATCTCAATACCTTGTGGACCAGGGGATCTCCAAAGCAGCGCCCAGACAGAGGCATACAAGCAGGGGACGCAGGCACTGCGGAGTGAGAGAGTCCTTATTAGTCAGAGAGTTCTTGACAGCGAGGGAGTGATAGAGTGAGAGCCTTGACTTGCTGTTGTCGCCTGTATTTCAAGGGTTCAAGCAGGCATAGTTTTTAATTGTGCTTTGATCGTCAACAACAAGGCAGTGATCTCATGTATGCTAGATAAGGTGTCCCTGAGTCCATCACAGACTTAGCTTATCTAAGTGTGGATGTTCTACTTGCGAGCACATAAGGCTGAACAATGATTAGTGTGATATGTGTTGTCCAGCACCCCAAGCGCAAGTCACTTGAGCGTGTTTACAATCCTCCTCACCAATCTTCCGTTACTTTCCCACAATGCTCAATTTTTGACTACTCATCAGACAGAAGCAGAGAAGAAGCCCTGTTCACTATTATATTTTTGATCAGAAAAAAAAATAAATGCCATGCTGTTATTAAAAGAACTGCAACATAATGAAATTTTTTAATTTTGTGCACCTGGGCAAAGAATGTCTTTGATTTGGCACAAGACATTTAAAATAACTGCATGATGCAGAAGTAGCAAAACCACAGCTAAAAGCCAATTATACAGATCAGGTCAGAAACTAGAAATGAAATTTTGAGACATCTCAGAGGGTGTAAAATATTATGGAGCTTTTTGTGTCTTGCAATTAAAACTTCAATCTGTACCTTGAAGGATATCAGTATCAGGCTGTACATCACTGCAGATCTTAGAAAGTCTTAGCCCAAAGTGGTATTTTTGCAGTTACAAGCAACAGGAAACAACTTTGGAATAAAAAGGGATAGGGCAGCTTAAGTGCTATGGCAGTACTTGCAATCACGAAGTCAGTCATGCTGACTTGTAAGCCAAAGCAATTAGCTGTACTTTGAATTCAGTATGAGTGTTTTCCTGAGTGAGGACCAACTGCAGCTCTGTGGTTTATGTAAGCTGATTTTAACTTCATAAATAACTGTCTTCAGTGTAATTTTGCTCCTGTTGGGGAATTCCAACTATAAGAAAAACCCCAATGATTTTTATGTGTCTTTATAAACACAAATATATAAAAATAAATGTAAACTACGTTTCAATTTAAATGGCTAATAGTATTTCTCTGTAGATTTTTTTTTTTTAGGTTATACAATCTGAGACCTTCAGATTCAAAGCTCTGAATTAAGGAAAGGTTAAGACTTCGTTCTGCTTGTTTCCAATTGCTGCATCCAGATTAAACAGCCACACCAAAGCTGGAGGGGGGGTCCCAAACCAAATACGACCTAGAAAACGTGAGAACAGGTACCGCGACGCAGGTCCCTGCAGCGATAAGAAAACAGTGCTTACACAAGCGGTGGTACAGTACCTGCAGCCTGCCAGACTGATGGGTGCTGCGTATCCAGCCCTGAAGAAACACGGCACCTTACACAACTCGGGGAGTTGTGTAAACTCGCTAGAGCGATATATATCCCATCTTCATGTGTCTCCACCTACGCAATTACTTGGGGTCAGCTTTGATTACAGTGAAATTATGTAATCCCCTCTATAGACAAGGATAATTGAGTTTCCCACAGAAGATTTCTGAGTTTGGTTTTTTTTTTTTTTCCTGTGTTCCACATGTGCCCATTCTGTGCACTATCCATCAGTATGTTTTTGTCTCTTAAGTGACTTTTTCACCTTCTGGTCTGTGTGCTCTTAAACAGCCTGGTCATTTTTGGACTGTATATTTTCTAAGATTTCCCTGGTCATTTGTGGATTATACATTTTCCTAGATAACCTGGTAATCTGTGGACATCGTGATACATTTTTCATCTTCAGATGCAGACCAATGTTCTTTTAAGAGACTATCCTACCGATGCTTTTCCAGATGTGGATCCTGATAGCTTTAATACAATCTGGCTTATGCAAGAGGACCCAGATATCTCATGGCCTGTGGAAATTCAGGTCACCTATGAACATTAAAAGGATATGTGTAAAAAGTACCTTTCAAGTTGCTTGTTACTAACATCTTAACGTGTATCTGCTTATGATAATGTCAATGGTAGTTACTGAACACCTTAACTTAAAATTATTTTAATTGCCTTCAGCCTGTGAGGAATTCCAGAGGAATACCTTGTCCGCTTTTCTAGTTTATTGTAGGGTGCATGTGATTCAGCCTCTCGCGGGGTCGTTGTCTGGCATCGCAGATGTTTACAGCCGCGGCCGGACCTCATCATCAACTGTTTGTTTTTCGGGATAATGTGGGTGACGAATGTCTGCGTCCCGCCCCTCCCACCGGCCTGGGGGACATCCAAGTCCCAGCCCGGCTTCCACGTTCCCCGGCTATTCCCATTTCCTACACACGCACTCCCTCCTATTTTAGGGATTCAGTACCCCGCGGCGGCCCCCGCCACCTCTCTCCCCCGACTTCAGCGCCCCCCCATCCCCTCCACCCCCGCGCATGCGCAGCGCGCCGCCCGCCAGCGCCCAGCGGCGGCGTTACCGGGGCTCCCCGCCGGCTCCGCCGCAGCCGGAAGTCGCCGTTGGGGGAAGGCGGGGCGGGGCGGGGCGGGGCCGCGTCCTTCCCTCCGGGCCCTAGCGACCGCGCGGAGAGGTGGGATGGGGCCGGCGGCGGCGGGGTCTTGGCGGGGGGGATACACACACACCTCACGTACGGCTGCGGAGTGCCCTGGGGGCGGCCCGCCGCCGTCTGTCCCTCTCTCCGCGGCACGCAGCCCGCCTGGGCGGAGGGAGGGCCGCTAGGCTGTTCTGCCCGGCGGCAGCAGGTGCCCGCCGGCGACGGAGCTTCGTGCTCGTTGCTGGCTGGCGGCGGTTTTCGGGTGGCCCCCCCCCAACCCCCCGTGCCCCTTTCCCCGGCGCTGCGCGGGGGTGCTGCTGAGGCCCGGTGTCCTGAGGGGCCGCCGAGCCCGAGCCCGAGGCCGAGGCTGAGGCTGCTGCCGGCGCTTTCCCGCGCGTCAGCTCGCGCTGCCGGGCACGGCCTGGCGGCCCCCGGGCGCAGCCTGCGCTGAACCGAGTGACGTGGGTGGTGTGAGCGCGGCGCAGGGGTGGGCTGTTGCTTCGACTTTCAGCTGGCGTAGGATTTTTGGTCTGCCTTAACGAGCATCGAGTAGTGATTCTGTCGGCTGAAACAGCTGCTGGTGAGCTTGTGTAGGCCCCCGTGCAGATGTGTTCGTTATGCCTTGCTTCGTGTGTTTTAAAGTAGCACATCTTGAGGTCGTGGTTAGATTTATTCTGAGTAGTCTCAATCATGGAACGGTTTGGGTTTGACCTTTAAAGATCACCTAGTTCCAGCCCCCCTGCCATGGGCAGGGACACCTCCCACCAGACCAGGTTGCCCAAGGCCCCATCCAACCTGGCCTTGAACACCTCCAGGGATGGGGCATCCACAACTTCTCTGGGCAACTTGTTCCAGAGCCTCACCGCCCTCAGAGTAAAGAATTTTTTGCTTATATCCCATCTAAATCAATGGCCTTGCTAAAGTTAGTTAAGTGTACTCAGAAGTTTATGAGAGGAATATAACACAAGTTTTCTGGTAGCACCCATCAAATGTATTAACTCCTCAAATGAACACTGCCTGTACCGTTTTGTTTAGTTAGGGAGCTCCTACGAGCCCTTCCATGGCACTTGAATACTTTTTTTCATAAGTGAAATGGTGTGCTTTTTGGAGTGTATCCATTTGTGTGCTAATCAACTAGCTATTGATACATATTTTAACAGGAAGGTTGCATATTCAAAATCATTAGCATTCCCAGAAAACATGCTTTAGATCTTTTTCCCCCCTTTAGGTGACTTCAGAGTAATTTCAGGAAGTTTTAAAAGTGTAGAATGATGTGGATGTGACGAGTACATTTTGATTATGTTTTCAGACTAATGTTTGGGTTTTGTTTTTTTTTTTCCACTGTAGCTCTCTGTTGTTCGGTAGACTTAATGAGTTCTATTCTTGAGGTGAAAAAAGATTTCTGAGAAGTCTTTTAGTTACATCTGTTTTTTTTTCTACTGTTCAGTATGACATTTTGGTGTAGGTTGCAATAAAGCTTAAAAGGGTGGTATGAAAAACTAGTGTCTCAGTGTTCAGAGCTACATCTTACTGTGAAAACTGGACACAATTGAGAAAGGTATAGTTTCCCATACCCCGATACATTGAGTACAATACGACAAATGCTCTGTCAGGATTGTTCTTGTCTCATGCAAAGTTGGAGTTTTTAGTTTGCAAGTTACTAATAATTTAAAGGGCCTTAACACGTGCCTAGCGATTGTACTGACCGCAGGCTTGTCTATACTTTGAAAATAAGGTCTTCAACTGTTTTCTCAGTTGAGATGGAAAGAAAGCTGTGTCGCTTTCCCTAGGAGGGTGAGTGACAGCTGTATGGTAGTTAGGTGTTTTGGGGCTTATGAACACATGTACCAAGGTGAATTCTGATGGGAAGATCTTAAAAATCACAAATGATACATCTAGGTATTCTTTATTAATAAACTGAAGCAAACTGTTAACCTTCATTGTTCTTTTCTTCCCATATTACTCCACTTGATTTTGAAGGTACTTTGGAATAACTGTGTGTTTGAATATAAAGCAGTAGGGTAACCCTGGGAACCAGGTATGCTTTTCTGTGACAACAAAAAAATAAATTTAGAAATAATAGCTTTATTTTTGCTGGATGTTAAGTTAAAATTATAGTTTGAAGCAGAAATGCATTTTTTCTTTTCCATATTTCTAGTGCCAATTATTAGCTATTAGAGTGAACACAATGAGTTTGTAGTTAGTATGTTACACCAAGTACTTCTGTGTTCATTCCAACAGAAGGAGATTGTGGCAAACATGCAAGCCAGAGATGGTAAAGATGGAGTCCAGGCTAGTTTCTTGTTTTGGAGTTTAGCATGAATGTCCATCTGCTGTGGAGTTCAATAGCAAACTTCCATGGCTTATTAATCTTGACTGTTGAATAGAGCTTATTCTTAGCATTACCTAGCCTTAATTAATGGAAAGAACATAAATGAGTTTACTGTTCAGCTTGAAGTAAATCTTGGCTTTTTTTTAAGGTCTATGTTATAAATATATTATCTGTATTAATTTCTTTTTGTCAGTAACACTGACTTAGTGAGTTTCTTCTAAAGGTGAGCGGAGGTATAGTTCAATTTAATATTCCTCCCTTGTACCCCTAAATATTGCTGATAATATCTGATACAATAAAAATATGTTCAAATAGAAAAGTCCAGGTTTTTGAAACAGAAGACTTGCTATGTTAAAGGCTGCTATTAGACAGCAAGCCCTGGATATTGTCATACTTAGAAAAATCATAGTACATGCATTTATCTCCCTTAGAATTATTTTGAAGAGAAATGGAGTTTGTGATCCTTGTAGGAAAATAGGGAACGCAGGGGAACAATCTACACAAACGCAACTTTTTGTATTCTAAAAACCCTGGCAATGAATATTCTGCAAAGTACTTTTTTTTTTTGTCTACAATATTCAATCTTAGAGGACTAGCAGCACAATTCTCTTTGATTAAAACATGTCAGATTACTGTTGGTGGTAATTGTTTACATGACATAGTAGTAACACTGTTCGGTAACTGTTCATGATTGTTAACAAACTATTCTTTTATTATGTTGCCAAATCAACTAAAGCAGTTCTCTGTTACAGGTTTTTAATGTTTTTATGACATGGAAAAGAGTAATCTTTGAAGCTTGTCAAGTAAAAGTCGAAGATGATGTTTATTCTCCAGAGTTTATAGACTTAAAAAGCTGCACATTCAACATCATGAATTTGTCCTCTCCAGTCAGTTATGCTGTCAAGGAAACTAAATGGTGAGTTCCACTTGTGTATTTTTAAGTCCAGTAATATGGTTCATTGTTTTGTCATTTATTTTCTAGATCCCTGGAATTAGGTAATTTGGACTGAAGAAGAACCAGATATGGTATGACACATGCAAGCTGTGCCATGTCGATATAGTCATTAGATGAAAAGATTTACTTGAAGGCGTGCATACTGGCCATCTGATGTGCAAGAATTCTTACATGACCGTAGGAGACATGACTTAGAGATAGGGGGAGTTCTGTCTGCAATAGGAAACGTTGACCTGGAGATACAGAATGGTTTTCTGCATTAGCTGAAGTGTCAGAGGTTGGCTTTAAGTCTTGCACACAGGTCTTATTTTTTATAACCTGATATGTTTTATACTTTGGCACAATTAAAGTAAGATTTAATTCATTCTGTTTATCTTACCTGTGAGAGCTATTTGTCACGATTTAAAGTTTGATTTTACAAACCTGCCAATTATATAGGAACAGCAAAATTCCACGAATGTGAACTTTGGTCAGGAAATCAGACTGCAGACTACTCCTTCAGCTGGGAAGTTCTGCAAAATTCCGCTGCTAGCTAATAAATGAAAGAGAATTTCTCTCTGTTACAAAATTACTCAACATTTTCTGCCTGATGTGGAAGAAAAGCTAGTGAAAAACTGTTTTTCTGCAATATTCTGTGTTCACTGTAACTAGCTGGCTTGTGAAGTGAACGTGAATTTAAAGTTTTTGAGTTACAAAAAGACATTCTGCAATGTAGAACTCAAAAGCTATTTCACCTGCTTATATGTTTATTGAAGAATCTTATAGTGCTGCTAAAAATGGTGTCTCAGATAAAAGCTGTAGTTGGTAAAATGTGTATTTTAGTTCAAAACCAGTGATCGATGAACTACTAATTTATGAAATTGGAAGTACAAAACATTCTCTGAATTCTTGTCAGACTGCAAATCATACATGCTGTGAAACTTTCCAGGGATTTTGTGTGGTTTTGTCTTTGATTTAAGCTTCCGAGAGTCTTATGCTTGTAGCACTTCTACTTGTAATATGAATGTGGAAGGAAGAACCTCCTACAGTAGGTATTATGAAGCTTTCATAAAGTACTGCATGTGCTGGCAACGCTGTGATGATTAAAGAAAATGTCACAGAAATAAGAATTCCTAAGGCCAATCTCAATTTTATTTGAAAATGTTTAAGTAGACAAATAAAATAATGAAGTGGTTAACATAGTAATATTCCTTCTGTGTTTGTTTTTTTTTTTAAAGTAGCTTATTCAATTTGATTCTATACTAAGAGCAAAAGTAGGGTTTTCTGCATTATATTTTTAATTTTTCAGCCATGGCATTGTGAGTTTAGAAGCTGTGCAGAAAATTCTATTTTAAAAAGGTGTTTAATACTTTTTTTTCCCAGTAGTTACTGTTGTCCTGTTGTGTCTTAATGCTTTTATGCACATTTTTCATTTCTATATTGTTGCTAATTTGCTATTACTTGAGATGTTTTGTAACTTGTTTCTGGTTGTTGGGGTTTTTTTTTTCCTCCCACTGGTCCTGTTAAGCAGAACAGTTAATCACATAGTTAAATTTTCCTCTGACTAAGTTTTATTGTATAGATATCTCTATTGTACTCTTTTTTTTTCCTGGATAATTAATAGGGGAGTTGGAAGGAACAGTTTTCTTGAAAGCTGATTGCCATACAAACTGATGTCATTTACTGAGGAGAGAAAATGGACTTCACACAATCCAATGTGAATCATACAGAAGACATTTTATTGATATTCTACTGTCCCTTATATACAATTTTTCTATCCCTAATCGCGTTCACGCATTAGTTGTTTGGTTGAAAGTCCTGTGCATGAGGCAAACATGCGACTCAGTTTCTTTCCCGATTGGTTCGTCTAATCTCTGTTTTTCTACCTGCTCGTCCGGCTCTCCAGGCTTTCTCATCCGACTCTTCCAGGCTTTCTCATCCGACTCCTCTAGGCTTGTTTTTCTCAATTCGTGTGAAACAGTCACTATCGCTCCTGTTTTTCTCCCCTCAAGGTAACTTCAAGGATGAGAACCTACAGCCAGTCCGCTTCCTCGCATGGCTGGTTCAATATATGTCCATTGTCTCTTAAGTATGTTCCCACAATTTACTTAAAGATTTAAAGGTGTTTTTTTATTTACTTTACAAAAAGCACTCATTCCCTTGCTTGCATTCAGTGTGCTCTCCATGCAAGAAGTGTTAAATATCACCAGGTTTAAAGAGGCAAAATGGCCTCCTGGCTGCCCGCAAACTAACAAAATGGCTACCCTTTCCATAAGCCTTATTTCTTTCCCCTAGTCATCCCCAGTTTTCAATTTGGGTTCTGCTTTTCTCCCTAACATGTGCTTTGCTAGCTTTGGTGCTGTCTGGCCTTTAGCTATCTTTAATTGAGACTGATGTGTCTTGCATCATGTCTGAATAAGATGACTTGCCTTTCTTTCATCTCTCTTTTCTCCAGCCATGGAAAAGGTCTCCCAAACCTATTACATGATGTCAACAAACAAGCTTTTATACTGTTTACAGATGCTCCAGCTGTTCAGATCCTTCTTACTCCCTGTTTTCCATATCTTCTTATTGCAGTAGTAAAGAGTTGTGTAAAATAACAGTATGTGATTTTACTTGCCTTGGTGCTAATATTTTGCCCTTTGAGTCATGTTGGTTCCTTTGGGTATGGCTCCCATAGTAAACACTGAAAGCTAATAATGTGCCTGTGGTTTTCTTGCAGTACATGCAGGTTTTAATGATCCTTATCTCCTACATTTATTAAATATATAAAATGTGTTAAGTACATTGCACCCTGTGGAACAATTACCGATGGCATACAATTAGTCTGATCTCATGGATGAAGTCTGTCTTGTTTTTAAATGGAAATAGACTTAGTATTTAATAAATTATAAAATATTTATAGGCTGTAGCTAAAAAACTGAAATTTCATCCTTTGTTTTTACTAATACCTTTAAACACAGCACTTATTCTAAATTACTGATCCCCTTGTTGATGGCATTTGTGTCTTTTTTGCTAGTCAACTTATGTGGGAAAACCATGTATCATCAGGTAGAGTTCTAAGTCATGGAAAATGTTAATGGTGCCTGTGCACAAACCTAGGGGTAAAATGGTCATTTTTTATTTAGAAAAAACATAAGTTTATGACCTGGTTGCCATTACTGAAACCTGGTGGGATAAATCCCATGACTAGAGCGCGGCAACCAATGACTACAGGCTCTTGTCCTCATGGGGGACTCAAATCCACCCCAACATCTGCTGGAAAAGTAGCACAGCGAGCTGTAGGCAATCCAGGAGGCTTCTGGAATGCATTGAGGATAACTTCTTAAGCCAGGTAATAGACAGCTCTACCAGAGGGGATGAGATACTGGACCTGTTGGTCACCAATGCAAGTGTGCTCATCGGTGGCATCAAGATTGGAGGCAGCCTGGGCTGCAGTGATCAAGCACTGGTGGAGTTTTCAGTCCTGAGGTATATGGGTCAGGGGAAGAGTCAAGTCAGGACCCTGAATTTTAGTAAAGCAAACTTCCAGCTCTTCAAGGAAGTAGTCAATAGGACCCCCTGGGAAACTGCCCTCAGGGACAAGGGAGCAAAGCAGAGCTGGCAGATCTCTAAGGATGTGTTCCATAGAGTGCCTGAGCTCTCGATACCCCAGGTGCATGAAATCAGGAGAGGAGGGCAAGAGACCAGCATGGCTGAGTCAAGACCTGCTGGTGAAACTGAAGGGCAAGAAGCAAATGCACGGGCAGTGGGAGCAGGGAGAGGTATCCCAGGAGGACTATAGGGATGCTGCGCAGTTCTGTAGGGATGGAGTCAGGATGGCCAAGGTGCAGATGGAGCTGAATTTGAGAAGGGATGCAAAGAATAATAAGAAGGGCCTCTACAGGTATATCAGCCAGAAAAGGAAGGTCAAAGAAAGTGTATCGCCCCTGTGAACACAATTGGCAAACTGGTAACAAAGGACAAGGAGAAGGCTGAGGTACTCAACAACTTTTTTGCCTCAGTCTTCACTGTCAGCCTCTCTTCCCACACCTCTCGAGCAGATGGACCCAAGGCAGGGAATGAGGGGGTAAAGTCTCTCCCACTGTAAGAGGAGATCAGGTTTGAGACCGCCTGAGGAACCTGAACATACAGAAGCCTATGGGGCCTGATGAGATGTATCTCAGAATCCTGAGGGAACTGGCTGATATAGTTGCCAAGGCAGTCTCCGTGATATTTGGAAAGTCATGGCAGCCAGGTGAAGTCCCCGGGGACTGGAAAAAGGGAAACATTGCACCCATTTTTTAAAAGGGTCGAAAGGAGGACCCTGGGACTACCGACCCATCAGCCTCACCTCTGTGCCTGGGAAGATCATGGAATAGATCCTCCTAGAAGCTATGCCAAGGCCCATGGAGGACAGGGAAGTGATTTGAGACAGCCAGCATGGCTTCAGCAAGGGCAAGTCCAGCCTGACGAGCCTAGTGGCCTTCTATGATGGAGCGACTACATCAGTGGACAAGGGAAGAGCAATGGATTTTGTCTATCTGGACTTCTGTGGGGCCTTTAACACGGTCCCCCACACCATCCTTCTGTCTAAATTGCAGAATATGGATTTGACGGGTGGGCAGCCTGTTTGGTGAATGAGGAATTGTCTGGATAGTTGCATGCAGAGGGGTCGTGGTCAACGGGTCAATGTGCAGATGGAGATTGGTGACAAAGGGTGTCCCTCATGAGTCCATACAGGGACCAGTACTGTTCAATCTCTTCATCAATGGCATAGGCAGTGGGATGGAGTGCATCCTCAGCAACTTTGCAGCTGACACCAAGCTGAGCGGTGCAGTTGTTACACCTGATGGATGGGATGCCGTTCAGAGGCATGTGGTCCAGCTTGAGAATTGGGCCCATGCGAACCTTAGGAGGCTCAACAAGACCAAGTGCAGGGTCCTGCAGCTGGGTTGTGGCAAGTCCTGGTATCTCTGCAGGCTGGTGGATGAAGGCATAGAGAGCAGCCCTGCCAAGAAGGACTTGGGGGTGACCGGTGGATGAAAAGCTGGACACGAGCTGAGAATGTGTGCTCGCAGCCCAGAAAGCCAACCGTATCCTGGGCCGCATCAAAAGAAGCGTGGCCAGCAGGTCGATGGAGGTGATTCTCCCTTTCTACTCGGCTCTGGAGAGACCCCACATGGTGTACTGTGCCCAGCTCTGGAGTCCTCAACATAAGAAGGTCACAGACCTGTTGGAGTGAGTCCAGAGGAGGGCCGCAAAAACGATCAGAGTGCTGGAGCTCCTCTCCTGTGAGGACAGGCTGAGATAGAGAGCTTTGGTGTTTTTGAGCTTGGAGAAGAGAAGGCTCTCTGGAGACCTTATTGTGGCCTTCCAGAAGTTAAAGGGGGCTTCTAAGAATGATGGGGACAGACTTTTTGGCAGGGAATGTTGTGATAGGACAAGGGATAATGGTTTTAATTTAGAAGAGTGAAGATTTTGTCTAGATATGAGGAAGAAATTTTTCTGAGGAGGGTGGTGAAACAGTGGCCCAGGTTGCCCGGAGAGGTGGTAGATGCCCCATCCCTGGAAACATTACTGGACAGGGCTCTGAGCAACCTGATCTAGTTGAAGATGTCCCTACTCATTGCAGAGGGTAGGACTAGATGACCTTTCAACGTCCTTTCCAACTGAAACCATTTTATGATTCTATGATTCTTAGTCCCAGCAGACTGTAATTTCTGTAGTTAATACTTAAAACTTCATGTAGACAAAAATAAGCTATTGTAGTATTTTCAGTTCTGTATGAAATGATGCCAACTTTGTGGTTAATTTAATCATGTTTCTTCTTACAGTATATTTAATATTTAGTGGTCCTGACAACTTGTGCTTTTGTGTTGAGCAACTAATTATGGCAGCCATTCTTACATATATAATATAATGTGAAAACTGATTTTTAACTTCTGAAATAATTTAAAAGTTGTCCAGTTTGACATTACAATAATTGCACATAAGACTATTAACCTGTTTTGTTTTAATTGAATAGGTGTTTTTATACTGATTTTTCACTCTACATAGAATAGCTTGATTTTATATTTTATATTTTTTATATATTTATTTATTTATTTTTATTTTATTTTTATATATATATATTATATATATATAATTATATTTTATATATTTTTATATATTTTTTATATATTTTAATATTGCTTGTGGTGTTTAAGGGCTGATGCTGCTAACTGCCAAGTAAGTTTTCTTTTAACTGAAATAGCAGTGGCAATGAAGATATTGGGTATTTTAGAAGGCTAGACCTTTAATTGTGTTTTGTTTGTGATTGATTGCTTGGGTTCAGTTTAAATGTATATATCTCTGATGAAAAAGTGGAAAAGTAATTTTTGTTTCATGTATGTGCATTTGTTTCACGACAGAAGTGGTTTTGGGATGGTAATCCATGTTAAAAAAAATGAGCCTTACTGCAGGATACAAACGAAAACTTGGAGTCATTTTAATTTAAGTGATTGGAAGTTTTTTAAGCGTCCTGAAAGTTTATTGAATCAATAATAAAAATGAAAAATAGTAAAAAACATGTTATGCCTAAATCAACTTTAAGAAATCCTAAGTGGATATCTGTTTTAAGTTCTTGCTGCTACATCTCTCATGTCTTGCACAATAAGCAATTCTATATAACCCCTTTTTTTCAAAGAGCAATAGTATGATAACAACTGTGTGGCATAATTTTACTTTAATGAATGTTTAGAACTTTGGGCTCACAATCTGATCACTGAAGTAAGGGAGCGTTAAAACTTGAAGGGAATACTCATGTATTTTGAAAACATTCATATTTTTCAGCTTACATAATGCCAAGTGTGAGTCGCAGTTACTACGAAATAGCAATGAATCAGAGTTGGACACCGCTGAAGATCTGAGAAGGAAACTCTGTCAAGCTAAAAAAGAAAAATTAGACTTAACCATTAAACACAATCAAGAAGTAAGGACTTTTTTGTGTGCTTTAGTTTACTTTTGGAATAAGTGTAATCTTGTTTCATTAAAATAATACTCTTCCGTGGTGTATCAAAAGCACAGTCATTGACTGATAAGGAAGGTGGCACTGTACAGACTTATCATACCTGTTCATAGGAACTCTTAGTACCTCTGCTGGCACTGTTGCTGGTTGAAGTTGCACCAAGCAGAGTGCATATTTTCTGCAGGGAAAGGAGTCACTGCCACTACCAGTAGTTTGTTAGATAAAATTGCCTAGTGACACAAATAAATAAAAGCCACAGCTTGAATCTAGCCTCATAAAAAGATCTTAATTAGTTCTTATTTGTATTTTTTGCAAGGTATTAGAGTATCATTTTTATTCTGCAGAAATTTGCAACTCATAAATATAGAACAGTATTCTTGTGTGTCTATACACCATATCCAGCTGGGATTTCCTTTAGCTGTCTTGCAATGTGCAAATTTGCAATTTTCAATAACTATAACAATGTATAATGTAGAAATGTGGTGATGCGTTCATCAATAACTTCATACTTGTTAATGAGAACTTCATTCATAGACAGATAATTTACCTGCATTGCAAGGGTTTTCCCTGATGCTGTTGTAGCAAGCTACTATTGAAATATAGTAGTAGCAAGAAAATACTTAATCTTTGCTTTAGTGTGAATATCAGCTTTTGCACTAGTATACATAAGAAAAGGTGGGCACTGAGTACAGCAGTAGTTGTAATCAGCTTTGGATTTGTTGCTACTAGGAACACTTCCCACACTTGCTAATGCCAATCTGGCAGCTGATATCCTGCTTTAAACTGTGCTGATGCAGAAGTATTATTACTACTATAGGTAACAATTCTGCTCTTAGCAGTTTGCTAGGGGCAGTTGATGTGGGTGCTTATTCATCTGTTCTGGGTTAAATCTAGCCAATAAACCAAGTTTGCTGTTCCATATCCACTTATTATTGGGGTGTGTACCCAAATTAAAGAGATTCCTGCTTCTCCCACGATGACTTGCTCTTGTGCTGCACTTAATTCATTATTTTCCCATTGCCCCATCAACTGTGAGGTGATTCTATAAAATGGGTCCCTGGAATTACCTGGATTTAAAAAAAAAAATAAACAAACCACCTCTTACATTGAGAATTTGAACGCTGGGGGTGTAGTCAGGTTGCATTTTGGGTAGATAAACTACTTAAGAGATTGTTTTGATTTTTTTTTTTATCCTATCCATTTACTGTATAGTTACACATAATGGAAGTGCTGAAGTGACCTACATGCAATATTGTTGCAGTCAAGAGGCTACATTGTAGATGTTCTGAAGAAAGATGTATTTTACTTTCCACCTCTTGTGATGAAGTAGCTTGATTTTCTGGACCCAGCTTTTGGCAGCAATGACTAGACTATGTTTCTTCATTGGGATGAGATCACTTTTTGAAGCATTCTCCATTCTTAGTTTGTTGTCTGTGAAATTTAATAGCATTCTGTTTGACTACTGAACATTATTGGACTGAATTTTATGTTCATACATATACTTGTGAGTTGTTATATATTTGATAGTCTAGCATTGCAACATGACTTTTTCTGAGTGTTAAATTTAAGGAAAGTTACCAGAAAATTGCCTGTGGAATATAATGTTTCTGTTGCTGCAGTTTTTCCTTTGAGGTGTAGGAAGATGACAGAATTATGACTTTTATTTTCTTAAGGTAGAGTATTTTTGGAAAAATGAAGGGATATGTTTAAGGTACATGAAATTCATCTGGGAAGAGGAGCAGTTTGCATAAAAAACAGTAAAAGTACTTAAAATCTGCATAAATGTGCATTTGCAAGACTATACAAATTCAAGTGGAGTAAGAAGGCAGTTGTAAATGCAATTCAAAATGTCTTAAAAATATTCTGTAACATGTTGCATTTTTTCAAAGGAGCATTGCTGCCAGTTTTCTGAACCAAATTTATTTTCTAGCTGTCCAGCTATGAAAGCCAGATAGTTAGATTACGGTCGGAAATTGAGAAAGGAGAGGCTGTTCGACAAAATCTGGAGTATGAATTGGCAATTGCCAGAAAAGATGCTCGTCTGAAAATGTATGCTGCAGAAGAGGAGTTAAGTGACGCAAAAAACAAACTTGTGGAACTGCAAGGTAAGTTTAAGTTTCAAAAAAGTAAACATGCAACAAAGGCCAAGTCAGGAAGACAAGTGAGCAGCTGTGACTTAATTAAATTTCCTAGTTATAGGTTTGGGTTTTTTTATGGATCTCCCCTATCTTTCCCATCTTGTATCCACTTGCTTTTGTAAACTCATAAGGATTTACAAAACTCTTGCTGTCTCATGTTTGAATTAAAACCAACTTGCTAAACCTATCAACTGTATTTCGTCTTGCCCCTCACCTTCTGTTGTTCCCTCTTTCACTGCTGTCCTTGTACAGAATTGTAATCATGGTGGCTGTCTCCACATCCTGGTTACCACTATTTGCAGCGGTTCTTCCTTCTCCATTTCAGGGAAAAAAAAGAAAAGAAAAAGTCCATTCCTGTTCATTTGTTTGCACTATTTCCAACAACTTTTTTCCAGAAGTTTTCATCATACTGTTCCTTTCTTTCATCTTTTCAAAGGTTTCAACCTTTTCAGTGTTTATGTCCTGTTTCTTTTCTTCTTGTCATCCTTGTTTCTCTTTTTATAGGTAATGGAACGTGTATGTTGTGACAGTAGTATGTGGAAGGGGAGGTTTTAACCTATGTTAATTTATAAATCTGTAAAGCACTCCTATGTCCTTGTGTGAAAGTTGCTATACGAACACAAAATCTGATTGTTTCTCTGTAGTGAAGGTGGTGCTCTCCAGTGCTGGAGGTGTTAATGTTCCAGTGTTCCACAGGATATCCCAATACTCACAATCATTATACATTTTTTTTCTGAACGTGATTTACAGTGATACTTGTCTTCTTTCTTTCTGTTTTTCTGTAAACAATAGTATTGAATGAAAAACTTCAGCAGAAAGTGGCAGAGACTGAGAAAACATTTCATATTGCTCAGCAGAAGTGGAAAGAACAACAGCAAAGACTTGCAAGTGAGAAGGATGATATCCGCAGAACTTGCAACAGCGAATATGAGTTGCTTCTTAAGGAAAGAACCAAACTAGAAAGTGTTTTGCAGGTATGATGTATTAATAGTTGGGAAGTTGCATGAGATGATGGCTGGAACTTTTTTGGTACAAAATCTGTGGTGGGTTGGGGTTTTTCTGGTTAAGGGAAAAAATCCCCCAAATAGCTAAATACTGCAGCATATATCTGAAGCATATAGCTTTGTAAAGTTACATGTACTGTGTCACAGTCTTTCTTACTTTGATGGAATGTGTTGTGGCTGATTGTCATGGTAAATGCCTAAACCAAGTTACCATTGCACAGTGGTAGTGAGGCCCATTTGCACTGTCATGCGAAGCTGAGTTACTAAAATCAGGGACACCCAACACCGAACTTCTGACTCCATTTCCTTCTTACCTCCCCCAGTTTGACATCTAATGGCCTGTGAACATGAAAATCATGTTCACCCTTAACTACATGTATTCCAGAAGTCCTGTGTACTGACTCTTCAGCTGTTTGCTTGAACGCAAGGTCTGGAAAGACAGGCGCAATAATAAGACCTGCAGTAGAAATCAGGTAGTGTGTGGATATGTAGTGTTTCTAGGCATGGGTTGCAAAAGGAGTTGCGCTCTGTTTTTATCTTAATGATGGAGCCCTGATGGTGGAGAAGGATCCCACTGACTGGATTTTCTCTGTATGAAGGACAAAAAGAAAATTCTCTCTGTAGTAATTTTGTGGATATGTTAAACAGTGCTTTGCAGGAATAGTTAAATAAACAAACAAAAAAATCAAACAACAAAAAAAGCCAAGGAAAGAGAGGGTTTCAGAAAAAAACACGTGAGTTGATTGACAGGTGACACCACTGGGGTCCTTCTCAAACCAACAGAAACATGATTCAGTTGTCTTTCAAAGTTGATGCTTAAAAAAAGTAGGATTAGATATAGGCTATGAAGAAATCTATTTTTCGATACAATTTTCTTTTTTAAGTTGCCAGGTAAAGCAGGCTAAGTGTGGAGCTTTGGCTCTGAATTCTGGCTAACAGTAGGCTGAGTTAGGTTGAGAATGCTTTGGAATGGACTTGTCTTCTGTTCTATACCTCCATTCAGTGGGTTTAATACTGTCTAAAAAGAGCAATGTTGGAGAGGTATACTCTCTCTCAAGTTATGCGTGATCTCAGATCAAACGGAGCCATGGATTGCTTGGGACATCATGTTCTTTGTCAATGGATGTATATTTGGAAGTAAAGGTGATCTGCAGAGGCAGGTGTTTAGTTAGTAAATGTATTGAAGCTATAAAACTGTTCACTTCTAAGGTAAATGTAATTCACTACGAGGTGTCAAGTCCTAACCTGCTTTCAATAGCAAAAATGTTCTATTTTCCCACTTCGCTTTTGTAGTTGTTTCTCTGCCTATTGCTCTAGTTATAGGTTTTATGTACAGTTATAAAATTCCAGCAAATTAAAAATACATACATGAATGCTAAATATGGACTTTTCCAGCAAATAAAAAATACATAAATAAATGTTAAATATGGACTTGACTGCCTTAGTTGTTACTTGAAAGCTTAATTGATTTAAACTTGGCAGATAAATGTCAGAAGGATCTGGGTTTATAAATTATGACTTCAAATGTATTCCAGTCTTTTGCATTGTATATTTTCAGGCCTGTTTTAAATACTTTTATAATTATTCTGAGTTAAGAAATGAAAGCGAGATAAAGTAGATTTAATTTTGGTCTTAATATGTATATAGAAATGAGATTCTAAGCATGTATCTAAATCCTGGTTGGAAAAGCTGCACTTCATGAACTGAAATTCTGAACTTGGCTATGAAAATGCTGAGGTAGGCATGGAAATGAAGTCAGCTTAACCTACTGAAATGCGTCTCCAAGATATGGAAGGGAAGTAATCTTCTCTGCTTTCTAACAGGCTTGTAGTGTGCTCCCTTGGGTGTGCTTGGCACGCCGTCTGCTTCATAATAAAAGATGTTGGAGTTCAATAGTAAGTGCAATAGCATCACCTTGTGGTTAGTCAGTGGATAATATTCCTTCACAGAAGCACTCAGTTTTTCCTTAGACTACTTGTGAAATCGTGTTGTTTGTACACACTTTAAAAAAAAAAAAATTAGCCGTATTTTTCAAGCAGATACATAAAGCAAGTGTGTCTGTGACATCCAGATATACATGTTTGGGTGTTGTTTTGTGGTTTGTTTGTTTTTTTTTTTATTTTCCATGGTGAAGTACGTTTCTCTTTGAACCTTCTAAGGTGACTGCTGGGATAGACTTGCACAGTTTCATACCAAGTCTGAAAAGTTTGGAGACTTCTTTAAGAGTCTGAAATCCTGCAACTCATGGTGTCTTGTATAATAAGCTTGACGTATTTGTGTTAACTTTAGTCTGATGAACATTAACTATATTTCCAGTATAAAACATTTTTAAGTCTTGATACAGTATTTTCCAGCAAACTATGTAGTACTTATTTCATGTGTACTTTTCCCAGCTCACTTTTGTTAATACCTCTTCAGGTATATCTTCCAGATAAATGTCTGTGTCTTTCCAGTATAGAGAGAGTGGAAGTAGTTGTATATTTCTATAAAAATGGTTAAAAATTTTTTTTAGCACACTGATGGGAAGAAGCCTGTGCATTGGCTTGAAATTACAGGCAGAGTTAGAGGATTGCCTTAATCTTAATCCTTATCCAGGTATACTATTTTTGCAATATTTTCATTTATTGAGGTTCCCTTTTTTTTCTTCACATGTGTTTCACACGCATACTCCTTATCTTCTCAGAGCATGCCAAAAAAATCATGCCATAGTGCCTGCGCATGAAAGAAGAGTGGAAATAAACTTAATTTTTTCAGTTACTAATTGATAACAGTTAGCACTGTAGAAGAGTCATGATTCCCTTATTATCATGTTTGAGTGGCCAAAGCTTTCTACCTTCAATCTGGAGTAACTTCTAAAAATCGTTTTCCAAACTTTGGAAAAGACTCATATTTCTTTGATCTTCATGTATAAACATGGTTCTGTCAGACTTCAATCTTCCAAAGAATGATTCTAAATGAATAATTCATTTTCTCCTCCTCCTCCTCCTCCCCGCTCTGCAGATGCCATATGATGAGTATTTTCTAGGAACAAGATTATGTAATGTAAGAGTAATAGCAGAATTTGCAGACCACCTGGTTCATGTCCACAAAATGTCTCTTGCCATGATATTGAATAGGAGTAAATGAACAGGATGACTTACTGTAATCTTTCTGTGTTTTGCACAGAAAGTCATTTTAACAAATTTGGTCTCCAAAGGTCCTCCAACTAAATCACTGGATTTATAGCTTGTTTCTGGTGCTAGTTACGGAAAAGCTTATTCCTGTCCACTAGACCAAAGCTATTCTTTTTGAGACTTCTGGGATCTCCAGCTTAAGTATGCGCTAGACTACTGGGGGTTCATTATTTGGCTACTTTCCCCGAGCCTGGTGTGGTGTGAATGTGGATTTTGCAGCAGCGACGCCACAGAGCTGCTGAGTCCAGTGGTGTTAGTAATTATCCCAGCCTGTAGCTTGGTTCAACTTCTGAATGCAGAAATTGAAGTGGGGAACAGCCTAGTTATTTTATTCTACTGAGAACTTCATAGTTCATGTAGATAATTTTTTAAAGTAATTCAGTTTCTAGACAGAAGAAAGTCTTTCTCAGAATAGCAGAAATAAAGATTTAGTCTATGGGAGTAACTATTTCTAAAAATGTCTGATTTGATTTCAAGTTCTAACAATTAAAACCACAACAAAATAAAACTTCTGCTCCTATGTATCATTTCTTAAAATGCACTTAACTGTTTCCCTCTATCATTGCCATTGAGCTGGGAGAGAGAAGAGATTGAAAGAGCAGCCTTGTTTTAGAGAGTCAAATTTCCTGTGGGGAATTGGCTCTGATTTTAGTATTACTGCAGAAGGTCATGTTCATAGTGGTTTTTGAACCAACACCTTTTACCTCATGGTGGATAAAGAACATGTCTGCTGTTGGGTAAATGGTTCTGTTGACATGTGCTAACGTGTTAGATTTTAGTAACCTGTTCTAATACGGTCTCCATTCACAAAGTATTCCTCTTTTGAACTCTTTACTCTAATACTTTATCTTAATAGAAGTATCTCTTAATGCTTTATTTTTTCTAGGAGCAGAATAATGCACTGCAAAATATACGCAAGAAAATGAAAGATGTGGAGGTGGAACACAATGGCTGTACTGAGCTGTTGAGGCGCCAGGCCAATGAGCTTGCATACAGCGCTGAACGAGAGGAGCGACTTAAAAAAGAACTTGAAGTAAGGCTTTTTGTCTATTGCTATTAGTCTCAACAAGCACTGATGCTCTAAGCAATTTCATTTTTGAGGGATGGAACCTCCTAGTTAGGCTGTGAGTTCTATGTACTGGATTAACAAAATGTTGAACATCTGTTTCACAGGAAAGGCTGAACCGGCGAATGCCACTTAAACTGTGTGCCTGACTTGAGACTGTTGTTTGAACAGCAGATAGGAAAAGATTTATGTAAGCGTGAAAACAAGGCTAACTTTACTTTAGGAAATCTGTACATTTTCCCTAACCTTTTAGTTTGTCTATCTTCCCATCTTTTTGGCTTAAGAGCAGATTTTGAGAATTAGTGAATTTGCGATGGAGAATCTACTGGAGCTGAGAAAGTCACCAGATGTTGTGCTAGGTAGAGAGAATAGCATAGTGGAAGATCACAGTGGTGTTATGGCAGCCTCTTCCTGTCTAGACTTAAATGCTACAAGTAATTTTAGTTTCCCTGTTGAGTGACTCAAGTGTCTGTTGAGCAACACCTGTTGCTGAGAAGTCTCAAGTCTTTAAGACTAGTATCTTGTAAATGTGCTCCTCTTACTAAATGGCTAGCTCTCTCGTAAGTTTCAACATTTTGTTTGTCCACTGGTAGGCTTTGTAGTAACTATGTTGTCTGTATGTGCAATCTGGACCAAGACTTTCTTGGTAGAACATTGGTCGCTGCAGAAAAGTACTGTGACTGGATGATTCTTTATCCTGATGTAAGTTTTCTACCAAAGGCATCTTTAAATATTTTCTGCAATGAATTTTAAAGAATTGGCACTTGCAGGGTATTGGGAGCCCTTAAAGCAGTAAGTGACATACAGTTTTCAGCTGTGTGTGTTCTCTGTTATTTTTCCCTTAAAGGCAAAAGAAGTGTTTAAAGCATTGATTGCTAGGTAGGTAGAGCCCTACATTAAAGATGAAGTACAAAAGAAGATTTCTACAGGGAAGATCAAAGCTCATCAACTAAAACCACTGACTTATTGACCAACAAGGTAGACTTTTGTGCTTTTGTGTGTCAGGTATTGTGAGCTGCACATATTGGTCTACTCAGAATTACCTTCAGTTGGAAAGTGCTGTGTACTGTGAAGTTCCAATAGCCCTTTTAAAACCAAATATTTTTGCTTGAACGGGGGCTTTTTTTTTGTGAATTCATGGCTTTTAATAATTAACATAGGAATCATGGGATGAAAGGAGGAGGAGCAAGGCAGCAAATTATTTATCTTTCTAAATATTTTGTTTGGGTGTACTTACCATCTGTAAATTTGAAAAGGAAGCACCCACTTTGTTGAAAATGTGTAACTGCTATGCCCTGGAGTTGGTTTTATCAGGGAATGTTATCTATTAACCACAGTCAGCTAAGATATTTTCATTGCTGCTTGATTTTTATTAAATTATTTTAATTTACTGAATCTCTTAATAATGTTAACAAAACAACATATTCAGATGACAGAAAAATCAGTCTTGTGGTACTTGTATGTGTAGCTATTTAAGCAGTGGAAAGTATGTGATGAAATTTCTTGCATTCAAAAGTTTAAGCAAATTAGCACAAGTCCCTGTGAATTAAAAAAAAAAGGTGAAATTAGACTGCAATGCATATGCTTTAGTCAGCTTGCATCTTGTTTGACCATCTCAAAAGCAAATTGCATGTGTGTAAGTGTCTGAAAGAGCCTACAGTAATAACTTACCCATTCTGTACTTAAAGAGACATTAAACAACAAGCATCTCTGAAAATATCTTCAAGAAGCAAAAGCGCTAGATATTTTAAGCTTTCAATATTGATTACTGTAGGCAGTATTGGTTACTGTAGACTTCATACTGGCTAGTGGACTCAAAGTCCAGCGTTTGTGACAACAGCATCATCTGCATCTTATAAGGGACCAGTACTTTGCATCACTGTTTGTGGAACAGAATTTTTTCTGCCTTTTCTATGGTCCTGAAAGGCTGCAGGGGTTCCGAAGTTCAAAATTCAGGTTAATAAAATGTATTTTAAGTTGTTCTCTCACCCATAATCCTCTCCCCAAAAAATTATGTACTGAGGGACAGTTTAGTATTAACAGAGTTTGAAATCTAATTGCAGCTTTTCTTTGATTTATAAATTTGTCATTCCTCCTCCTCTCTTACCTTCTGGAACTCAATCAGGAAAAGCTATTATCTGTCCTTCATGCTGAAACAGAGTGGAAAGACCTCAACCAAAGGGACCAGATAAGCTGCTGTTCACCTCTGTAGTTCAGTTATTGGAATTTTGGTCTTGGAGGCTGTAAGGGAAGGAAATGTGGGAGTGTTGAAGGAACGAGTTGTTGCTCAAATGAGGGGAAATGAGCACAGTCTTCCCTTCTAATTGTGTTTGTAAGAAAGGACTATGCCCCTTTAAAAGGGCATGCTGCATTCCCAAGCAGAAATAAGTACTTATGTGAAGCCTGGAGATTTTTGAGATTTAAACACATTGCTTTCAGTAGAATTTTCTCCTCTCTGCTTTAACAGCTGCCTCACTAGCATACTAGCTTCTGTAGGTCACATTCTTAGTTGCCAAATTCTTCCTATGCGTTGTGGAAGAGGCATTAAAGAAGGATACTGAAGCCTGGGTGGTAGTTTTCACTTAATCTGCCGGCATGCCAAAGTGTCCTTGTGTTTCTGCCCATCTGGTATTACTCTCACATAGTTCTGTGGTGTTCTAGCTGTCAATTTAAAAATCCTCAATGTATGGGACTAAGTATTACCTATGTTAGAAATATGGATAAATTTCTGATAACCAGTCCTGTACTTCCAGCTGTGGTTAAATACAACTCTTATTTTTGCCTATGATGTCAGTATTTGAGAGGGATTTCCATTCAGATATAGAAGCCTTAAAGGAGTGCACCTCAGACAGAACAGGCTACATTTTTTCATGAAGTAGCCTTATATTTCTTTATCTCTCTTCATGGAATTTTTGGCTTATAGGTTGAAATTTGTTTTTTGTGGGAAGATGGACATAGGAGACATGTCTGATTTTAAATTCCCATGCCGAGTACCTTTGCGTTAATGGGCATTTGGTTAGAAAATGTGTACTTAAGTTTTTGATGATGGCAGCGAACTTCTTAAGGTGATTTGTGTGAAGAGTAATGTAATTCTAATTAAAAGGCAATCTTAGAATCTTTTGTTATACACTGCTTCTTGATAAGCAGTGAGGAGGAACTTTTTCACAAAGCCGTACCTTTACTACCCTCTGCTGGACATAAGGGAGAAGTCCATGGGAAAATATTTGTGTTTCAGTAATGAAGGGAAATGGTAAATTTAGAATCTTTTTCTTTTTGTACAATGGCACTCTTACGAAGAATTATATCTAATAGACTATATTATAAAGAAAAGAAGGTGAAGAAAGTCTGCGTGGCTCCCCCCCCCCTCTTTTTTTTT
This sequence comes from Anarhynchus alexandrinus, assembly GCA_008711295.1. Taxonomy (NCBI): domain Eukaryota; kingdom Metazoa; phylum Chordata; class Aves; order Charadriiformes; family Charadriidae; genus Anarhynchus; species Anarhynchus alexandrinus. The sequence continues at coordinate 1,429,699 of VUYV01000193.1, read as the reverse complement.
TAAGTATTAGTATGGTTTTGTCCTTCAATTGTTCCTCTGAACATGGTCCAAAAGAGGACATGTCTGGTTTCTGGAATGAGAAATTAAGAGAAAGGATAACAGCAAGCTTCTGTGGACTCTTCACTTGAAACATAGTTGTTGGTACAGTGTCTAACCTACTAGCTTTCCAGTCTGCACTGATACCAATGTGGTGTACCATTGCATGGACATGGAGCCCTTCTGAAGCAGAACACATACTGTACCAGCAAAATTTAGTCTGGGAACCTTATCATTCTTACCTCTTTAGCCTAAGATCCAGTACTCAAACGAATTCTTGATGTATTTGTATCGAACTTACCAAGATACGACAATTTATGATAATCGGTTTATGGGAATGAGTGTCTTTTATTTTAGTCTGTAGCTCCATTGCTCTGGAAAGATGATTTCTTGGAAAATATGGAGCGATTTGTATATAGAAATAGTGTTTCTTGTGATGTGTCTAGCTGCCAAAACGCTGGGTGGGAAAGCTGTTTGACAAACAGTGGAAGAAAGGGGAATGTGGATTTTACCATGAGAAACAGAATTATTAGTTCATAAATTTCAAACTCTTTGTCTTGTTCACAGAAACGTAGTGATTTTCTATTGTTTGGTTTATGTGTTTGAGGCTGCCAACTCTTAGTAAGCTGGAGCTCAAGGTCTCTCAAAGTTTTTAAGCCTTTCTCATGAGGCCTGAAAAATGTCCCATAACTCGGTCCATTTTATTTCTGAAGCTGAGTATGTTGCCATATTTCTGAGACTTTGAGTTACCATTTAAAGACCATTCCCTTAGCTTTCACGTTGCCTTTCCTGCTCCCCTGCTTGTAAGTATGTTGACCTTTCCATGTCCTGCTAAATCTGTCATCTTGTATTGGCTTGGTAATGCTGCTGTGATGAGCAGATGACTGCAAAGAAGACTTGAGTGATGGTCTGTCTCTATATTTGCAGAAGGTATATGTACATGGCAATAGTTTAAGGCTGTGGGTGTATTAAATTTACTGTATCTAAGTCAGTGAAACAGAAAATTTAGGTCCCAGCTAAAAACAAAGCAAGCCCCCAAAACCTGCAGACTCGCTTTTTGTTTTTCTCCTTGTTACTAATTTCACCATGAACTGCAGTGTTAGGTAAGTTATAGTTCTCATAAGAAAGGCTTGAAAAAGCTCCATGCAGCGCGAGAGAGGACACATTCCTCAGCCAGTTAACAGTGCTACTCGTTAACCTTTAAACTACTTTTTGTCTCCTATGACTACACACTTCTTGATGGCTTACCCCTACTTAATCCTCTACTTTCTAGTGTCTCCACAGTGCACACTGGCATCTAGGAGTTCTAGCTACTGTGTCTGTCTTGTATATCCTCTAAGCACTGCAGTTTTCATAATGGGATCTCTGTGGTGGCTCCAAAGTTCATATTTCTTCAGTGGCAAGCTCACTGACATAATGGACTTGCTCTCTGAGAGGAGCTTCCTCTATCATCTCCTGTGTCATCATATTATTCAAGTCCAGTTTGAACACTGTTCACTCTTACCTCACTATGAGACTGAAGTTTGAATACTGTCTTATGTAACCCTCACCAGGAGTACATAACAGGTCACACATTAATCTTGCCTATGTGTACGTATAAAGTAACAGTGTCAGTTCGTGTACTGTTAATGGGTTTATCAGCTACTAAGCATGAGAATGAAAAGGGACATCATTTTCTCCTCAAGGTACTGTAGAAAGGGAGAGCAGTTCAGATGGGTTCGCCAACTGCAATTCAGTTGCAGATTAGAATGGACTTGGACTTTATCCAAAGACAACCAAACTCTGTCAGTTTAGCAGTCCTAGTTGTTTGTTTTTGTTTTTTTTTTTTAAACCTAAAGCGAAGCCTATGGCTTACCTTGTAACCCTCATGCCAGTGTAATTGTTTATCCGGTGTTGTGCAGGTCAATTATGGCTCCTCTGTCAATGAGATGTGTTACTCCAGGTTTCATATACAGGAAATGTTTATAGTGAGGGTTGACCACACTCTGTCACGCTGAAAGAACGTTTGCTTCAGTGGTTAAGAATTGTTTGTAGTTAAGTAACTTTATAGTTACTAAAAGGTTGTTTATTATCCGAACAGGAGGTGGCTCCACCTTACCATGATCAAGAAGCATCAGCATTTCTAACACTAGGTGGAAGTAGTCAGCGCATCTCCCAATGATGTGTTTAGACCTGACCTCCTGATTTGTGTTATGAGTCATAGGGAAGTGCTTTTAAGTAGGAAGAAGATCTTAATCTGAACATGGAAGCACACAAACAGAGTGGGTGGATGATGATCCAGATATGAGGTACATATGTGTCCTCTTCACTTAAAACTTTATCTTGGCTGAGCGTTTCACATAGGGATTGGACCTTAGCCATGGGGAAGTGTAAGTGTCCTGACAACTTGTTAGTAAAACGAAACGGAAAAATCTTGCAGAAGTGGTCTAAATAGAAGCAGAGAAGAGAAAAAATACTTCTGTTACTGTGTCTAAGCTTAGTAACTGTTGTAAATGTACTTTTCTCTTTTTTCTGTTGTTTTCTTTGTTGCTTATCTGATAAAGGGTATTTTGATGTAAATGCAAATGTCAAGCAATTACATTTTCATGGCTGTGCCATTGCACAAATGTAGTATACTGAATGACTCTCAGTATGGAGTGCCCCAGTATTCGCAAATATTGCAGTACTTAGAGCAAGTGTGAGGGGCTGAGAAAAGTGGAAGCCACAAAGGCCATTTTGGAAAATGGTTTTGCAAACTGTTACCATGCAGGAAATGTCTCCTAGAAACCACATTAGCATTGGCATGCAACAAGACACTGGAAAAAGTGACTGGACTTTAAGGGATTAGCGTAAACATAGCATGGTTGCCCACAAGTTCTAAAGCTGGCATTGAAGTTTTCTTAGTCACTTTTATTTGCCATTTCTCAAAAGTCACAATTCTGTCTGTGCTATCATGGAAACAAATCCCAGATATTTTTGTTCTTTAAATTAAGACTGAAATTGACTCCGCTTGAATATGTAGAAACTTCAGAGATTCAATGAGTTTGTGTGTAGTATCTTATTTAAGATGTCTGCCTTCATATATCTGGTTAGGTGCACATGGAAGTAACGAGTGACTGAATCTTGTTGAATAACCAATCTTTTCAATGTCGGATGAGCAAACACTTTGTAACCACTGGAGAACCAACTTTTTGGATCCATCTCTTTGAGGTCGAGGTCCTGATGAGAAGCTTTCCAAGCTAAACCAGAAAGTATTCCCATTTGAATCCCAGTTGAGAGACTGTGATCTGGATGTCTGTGGCCTACAACCTTTCTCTATAGCTTGTTTTCACACAACTTCTTCTTTCTAGACAGGCATTGTGTAAAGTTTTTGGACACATATGGTTCAGTAAGGATACTGATTCTCACCTTTTGTCTGATGCAAAGAGGTTTGCCTGGCTAACATGACTCTGGTACTGGTGTCTTCTGTTTGTCAAACAGGAACATGGAACTCCTCTCCTCATCCCATTTCTCTTTTTGGAATTGTCAGTGTGGTGTTATGGGTTAGACTCATCCCTGACATTTCTTTCGTTCCCTCACAGAGTGCGTAATGGATCGTTCTCACTGCTTGAGCATGCAGCTTCTCACTGTGAAGGGAAGTGTGTATGGGAAGTGTGTATAAGTATCAGTAGAACCTGTTTGAACCTTTACTAGCAAAATAGACAAGCTATTGTCTATAGTGGTGTTTTTGCAGCTGTGTTCTTCCCAAATAAAACTTCAAACTCGCTTGGAATCCAGGTGCAACTTCTATGGCTGATGTGCACTTAGATAAATAGCAATTCCAAGATTCTTTTCCTTAGAGTGGTCTAAGCAAGCCTGAATTTCTTTATAACTTTGTATTGCTTAGCAAGGCTTATGTGCTAATGGCTGGTTAGATGTCTCTCGTAAAGTTTTCGTTTTCCCACTAATTTCCCACTGATTTGCTGGCATCTGACTTTGTTTAAATTAGCTAGATGTATGGTGAACCATAAGCTTCAGTGATCAAATCATAGAATCCAGGAAAAAGAATATTCATTGCTTCACCAGACACAGACAGTATCTGCATGACTTCCTCAATTTACATATGTAATTTTTCTGCAAGCTCTTTTAAGCATCTAAATCTCTTCTGGGTAAGACAGCTGCTTGTACTGGTCAGCTAAGATTAAGGTTTACCTGAGTAATCTTCTGAGACTTTTGAGGAGAACATAGTTCACTCTTCATCTCTGGCTCCTAGCTGTACAAGAAATTAGTGGCAGTTCCTGTCAGGTCCCTGACAGTGACTTGTCCTGAATGCAAATACATTTTATTTCTCTCCCTAGGTCTCTGTTTTCTGAAGGTCTGGTGAACTAATTTAAACAAGGTTTTAAAAATCAAAATTGTAACAAGCTACTGATATGAAGCAAAGCTTTAAAGAATCAAACTCTAGAAGAAGATGAGTTATAAAAGCAATAGGGGGTTGAGATTCCTAATCTTGTGAAGAAACCCCAGTTTTGAACAAGTCAATTTTCTCATGCCTTTATATGGGGATATGAACTGGAAGATGATACTTAACCTGTCAAACAGATATTTTGATTTCTCGTTTCTGTTTTAATTTCACTGTGTGTACTGTCTTGAATCTCTTTGAATACTTTCCATTGGTTATCTGTCAGGTACATCTAGCTCTTCTTTGGTCGGTGCCTAGGGTTCAGTAGGCTAGACACACTGTTGTCTGCAATTGTCCTGCTTGCAATTAGGAGCCTGTTTCTCACATTCAAGAGATCACCGGGAATCTCTGTAGCTGAAACACTAGTTTTCCCAGTGCTTCTCTTTTTGTAGGCATGCTAATTCTACAAGTTAATTGTTCAGTGACTTGTGACAACTCAAGCAAATGAACCATCTGCAAATATGTCTGGTTTTAAATGGAATTGCTCTTACTTCAGACAGCAAGAGAATGATATGTTGGCACTTTTTACAGGTGTCTGCTCGCTCCTGCCTCTCTTCCCTCATTGTCCCAGGATTTTCTTAGGACTGAAGTTTCTGTGTTTCTGGGAGTTTGTGTTTCCTTTCAACCATATCTCGTGTGCTTGCAGTTAGTGTCCATTATGTTGGCTGAAGAAGATAGACTCTGCTTTTCAAGAACTATACCAAGAACTAATACCTGTATGCTCTGTTTGGGAGAATGTGATTGCCCCAGTTTTTCATTCTTGCAAATGCCCTCACTCAAGCTGTTATTTATTCTTTCTGTTTTTATTTTTCTTCTTGGGACTGATGAAATCTAACACTTCTAGGGGGCTCCATTTGAGTGGCTAAGTTTACCATTTTGATACGGTCTTGCGTCTCTTGTTTCAGCTGAAGAGAGGCTGAGATGAAGGCGTAGTTCTACTTAAACTGGTGCTCAGTAAATAAAATAGGACTTAGCAGTGAAATGCAGAGTGTGTGAATTAGTAAATTATACCTAAAAACTTTACATGCAGCGTCACTTTTTTTTCTTTTTCCCTTTCAGTGTTTGCTATGAGAATAGATACTTGAACAAACCAGCCAAACACAGAAAAGCATTTTTGCTCTTGAGGGTATGCAGTGAATAGTCTCAGTGGAGTTTCTATTTCTTCATTTTATTTTTTAATAATTACATTTCCCACTCTAAGTATTGTGATAAGTACCTTCCTCACTGTTTCCTTTATTCTTCTCAAACTTAAAATAGAATAATTTTCAGGCTGACTTTTTAAATGCTTTTACAAAAGAAATGAAATCCACATCACCTATATTTAGTGATCACTGACTACTTTTACTAGGTTGGTAGTATTCTTGTGTAAAACCATCCTGTTGACAGATGTTGACCTGTTGAAGGATGCTAAGGAGTCCTTCCAAACTGAAGCAAGAGGTAGTTTGCTAATTCTCCATTAAGGGCAAAGGGGAGTAGGAGCTGATGTTTGGAAGGAATAATACAGTTAAGTGTCTAGATCAAGCTACTTTTGAGAATAATCTTAGCAATAGGGAAGTACAGTGGTAGTGTTTGTGCAGAATTTGTGATTTTTTTGTATTAAATATGTTAAGCAGATAAAAGCCCTGGGAAAAGGCAAAATTTAAGCCTTTTGACAGACCTTACTGTGAAGTAGGTTTGGTAAGCTCTGTGCTGTTGCTGCTTTTCTCTTTAGTAGGCCTTCCATGGATATCAGTTTCAAAAGTCTTTCCTTTTGTGTGTGTGTAATTATACAAACAAAGTTTAAATTTATTGCCAAGAGCTTTTATTTTAACATCTGTTAATGTTTCTCTTTCTTCTTTTAAATGTTGAGAGTCAAGATGCAGTCTCACGTTTGCTACTTTGTTTTACTTTTCCAAAATCAATAACTTCCAATTGTATTTATATAATCTTAAATGTGCTTATGTTAAATGACATTTTAATATTAATTCCTTTTTCTTGATCTCCCTGATTTAACTTGAAGCCAAGAGACAGTTTCAGATGAATTTTTCTTTTCAGTTCAGTTATCAGTTGAAGTGAAAAGATTTTATTGATAGAAAGCAGTGTAGTTAAAATTGCATGTGAATTTCCATTATAGCGGATCTTTAGTTACTGCTTTTGGTAAAAGTGCTTTTGCAGCTGAAATTCAGTGTCCAGGCCTTTATCTACATATCTGGTGATTGCTTCTCTGTTTATTGTAACTCGAAAGTTTTTTTTTTCAGCTTGGATCACTTAAAACAAAAAAAAAAGTTTAGTAAAAATATAGATTACTTCTTCGACTTCTTGTACACAATTCAAGTTTCCAAGTAGATTCTTAGCATAGTCATTTGCATTTTTGTGCTTTTCTAAATGTTGTGAGAATGGATAAGAATGATGCAACAGTTTAATTCAGAGAATCCCATTTTGCTTAAACTACGCATGCATGTACATGTGTTCTTCTGTGTAATGATGTCATAACTGACTAAAGTAGTCAGGATATTTGTTAAATGAGATCATGAATATCCTGGTAATTGCTAGACAAAAATATAACAGAATAGTTGCAGGTCAAGGAACACAGCCGTAAAAAAATACTATGTTAGTGCACTAGAGTTTACAGATTTTTGTTGTAGGGAAACTGACTAGTTTAGGGCTGCAAAGCAATCAGTTCTGGGCACCTTAATTGGAAATTAGGTGCCAAGGCCAACATATTTTTGAGGAATTTGGTGTCTTCTCTGTGCTTCATTTGTCTTGTCACTGAAATTGTCGATAGTGTGTTGATACCCCATTGTATTTTGGAACATACAGGGTGTGGTTATGTTGCTTCAGGTGACAGCCTTGGTGAAAAAGCAAATAGTCAGGGAAGAGATAGAATACTTAATTTGGTCTTTCTGCTTTCTGACTCCAGCTGCAGTTTTCTCGATTGTAAAAAATGCAGCAATAACATAACACTACATCAATTTCTTTCAGTAAATAGAAAATAATGATTTAATATTCTAGATATGTGAAAATTATTTTTATATGTATTTCTTGGTGTGAGTTCTCACAGTTCCAAAGTATAAGTAGTTCAGATACATCAGGCTGGTGTATGGAATCCTAAGATACTGAATGAATAGAATAGTCTTCCATGTCATGTTTACCATCTCTCTGGGCTTAAATTTCTTCAAAATATACTTTTAGGCAGCTACAGTGAGAATAAAGAAACTGGAAGAAAACATTGAAGCAGAGAGGGCAGCACATTTGGAATCCAAATTCAATTCTGAGATCATCCAGGTAAACTTTTTGTTAAATATTTTGTAGAAGTTTACAGTAAAACAGTTGATGTTGTAAAGATAAAATCTTCCAGAAATGTTAAGACCACTTACTTGCTTCAGTGACAACACTGTATAGATTTTTTTTGCAACAAGTGTCGAAATTGTAATAGCTAATATAGAAAAGGAGAGAATAGAAAAATATCTGCTTTTCAAAGAACATTAAAGTTATTAGAATAAATAATAAAATAAAATGTCACATTTGCAAGTTTGAGAATTCCCACTAGCATTTAAACAGTGAGGGGAAAGAAAATGTTTCACAATAGTTAAACACTATACTACTGCTTAAATATCCTGCCCTGTATCTTTTGAATGGGCACTTAAGGCCATTTGGAGATACAGTGCATACATCCAACTTCTCTAGGAATGAGAACTTAATGCATCCTGAAACTGCAGTTCCAAATATAATTATTTCAGAGTACATTTCATCTTCAAACAAAGTTATGGTATCTGCGGTTACCAGTAAAGATTGATTATATGAAAAAATGTAGTTGATATACTTGAATATTAAATCTTTATATTATTAAACTCTATCACACGGGGTTTGACCCACTAAGGCAATTATGGTTTGTTTTAAAAAGCAAGTGAGATAAAGCTAGGTGGTGATTGATTAGTCATCTCATACCTACTAACAAGTCATTCACACTGGACTTTTGAAAAACTAAGAAAAAAAAAAAGGAATTTCAGTATCTTTCTTTTTTTCTTATTTTCTGAGTAACAAAAATAAGTACTGACATTCTTCAGTCAGTTATTTTCTTATTCTCATGATCTTCTCAATGTACAGGCACTTAAATTTTTTTAAAGTGACAAATAAACTAGTACAATGGAAAGATTCAGTTTTCTTAATTTCCTTTCTCTACTTTCACAACATACAAAGGAACTGAGAAGGTAACATTCCTTAAAGTTACAGACTTATCTTTTATGGGTGAATAGCTGGGTAAGGCTGTCTTCCTTGTTTGTATATGCAAAGAAGTTTCAAGTGTGCTTTGTGCTGAGCGGAAGTGTAGCCTTTACTGTTAATCCCACACTTTCATGAGTCTACTTAAAAAATAGAATTCCTCTGGAAAACTTCAGTAATAACCAAAAAAGGAAAAATCCAGATACCACCAAAGGAGAATAAAAGGTGTTTTTGGTCAGCATATCTATTTGTCTCCGTTTTGAACTGTATGTATTCATACATTTTTACATGTGTTCAATGCTTTCTGTGTATATACTTCCATATAGAATGAATAGAATATAGTTACCTATAAAGCAGAATAGAACATAGAACAGCATTAAAGATCGTGATAGCTTTTCGTAACTTGCTTTAATTGCTTTCTTATTACTTGGTAGTTAAGAATTCGAGACCTTGAAGGAGCTTTGCAGGTGGAAAAAGCCAGCCAAGCAGAAGCTCTCTCGGATTTAGAAATGATCAAGAAAGAGTTCAAAGAGGTAGAAAATGCATATGAGAGAGAAAAACACAATGCCCAAGAGAACTTGGAAAAACTCAATGTGTAAGTTACCTTTTAAATTAATTGCAAAATGGCAGTAGACAGCTTAAGTACTACTTAGTTTACATTCTGTATAGTTTTCAGTCACTAGAAAACAACACAATCTGATGCAGTTTGCCAAACCAAGCCAAGGTTAAGAACCTGTCATTCCGTTAATAACAGGTCCATATCAGTAACCATGCATATTATGGGTAAGCAGGGAAAATAACTAATCTGTTACAGATTGTTTGCCGAAGCAAAAATGTTGAAAATAATACTTATGATAGAGTCCTGTCTCCAGTAGTGTTTGGGAGGAGTGTAGGAAAATGTGGCAGGTTTAGAACAGGGTTTGGTTTTTTTTCCCTGTATACACTTACATTATTATGAAAACATTACTCTTCACTTCAGGGAGCTAGATAAATCTTTAAGACTTCTGTCTAGAAGTTGTGTATAATTTATAGCGAATAATCTTTGTTTTCAGCTTTTGGATAATTGTGGAAAGTTTTAACTTAGTAATGAAAAATAGAAAAAGGGGTGAAGTGTGTGCTGAGCAGGAAAGGAATCCCAGGTAATTTCATCTGCTCTCACAGTCTACTGTGTCTGTCAAACAGTTTTTGGAAGAACAGCTTTGTTATGTTCCCCAGGGAGATACAGGATGCACAGTACTGAGTCTTGTGTGGCTGAATGAAGTATATATTGAGGTGAGAAAATGTCAGGAAGAAGAATGGTGTTGGAAGACACAGAACTGAGGAGTAGGTGAAATAAGGGATGGTAGTAGGTTAAATTTAGGGAAAGAGGAGGTTTAAGAAGACTTAAAGTGGGCGATGCACAGGGGAGGCGTGGGAAGAGTCTCAAGCTAGTAGAATGGGTTGGAAAAAGACAGAGGTGGCATCGCCTTCAGTCTAGGATTATATGGGTCTGTACCCATAGGTATTTATGTTGACTTATTCACACAAGCAATAGTGGAGAGCAAAAGAAACTGAGTTTCCTACAAGTAAGAAAGTTTGTGGGCCTGAGAGAGTCTGTCTATATGCATGGTTATGGAGATGTTTTTAGTTATGCAGTTGAAACCTGTGCTGTATTATAAACACCTTAGAGCTCTTCATTAAAATAAGGCCAAAAGAAGTACGTATGTAAGATTGTGTTTAGGTAAACTAGAGTCATATTAAAAAATGAAAGCTATTTCTCAAAGAAGAGGAAATTATTTTTATGTTAAAAATTTGTGAAAATGTGAAATACATTATGATAGTAATCTAACATGATGCTTCAGGAAGACTGCAGTCTTCACAGCTGGGAAACTTAATAAGTGTATTTCAAGATTCTCTATGGTCCTGAAATAACATCAGTTAATTAAACTGTGATCTCATCCTGCCTGCTTGTTTTTGCTTTGAGTGTGAGTTCTATGGCAGCAACATATAAGGCACTAAACAAATACCAAGTTCTTTGCCTTTCCTTGAACTGGAGAAGGCCTGTACTGTTGGTTTGACATTTTATTTGGTTTTGGTGTTTTGTTTTAAAAAGGCTACTTTGTGTTCAAAATGGCCTTGTTTGGAGGAATGGCTGTTGGACTAGCAGTTTTACGTAACAACCTACTTCCCGCTGTATGAGTTTTTCTTGTATGTAACTTCTTACTCTTACTGAGAATATGGTTTGGTGGTTTTTTGTGTGGTTTTTTTCTTTTTTTTTTTCTCTCACAGGTTTCCATATCTGAGTGGTCCAGAAAATACAGAAAATTCATGTTACAGTTAAAATCCTTCTCTTCTTTTCAGACTTAAAAGTTTCCCTGAACTAATGGTCTTCCAGTGCTTCTTCTTGGGCCATTTCTTGAATCCTTCCAAGGTCCATTTTCGTATTTGAGATTAGAACAGCCAAATTCACCATCCTCAAGTGAAACACAGGGCTTTTTTAGTTTTTTGGCTAATGCATGTTAAGCTTGAGTAGTTTTCAGTCTCAAAAAAAAAATTCTCCTGTCTTGTCAACATGGCTACCATTGCATGGCTTTCTGTAATCATTTAGGGAGCTATTAACCTTCCAAGAATCTCCAGATACCATTTGCTCCTTCCTTCTGGAAGTTTCGGGAATTATTCTTACGTTATTTCTGTCCAAGCTCAAAAACTAGCCCTTGAATTGTACAAGCAGCTCATGTCTGTCCTCATATCTGTTACTATATCTCTTGCATTCTTAGAGAAAACAAGTGCGTCTGACCTGTAGCTTTTGCTTCTGAAGTTCAAGGTAGTGAGATTAATGAACCACAGACAGTGTCAAATTTAAGGGTGCGGTTAGTCCATCAGGGGAGTTAATAGATTTGTAGAAATTATACCTATGACTTTTGAAAGTACTTAACTTTTGAAATGCAGAACTGCGCTGTTTTTTATCTTTATAGCTCTCTAGAAGATGAATGTGAGTCTGAACACGTGGGTCCTGTTCAGCTTTGATACAGTCACAGATGAAGGGTTAACATTACAGAAGTTTGCCTGTTTGGATCTTATTATTTGATGTGAAATAAATGTGGAGTTGTGAATTCTGCATAAACGAATTTTAAAAATACGATAACATATATAAGTGTACACGCATAAATCAAAAATGTAAACCACACATCATGCAAATATACTAGGTCCTGAAAGTGGTGTTAATGCTTTACACTGGGAGTTACATATTGGTAAAACAATTCGATTCTCAGGGTTTCCATTATGTTTGGCATTTTAATGCTTTTATTTGTCTGTCTTCAGTTGTTCTTTTTAATTTTCATCGTAACTGTTCTCTCAGGTACTCCTCTCTATTTTAGCAAATTCTTATTTTCACCTTGCTACAAGATGTTTTGTCTTAGATATCTGTGCTCAATAATAGTTTTCAGTGCAAGATCCTCTTGCGAAGATTCCTTTTGGGCCCACAGAAAGCTCATAAAATACGAGTTCCTCAGCTGCATTTTTTAGAAAAATTTTGATTGGTTGATTTCATGACACTAGACCCCAATCCCCAAAGTGGTGTGCGTGTGCACTTAAGTTTCCTTAACAAACAGAGTTTGTCTGACCGTTTCATTCTGCTGATTAGTTTCTCAGATGCGCAAAGACCTTTTTTCTCAAGAAGCAGTCTTAAGTGGAGTACTGCCTGCACATGGAACAATGTTGTCCAGTTGAGTTACTATGTGGAGCTTCACTGTCGTAGTTCTGGTCTGTGAACATTACATTTTGGAAAAATGAGGAGAACTCTTAAGCAAAAACCTTATCCTAAAAAGAAAAATAGAGTTGTTTTTTAAGGACTATATTTCTTTGTCTGGAATTGCCATAGGAAGTACCTGAATACATGTGCTTGTTGTGGCTAAGACTAGGAAATACAGTTCTTACAGCTATGGTACCAGTTGCATTGGGAACTTTGATATTAGTACTTACAGAGAAGTAAGTACTTACGTTACTAAAATGCAACAAGAACCTGAAAGAGCCTTCCCCTTTTCCTCTAAGCTGGATAATTCTGTTCAACACTTCTTTCCCAGGAAAGAAGATTTGCCCTATTTTGCATTTTCTTTTGGTACAAAAAAGAGTTTGTGCCTACTTAAAGCACCTGTTCTGTGTCTTAATTGGATAAAAGAATAAACTTTGTCTAATATTGAAGCAGTACTTTTCACTACTTGCAATCATCTGGTGATTCAGGCAGTTACTCCTAGCAGCTTCTGCCAACTGAGATTTTTTTGAAAACAAATTGTCTTCTGTGATTTCAAAGAATGCAAACCTCTCCATGAAAGTTAACACAGATAAACAGTTGGTGGTTTTGTTAATAGAGGCTGAAGAAATAGAAACAGGCTATCCTTACAATTTTGTTAGTCCAGGCACCTAAATTTCCAGAGCTCCATAAAGATAGGTAGTGAAGGTCAAGCTTTATCTCAGATGGACATCAATATACTCTGTTCCCTTGAAGTAATTACATGGGGTGGGCATTTGCTGCCTTGTCTGTTTCCTGTGCCTTTTTTTATTCTTTGAAGCATACAAGTATCAGTAACATTGGTGAATATCAGTGATTGCTTTCACCGGATCCCTTCAGAGAGAATACAAGAGCCTTTGATCTACTTACCTTTGAAGGCTGTGGTCCGTGGACTCCAGACAATGTCAGGAGCTTGGCTTTTCTTTTAAGCCATGATTTGGCATCCTAACATATTTTCCTTTTTCTGGAGGATTTCTATGAGTTTGTCTTTAAGCCTTAGTGTCTGGAAAGTCTTGGAGACTTTCATTTGTTATGCCAGAACTCTTGCATGTCTTTTTAGCTAGACTTGATGTAGGATAAATGATACCAAAGTTGGAAGCTATTCAAAGCTGTTAGAATTTATTTTCTCACAAAAAGATGGTTATAATAGCCGAAACCAAGCAATCAGGCTTTTCTGGGTTGCATAATTTATTAATTAGCTCTGAACCCAGTAGCACTATGTAAATTGGAAGCAACGTGGGATTTGGGTCTCCATGTGAATTTACTTTTCTTGAAGAGTGAGAACATGACATAGAATAAATTGAAACTGCTTTTGCTGTGTTTCTGAAAACTGTGGGAGTAGAAGCTACTTTGGGGGACTGAAACAGGCAAGTTCTTCTCTAGGAGTAAGAAGTAACCATCTACAGCTAAAAGGAAAAAAAATCAGCTTCTTCAGGAAGAAGCAGAAGCGTGTAGGTATTTGGAGGACTGATAAAGTGGTCCTTCAGCTAAAAAGGTGCGTCGATCTTGAAGAAATAAGTCCAAGTCAGGAAGTGACAAATTGATTCAAAAGTTTCAAAGTTGGAAGAACTTTGAGCCCTTTGCACTACTTTCAGTTCTAGTGAGACAGAAGTGATAGGAGAAGAAACAAGGAAATGAGAGACACCTGGATTCCTACTGGTAAGAGTTACATCGAAGAATACTTCAGGTTGAAAAGGATTGCAGAAGATCTATATTCCAACCTTCTGCTCAAACCAGGATCAGCTATGAAATCAGGTTGCTCAGGGCTTCATCCAGTTAGGTCTTGAAAACCTCCAAGAATGGAGATGGCACAACCTCTCTGGGAACCTGTTCTGCTGTTTGACTGTTGTTAGGTGGAAAAAGTTTCTCCTTGTCTGAACCTCTTTGGATTCGATTTGTGACTGTTGTCTCTTGTCCTCTAGTCATACATTGCTGTGAAGTGACTGGCTGCATCTTCTTGATAACCTTCTTTTAGATATAGGGGGGCCTGTTACACACCCTTAAGTTACCTCTCTTCCACCTGAACATACCAAGTTCCCTCAGTTCTTATATGTGCTTCAGCCCCTGACCATGTTGGTGGTCATCCCCTGAGCTCACTCCAACTTTTTTCCTATGTTACAGGGGAGGTGTCTGCTTAAAACTGGTCATTATCCTAGATGTGTTGTAATGAGTACCAAATAAAAGGTGATTAGTCACTTCACTTGATCTTCTGGCTATACTACTATTTAAATACAGCCCAGGATGCTGTTGGCTAACTCTACTTGTGTGCTATGCTGCTGATTTGTGGCTGGCCTCCTGTCTACCAAGATTACCAGGTCCTTTTTGAACATAGCTGCTCCCCAGCCAGTTACCAGCCATATCACTTCAGAGGGCACTTGCTTCCTAAATTCAGATCTTTGCACTTGTCATTGTTGAATCTCAGAAGGTTCATGTTGACCTGTTCCTCCTCCCTGTCTAGATTCTAGGCAATGGCAGCCCTTCTCTTGAGTGTATCAATTGTGTTGTGTCATGACCTACCCACACCCAGTTCACTGTTGTCTGCAAACTTTGCGAGATTGCACTCTTGGCCTAATCCAGGTGATGGATAAAGATGTTAAACAGATTCTAATACAGACTCCTACAGTATTCACTTGTTAGCAGCCACTACCATCTCAGCTTTACCATCAAACTAATTTTATCAATGTTGTAGTTCACATATCTAGACTGAAGTCCTAACTTAGCTATAAAAATACTGTGTGAGACAGTGCCAAAAGCCTTGCTCAAGTTAAGTTATATTTAATCTACTTGCTTTCCTTTTGTCCACAGATCTGGTCATTTTATCATGGAGTATAACTGGATTGGCTAGAAATGATTTAGCCTCGGTAAATCCTCACTGACTGCTCTCAATCACCTTTTTCTCTTTCATGAGCACAGAAATTTGTTCCAAGGCAACTTGCTTTGTGACCTTCCTGGGGCTGAAATGAAGCTAACTGGTCTACAGTTCCTTGGCTTAACCTTTTGCCCTTTTCCGAATATAGGTGTGACATTTGCCTTTCTCCATTTGCCAGGGACCTCCCTGTGACCTTTCAAAGGTGATAATGAGCAGCCTTGCTGTGACATTGGCCACCTTTGTCAGAATATTTGAGTGTAGGTGAGCTGGCCTTTTCAATTTCTATGGGTTGGGTTCTTACAAGTAATCTCAGACTTGGTCCTTACCTACTGCTAGCAATTGTTCTCTTTGAGCCTTTTTACTGATCACAGAGGTTTGGGAGACCTCGTCAGGGAAGACTGAGCCAAAAAAGGCGTTGAATGTGGTGACCTTCTCTGTGTCCGCTGTTGATAAATTACCTGGTCTGTGTAGAAGCAGGTCCATGTTTTCTTTCCTACCCTAATGTAGTGGTAAAATCTCTTCTCGTTGCCTTTGTCACCCTTTGCAAACATCAATTCTGGGTGAGCTTTTGGCTTTCCTGACACCATGCCTACATACTCAGGCAATCTTTCTAAAGTCTTCCTTGGATTCCTTTCCCTGCTTTTGTCTCCTGTGTGCTCTTGTTTGGCCTTGTAGCTTTGTCATGAGTTGCCTGTTTAGCCATTCCAGGCTCTTTATTTATCTGTTTTCCTGAGTACCAGGAGGACTGATACAGTACAAGAACTGTTTGAAATTTTGGTAACAGTCTGCTGGTGGAAAAATTTGAAGTCATGCCATTCTGAGTAGGGTATAGTCAGGTATGTGGAAACTTTAGGAGGAAGCTTTGTACTTAAAGTCAGGGTTGATTATGCAAGGTGTGACATGGTCTTTCTGAAGAGACCTATGGTGTTAATTAAAATATGATTAATTCTACTTATTATATGTAATTTGGAGGCCATATCCAAATGACCAAATGAATTTATAACTGGAAGCCTAACACAAGCATTGATAACTGAAAAGAACATAACCACTTCTTGAAAAGCCTTTCATAGAAGGAATATATAACTTTCTTAATTAAAAAAAATGCCAAAAAGTAACTTCAGAAGCAATATGATGTGATAAAATGATACGTGCCGTATCCATTGATTATCTTTAAAAGTATATAGTATACTTGACAAAAGTATTTTTGATAAAAATGTTCTAATGCTGAAACTTTACAGATTAGAAAGAGAGTGTTTTTCCACAAACAAGCAAATGAATGAGAAGATTGAGGAAAAGAAGAAGGTAATTAAAGACGTCTCTGAGAGACTAGGGAATAGTGAAAAAACCTGCAGAGAACTACAGGAGGAGCTTGCAATGGTAAGACAAAAGGCTTGTGACACTCATTCTTGAGGGTTTTTTAAACATACTGTGAACATAATCTTCATGTGTTGTGCTGAGCCGTGGAAGAACTCTGCCATTGTGTTACTCTGATTTTACTTACATTACTTTGTTTTGTAAAACATGGGTCAATACAGCTAACACACTGGAGAAGCTAATTTGAAAATGTATTTTAAGTGATACACCATGTATTTAGCTGAAGAGTTATTTAGAGCAAACAATTATTTTAAAAGTATGGCTATGAGTAAAGAGTAACTTGTGTTTGCGTTCCTAGCAAAGAGGACAATTTGTAGGTATGGATTATGATTCCTTGTGGAGAATGTTCTTTGTACCCAAGCTTTTTTCTTCTCCCAGCCTACCATTGTGGGCTTGTTTATTTCTATTTCACGTAGCATTTTGGTTTTAGTGAAAACATTTCACTGTAAAAATTGTTGAAAATTGCTTGTTTGAAGGTGACAAAGCAAAGGGATTTTTTTTTTTGTTGTTTTGCTGTGGATTTGGCATGTTGGATGTATTTTACTGGATTATTTTCTGAAATCTTTCTCCTTCTATATGACCAACTGGGTCCTTCCCACTGTCTCTACCCACCTCAACTTTGAATAACAATTTGGCCATCCTGTTGCGTAGTAGCAGGGACAAAGCAAAGATCTTAGGATATCTAGAAAACCACCTCCTTCGGTTGTGTAGTGGCAATTGCAGTATTTCTATACTTAGCCAATGTAAACTTTTTTTTGATACTGGCTTGCAAATTTCTCTTCTTTCTCTCTCTTGGAGCTGTGAGTTGGAAGGTAAAAGTAGTCTGTTCCCTGCTGCTGATAAGCATTGTGCTAGTCAGTGAGAAGGAACAGAGACCCGGATCAGAGGATCTTCAAACTTGTTGGTGTCTTCTGTTCAGCTGATGCAGTTATTCCATATGTTGTCTTAGTGTTATCCACTTCCCAGACATATTGGTAACTAATAAATTGAAGAAAAATCAAATCAAAACCCTCCTCTTCCATCTGGGAGAATCACAGCTTCTTCCACGCAAGCATTAACGTATTAAAAGGCATTTACTGGCCTAGTTAACTTGAAAAAGTCATCTTATCAGGCACAAAAGGAGTACGAAGAGACAAAAGCAACTGTCTCCCCTAACTACAGTCAGTAATGATTGCTGTTTATTACTATAAAATACAATTCCAAGCTGAAAAATTTCTACTAGGAACCTTGAGCGCTTGCTAGCTGTCACTGTGATGTGAGTTTTCCTTTTTGTTTTGTGTTCCTTAGTAAAATGTATGTTATACCTGACAAAAATACAGGACAAAATTCTGTTCATGATCAAGGTTTCTGGTAATGGCAACAGTATTAAACGGTGTACTCAAAATGAGCACTACATTACTGCAAGGTAAAAAAGCAGAATAGATTGTCACAGTTAAAAGAACTGTCTTATTCATCGAGCCGGTTGTTTTAATTGTTTTACTGGAACTATTTCGAACCACAAGACTGTCTTGAACAGGTAATAAAAATACTCATTTTCTGAGGAGCTGTATTAGTAGTCCCTATGGGATTAGATTTTTATCACCTTGGATGGCTTTGTATTTTTCCTGAAGACTTTTGTATTTGTTTGGGAAGCAGGAGTGCCTGTGTGTGGTCTTGTTTACTTAGTCTGGACAGCTTTTTGTTATTTTTCTTCCCAAAATGAAAAAGCAGAAGACTGTAGCAGAAACTAAGTATAAATAACATTTCATATATTGTTATTAGGCTTCCCTATACCCATGCTAAAATTGTGTGAAAATGTCACTGTGTTCTCTTCCCTTCATTTCCCCTTCCTGCTTTCTTGATCTATTCATTGCTTTCTTATATTTTATACTATTGTTAGACATCCTGAATATATCCTTTCCACTCCAGTCTGATAATCTTGTATTGGTTTCTCACTGTACTGCTATAATAGCAGTTAATGTTTTTGTTTGTAAAATACTTGGGAAATATAACCAAACCGGGGAAGGCTCTTTGTTTTCAGAGAGGCAGACTTAGGCAGGGACGAAATACATTCTTTGGAAACTCAATATGAAAGAGAAGAACTTTTTTTTTTTTATGGCTCAGCTGAATGTATAGTAAAGTAGTTATGCTGCTTTTAATTTTAAATATCAGCATGTGGCAGAAGTTTGCCAGAAATTTGCATGGATCAAATGTGATAGGTTCTGTTGGTATCAAACAAAACTGCTTATGAAGGTTCAGCATGAGCAGACTCTCAAGATTTCCATTATGTTTTTCTGAGGAAATTGGTCTCAGGCTTGTCATTATTTCCAGCTAGGGTTTTTAGAAATTTTTATCTTGAAGAATAGGAATTTGGAAGAATGGCCGTTGTGATTCAGAACTTGTTGTAAATTGAAGCAGCCCCAGCTGTATTCTTGCACCATGGAAAGAATAAGAGGTGTCTTCAATAGTTTTAAAAGTTACTCAGGTTATTTACATTTCTGGCACCTAGTAGTGGATGATCTTTAACTCTTAGTACCGGACAAGTGGGAGAATGTTGAACTTTTATTTTATGATAAATGTATATTGAAATTTGGTGAACTTGCCAATTCACCAGAATGCATATAAAAAAAATGAAAGTCATTAAAAGTAGTGTATTCTAGTACAAATTCCTTTAATTTGGAAGAACTGTGTATTCATTTCGTCCCCTTTGTATAAGTAGCATAATTAGTGTATAAGTAGTGTAATAGATTACACCCAGAGCCTGTCTTTTTCCATGTAGCATATAAATCTTTCTCTTACAGCCATGCATGCAGTCATGCGCTGTATACATCTCAGCTGCCTGTAACAGCGTTGTAGGTTATTGTAAGCTGGAAGTCAGAACAGAAGTGTTGAGAATCTAGTTCCTTGACATAGGCATTAAACATTGTTCTTTAACAGAAGTGTTAAAGACTGAACAGACAATGAAACACCCTAAAGATTATGATACTTTCCTACAAATTCTATGGAGGAGAATCTGGTACTCAATGGCAAAGATGTAAATCTCATCTAGATGATTTATTGTGAACAGAGATTTTTCTTTCAATTTAAAAAAACTGAGATGCAGTCTTCATTAATTTTGTGCTAGTGATTAAGTGTTATGTTACCGTGATTCTTGTTTTGCTTGCCTTAACTTAGGGGTGGAGCATTCCTACCCAGATGCTACTTCTGTTATTGTCCTAATTTAAGAGGACCAATCAGTCTGAAGCATATGCTTAAATGATAGAAACAAAGAAACCAATTTTGTAATTTATTCTGGAAGTGGAGAGGTCACTCAGACTGTGATGTCCCAGTGTTTGAATGGAGGCATCTAGAAAACTCTTTTAAAGTTGCCAGTCTGTGAAGAATTTTCTCTGACTAAAAACCAGCCAAACCTAAAAAAACAAAAGTGATACTTCATAACACTCTGTCCCACCAAAAGGTTGTTACAAATCTCTCTTTAGGGGACTAGAATAGTTCCATATACAATCTGAGCATTTTTGATTAATTTTATTTCAGGTGAGTAAAACAAATACACTAAATTTCTTGAGAAATTGTATTTAATTTACACATGGCTAAAGACTTTTTAAAGACTCCTCTATAAACTTCAGAAATTTTTAGCTAATATAAGAAAATAAAGAAACTCTATTAAGTATTCAATAGTTAGATAACTTGAGCAAAAATAAATAGTAGCCTAAGGAGGGAGATTGTCAGTGAGGGTTTTGTTTTGTTTTGTTTTTTATACTGCAATTTATGCTTGGTTGCTTAAAATTAGCCACTGTTCTGCTATACAGAAGATCACTCAAATAAAACCATTTTTTGTTAACTGTGGAGCAGTCATTTGGAGCCTATTTCTATAAACGCTTTGACTTTGTTCCCCCAAGGTCATACTGGTAAACATTCTGATGCTTTTGTAAAGAATTTACACAAATGCTGAACATACTGCTTTTTGGTGTCTGTGTGGATAGTTCTGGCTTTTGCACTTGCTCTGCCATCATCAGATGGGATTTGTACTGCAGTCGGAGTGGGTGGGTTAGTCTGTGTACAAGACAGCCACACAGGAAAATGTAACTGCTGTAACTGTAAACAAAGCAGAGAAAATTCCTCCTGGAATAATGGCAGTTTGTTGCAGGTCTAAACCCCAGTTCCCTCTATAATACTACAGGGGTTTTGATAAGTTAATTTTGAAAAGGCCTCAAACTCCTGCCTATGTGCTTATTTTTTAAATGTTATTGAACTTGAGACACAGGTGCACGTTTGCAGCATCAGGTCATGTGGGCTATTGTGGAAGTACACGTAGAGTTTGCATTTATTTTATTCAACAGTGGCCTTTGGAAAATGCTGAAAAATCAATGGGACTTCATTTCTGTCCTGGAACAGGTGATGGAATTATACCAAAATTGAATACTGGTAGTTAAAGAAAATATCTCTGCAACCAAGGTAGTAGGGAATTGCCCAGATAAATGCAGATACCCTGATTCTGGAAGATTAGTATAATTCTGATGGTGGGTGGAATAATTTTTATAAGTAGTAGGCTTTCCTAATAATTCTGGTTCTCCTTACAGATAAGGATACAAATCTTGGAAAAACGATTTACTCCTGGATGGAGCCTACAGTACTTGTAATGAAAATTACTTGGCTTCTACTTAATTTCTTTAAAAGTGCAGTTGTGTTTAAAAAGTGTAAAGTAAATATGTTGCCAAACACATTTTTCTACCAAAAGTTCTTTGTCCTCAAGGGACGTTTTGTGATAATAGGGACCTTCTTATGGATATGAAGTTTTACTTGGGAAAGCAATTCAGCGTATATTATGGGTTCAGAAAGGGTGACTTCGCTCCCATATTGTTTAGTTTCTAGAATACCATTCTGAATATTTTGTGAGGGAAGGAATTGTGTTTGTGGGGTATAGGAAATACTGCTGATCTATTTCAAGAATTTTAAATTCTCAAGTGTTTGTACAAACTTCACAAGAAGACTTTACCACTGATCTCGGGGACCTGGGATTCCCGAAGGCAGGTTCTCCCAGTAAAGACTGAGGTGAAAAAGGCATTGAGAGGCCTTTTCTGCGTCCTAGTCACCAGATCCTCTGCCCCATTCAGCAGTGGGTGCACACTTTGCCTAGTCTTCCTTTTGCTGGTGATGTACTTCAGGAGCCTTTCCTGTTGCCCTTCACATCCCTTGCCAAATTCAACTTTGGGTGAATTTTGGCTTTCCAAAGCATATCCTTCCAAGCTTGGACAGCGTCTCTATATTTTTTCCAGGTCACTTATGCCTGCTTCCACCTCCTTTATGCTTCCTATTAATACTTGAATTTAGTTGGGAGCTCCTTGTGCATCCATACAGGCCTCCTGCTGCCTTTGATTTTCAAGGTCATTGTCAAGGATCACCTCCAAGGTCAGGTATGGTCCATCCTGATGTGCAGGAAGTCAAGCAAAGTCAGCAGAAGGCTTACTTTAGAAGTGTTCTTCCACCTGTTTCTACTAATGTGGTCTGGGAAGCAGATTCTCTGTAAGTAAAGGCTTTAGCATTTTGTCACCTGATTTCCCTTTTGAAGTAATTTAGGGAACACTCACACCGGTACCTTTCCAGTAGTTCTACAGGAATGGCATCCCCTAACACAAACAGGATGATGGATGGACTTGCTGAGAGGGAAGTAATCTCATCTCCTGAATAGTTGGATCTGGCAGAAGATATCTTTCAGCAGCTGCAATTGATTATGTTTGACTTCTGCACTTGTGGACTCCTATTTTATTTTTCAAAGTAAAGAGTTATGTATACTTGCTGTGTTTGTTCAGACTGACGAAAAGAAAACTAAGGGAGTTACAGCTACTGCCACAAATTATCAAGTGGGTGCTTATGGAGAAGATGGAGCTACACTTTCCTTAGAAAAATGCAGTGAAAGTATGAGAGAAAACAGAAGTTTTAGAAAGGGAAATTCTAATTACCTGTATGGGGGGAAAAAAAACAACTTCACAGTGAGCATGGTGAGATATTGGAGCGGGTTGCCTGGAGGGGTTGTTGAAACTCCATCCTTGAGGATACTCAAAACTTGACTGGACAAGGCTCTGAGCAACCTAACCTGACTTCAAGCATGGCCCTGCTTTGAGTGGGGAGTGGGACCAGATGACCTCCAGAGATCCTGTCAGCTTAAATTACTCCATGATTTTATGACTCTACACATTCTTATTAGATACCTGTCAGTGAGACATAAGAAATTAGATCGATATGTTCAGACCTTTTTGGACTCTTAACCTGTGCCTGGATTTCTAGCACTGTAGTTCACAGTATTTTTCTTCTATTTCTGATAATGGGGACAGTGGTTGAAAATGGGAGTTAGAAAGGAAACATACTAAATACTTTGCAGCTGAAGTGTGGAGAAACTGGCTAGTCTAAGGAATTTCCTTTTGATCTTTATTGCTGTCCAAAAAGAGACCGAAGTTGGCTTAGGGAGCGTAGATGCAGTTAGCAAATAAAGCACAGAGAAGTGGAGAAGGCTGAATAAACTCGAATATACTGACTAAATGGTGGTAAATTAACTAAACCAAATGAAAAAATTGGATAAGGAGATTGAAAAAAATTCTTACATTTGTCTTTTCCATGGGAAAAGGTTTTTCCGGGAAGATTCAGTCTGACCTTTCTGTGGTGAAGTGGTTTATGTAAAAAGAGTATTTATTTTATTGTGATGCTGATCATATTGTTACATTTTGTTATTTTTAATATGTGAGGTCTTTGAGATGATATCAGTACATGAGAGTAAATTATTTTAATATGTTTGCATCCCATAAAACATTTTTACTGGAGCTCAGCAATTACAAGCTCTATTTATATAGATAATTTTATAGAGGAAGAGTTAAAACTTAGTTATTTTTTAATATATAGAAGTGGTTTGGAAATTCTTTATGAAGCGTTAGTACAAACTCTCACACAAGGAAAGGCGTGTAAATGCTACAGGGGACCTAACATTGAAATACACATATGAATAATATATTAGTTGATATACAGTACATATAATTAGAATTGAAAGAGTAAAGCAAATTTATAAAATATTTAAGCTGAATAGTGAAGAACACTGCAGAGAATTAAATGCATTTCTTGGTTTTTTAGCCTGACAGTTATATGCTACCAGTATGTAGCAGTCTCCCACACTTGTGTAAGGATCCGGTCAATTTCTCATGCAGTGAAGCATAACTAAAGCAATAGAGTTTATAGATATGATAGAAAACAATAGGGTTTTTCTCAATACAAAAAGGGTAACCTTCCATCACCAAGTAGAAATGTAAATTACTCAAATAGCTGTTAGAATTTAGAATAAAAATAGAGTAATTAAAAGTAATGAGGCATCTTTGAGCATAGCTTTTGTCATGTGAAAATCGTGAAGTTATTTAAATTAAGTATCCTCTTGATCTGGGGCAGAAGGGTTGTTGGGGGGTTTTGGATTTTTATTTTCTAAACTGCTGAGTTGTATTACTTTTTGTCAGTCAGCTGCTAAAATTGTACAATTCTTTGAGAAGCCAGAACTACGTATTTCCAAAAGGACCTTGGTCTTGTCTGGAATTGTGGATGCATGTCTTTGAAAATTGCAAGTTTTAGTATCAGATATAAATTGAAGGAATTATTTGATATAGTCTTTCTATGGTAGTGACTGAAAAAATCTGCTGTATTACCTTTCTGCCCTGAGAATAAAGCCACTGTCTTGATTTGAACAATAGACTGCACTTAGTGAACAGCTTTCTTTAAGAAAATTCAATGATAGGAGCTGAAGGACTCTGCTGCTTTATATTTCATGCTTAAGGAGGAGGTTTTGATATTGAAGAAATCACTATCAAGCATGGAAGATACTAACAATTAAAGGAGGCAGGTTTGCAATGAGAATAGGTGTGGGATTTGACTGAGTGCCAAATCATGAATTTCTAGCCTGTCTGCCAGTAGTTTGGTGTCTTTCTGGATGCCCTTGTAGGGTGTAACAATAGATTTCATTGCTTGCATAGATGGGCAGCAGTTAATTAATGTTCATTAAGACATTTTTAAAGCAAAAGAAGATCAAAACTAGGTTTTAGTACAATCATTTTTTCTTTTGACTACCTGAAGCCTTTAGTTCTTTTTAAAGTATGTTTCAGGGGTCTGTGTTACTTATTTGTGATGTTATGTTAGGTCTGTTGGCTCAAGAAAAGGAGTAATAAGAAATATAGCAGGAATTTAAACTTAAAGGGAACAAAAATACCATTGTGATCTGTATTTCTTCTGTTTACTATTTTAATGGGTTTCTTTTTTTCCTCTCTTGTCTTGTCTGTATCTCCTGTCAAATAAAGGCCAAGAAACACCAGGTCTTTCTAACAGAGACGTATGAAAACAACATGAGAGAGCTGGAGTTACTCTTGGACAGCTTTGCTATGTCAGGCCAGCGGACAGCAGGTTAGTTGAAGGTATAAAATGACAGATGCATCTGTCAATGTTCCAAAGTCACTACATTGTGGGAATTCTGCAGATGCCTCTTGCATTCCCTCTTCTCAACATGCTTTGATTTGATGACATGTTAAGAGCAGTTCTCACAGCAGTCAAATGGCCTTGCTAGCTGAGAAAGGGTGACGGAATGTGGACCTGCTGTTGTCAGCCCAGAGCTTGATTTACAAATGCTGGGGTGTATATGATCGGTCAGAAAAGGGCTCACTTGCTGTGCTCTAAATCCAACTGAGAAAAAAGTCCTTACAGTATACCTGCAAAGGGAACAGATGTTTTGCCTGAACTGAGCCAAATTCTGAGGCAACCTTCAGCAACTTAAAGGTCATATATTCAAAAAGGTTGTGTAGGACACATGATATAACACAATACTTTTTACTGTTGATTGTGGACTAGTACTATATTGCATTCATTTGATCTAATAGAGAACAAATGTTTCTCTGTTTTCATTAAAATTAATTGTAAGTCAGTGGTTGTCACTCTGCTGCCTAGCTTTATATGTAATTATTGTATCAAACTCAACAAATTGCTGCCTGCTTAAACATTTGAAATAGTGGCTAACATAAATGAGCTGAACTTTAACATCAAAGCTAGTAATTTTTTTAAAGGTGAAAATAGTACACTTTTAAAAATCTTCATTTAAAACTATCTATAAAAGTTTTCTTTATGTGGTTCCTGTTAGAAAATCACATACTGGACTCAAAATGCTTCCAAGCTACAGTGCAAGTAAACTGTAAGAAAACAGGCAAAATGTTGCTTAAAGAGCAAATGCATTTATTTTATGTAAATTGTGATGTTTCTGCATTTTTTAGCAGCAGTAGGCACAAATGGGTCATATAACATCTTTAAACGAGGATGCACTTTTTGTATCTGCACAAAAACATTTTTTGGGGGACCTGGTCCTGTTAAAATTGAATAAAGGAACTTCTTAAGATTTCTGTTGTCCTTAAAAGCCTAGCCTTGAATCTGCGATGCATTGATTTCCTCACATAGGCTATATGATGTTTTATTTGGGAACTGGTACCAGTTTTATTCTGTAATTATAAATGTAATTCCTGTGGGTAATACCTGTAGGTTTACTGTAGATAAGTCAGACTGAAAAGCTCTTCAAAACTCTATGTTTTTCTCAATCTTGCAAAGTTCTGCATGCCTGGAGGGGCTTCAGCAATTCTGGGGGGAACTGGATGCTGCTGCCAAAGTGCAGTTTCCAAAGCAGTAATTGTCTTTTGGGTAGGTTTTCTGTTCTCCCTAGTGATAAACCTTGCAGAGAACAGCTTTGACCTGTTTCTATAATCTAGGGATTCAGTAACAGTAACTTCAGTATTAATTTGCTTTGTTTAAGGTAAACTTTGAAAAATCTTATTTAAAGAGTTTTGTTTTTTTTTTTTTAAGCTTCAGCATCTCTGCAGAGGTTCAGTTGAGGCAGAAAGTCAAATTTAACTTGGCTGTGGATTGAGTCTTGATGGCTAATACTAAAGTGGATGTTGACTAAGACATTTATTCTACATATTTACTACGCTTTTAAGTGTGAAACTTAATTTTCTAATACTGTTGCCTTACTGTGTTGTACCTATTAATTTATTATGTAACAGTATTTAGATTTTAAAAAAAAAAGTTTAATGTAATCATATTTGAAATGGGAACGCCTGGGTGCCAATAAAAGTAAAAATATTAAATAAATCTTTGTAGTCTAATTAGCAGGTGAGGGGTTACATGAGCCACAGCTGGCTGGGCAATCTTCCTTTCTTGTTTTGGTTTTTAACTTCCAATTCAAGTGGTTGAGAGATCTACTTAAAAATCTGCCAGTATTAAAGGTCCAGCCCCTTCCTTTAGGTGCTGATTGGGCTATACAGGAAAAAGAAGAGAAGGCTTTATATTTTTAAGATTAAAACCCAAAGTATTTTAAAAAGTTATTTTTTTCTTCATACATTCCAAAGTAACAAGCATAAATCCACATCTTCTCCTTTTTAAGTGACCTTTATAACATTTCCACAGCATTGTTATTCTTATTGGGCAATTTCATGGAATCACAGAATTGCTGGGGTTGGAAGGGACCTTTAAGATGATCAGGTCCAACCATTAACTTACCCTGACAAAACCACTTCTAAACCATGTCCCCAAGTACCACATCTACCCTTTTTTTAAACACCTCCAGGGATGGTGAATCCACCACCTCCCTGGGCAGCCTATTCCAATGTTTAATAACCCTTTCAGTGAAAAAAATTTTCCTAATATCTAAACTAAACCTTGTCTGACATAACTTGAACCCATTTTCTCTCGTCCTATCACTTGTCACCAGGGAGAATAGGTCAGCCCCCACCTCTCTACAACCTCCTTTCAGGTAGTTGCAGAGGGTGATAAGGTCTCCCCTCAGCCTCCTCTTCTCCAGGCTAAACAACCCCAGATCCCTCAGTCGTTCCTCATAAGACTTGTCCTCCAAACCCCTCGCCAGCTTTGTAGCCCTTCTCTGAACATAGTCCAACACCTCAATGTCCTTCTTGTAGTGAGGGGCCCAAAACTGAACACAGTACTCGAGGTGGGATCTCACCAGTGCTGAGTACAGGGGGATGATCACTTCCCTAGTCCTTCTCACCACACTATTCCTGATACAAGCCAGGATGCTGTTGGCCTTCTTGGCCACCTGGGCCCACTGCTGGCTCATATTCAGCCAGCTGTCCACCAACACCCCCAGGTCCTTTTCTGCCGGGCAGCTTTCCAGCCACTCTGCCCCAAGCCTGTAGCACTGCATGGAGTTGTTGTGACCCAAGTGCAGGACCCAGCACTTGGCCTTGTTGAACCTCATACCATTGGCCTCGGCCCATCGATCCAGCCTATCCAGATCCCACTGCAGAGCCATCCTACCCTCAAGCAGATCAACACGCCCGCATAGCTTAGTGTCATCTGTAAACTTACTGAGGGTGCATTCGATCCCCTCATCCAGATCATTGATAAAGACATTAAAGAGAACTGTCCCCAGCACCGATCCCTGGGGGACACCACTTGTGACCGGACAGCAACTGGATTTAACTCCATTCACCACCACTCTCTGGTGAATTTGCGTGATTTCAGTTTGTCCATGTCCAGTTTATCATATTTTACAGTTATTCAGCAGCAGGGTTTGTGCTCAGGGAAGTTTGTCTTCATTTCAGGAAAAAAAAAAAAATTATGGTTGTAGCAATCTGAAAAAAAAAAAAGTGAACTGACTATAAAGTGCTAAGAGTGTTAACTGCTTTGAGCTAATGTCACTGTTCAACACAGGCCACCAGTACTGTTTTGGTCAAAAATCTGTAACACAGCACCATATGAACTGCTATGAAGAAAATTAACTTGTTCCTAGCCAGGACCCGTACCGTTAGTAGAAAGTCTGAAGCAACAGCTTTAAGAGTTTACTCACTTGAATACTTCCTGTCAATCTCCTATTAAACCTGGCATTTTCCCAAAATTCTTCCCCCAAACTCTCAGGTGATACTCGGTAACTGCTTCAAGTATTGGGGTTTTTTCTTCCTTATTGCTGAAGCAGGCCCTCTCCAGCAAGAGAGTGCCATTTGGATTATGTTGCATGTCTCCTGCGTAGTTGTGTGAAGACAGACAACATTTGGCTAGTATTAACGCCATAGGCTTGTTTTCAGCTAGTGCAGGATGGTGGAATCTGGTATTTCTGTTGGCAGGCTGGGCTGCCTAGAAAATAGGGTTGCAGCAAAGGCAAGGAATGCCAGCATGAAAAGTTTACTGGCAAAAGTCTGGTTCTGGCAAACATGATGTAAATTAAGATAGTTCAGAGGTATGTTTCAGTGACAGCATTGCAGGCTGGGACTCTAGAAATGAACGTACCTCATTTAGATGCTTGATGAAAACTATGGGATGGAAGACAACCCCTAGATTGACTTGATAGGTGTTATTTTAAACTGAATGAGAATTGTGAGTTACAACTTCTCTAGAGCTAGAAGTATGGAAGCATAGTACTTTCTTTTTCCTGTGCAACAAGATCACTGCAAAACGTTTCTACAATGTGTAGTAGTGAGAAGTCTCTCTTGTAACTGAGAAGACAGGAGTGGAGGCCTATGCATCCTTAACTATGGCTGTGGTTAAGTGATTAAAATTGTAGTAAGGTGTTACTGCTCTCTTTCTTAAATGTGAAATCTAAACTACTCACAAAAGGTCAGATTTTATGAATTATTCTTAGGTTGCTTCTAAGCGTAACGTTGTTATTTGGGACATCTGTAGGGGTCAGACGTTTGGTTAAGGGCACTGGAGTTTCATTAAGAAGATTTTGCTTTTCCCTGACCCCGTAGACCTTTAGCAACTGTGGTAAATAGGTGTCCAGTAGAGTGGCTGGTAGGACAGAGCAGAAGTCTGTCAGTGGGACGTGTGTTCTTTTTAAATTCACTCGCATGCTGAAGAGCAGATCTTGCTCCTGTTACTCAAAGCAATCTTGCAAACCTGTGTGGGTTTGACTAGGTGTGACTTTGACAGTAACACTTGACTGTCAAGTCAAAGTGAAAAGTTAATGTCCAATCTGAATAATACTCTATGCTGTCTGGTATTACCAAAGAGTTGGGAGAGAAGAGGCTAATTAATTGAAAAAATTTTCAGAACGGCTGTTGGCAATACTTTCTGACTTGTGCATGTGTGTAAGTTTTCCACTGACTGACACTGGTGCATTATGTATAGCCTACAGGACAAATCTATCATTTTTGTATAATGCTTTGAGTAGAACATCATGCTTATTAGAGAACACTAACCATAGGATTCCTAAAAAAAAACCCCAGCCTGCAAGTCTTTAAGTGCACCTCCTCTAGCTGACAAAGTTTTATGGAGAACTAAAGAAGGCGCTGGAGTGTAGTATCTGATTTGACTTTATGAGCCACACTAGGTAAATTGCTTAGTGACACTGGCCTTTTAGAGGTGATGAAACACCTGTATCATCTTTTTAGTTCTGCTGGGGGTTATGATTGTTTAGCCTCTCTGTAGTTCAAATGCCACAGACTTTTTAACTTCTTTTGCAAAATAAGGATGCTGTTAGCGTTGGTAAAGTTAGTTTTGCTTGTAGAACATGTTATGACTCGTGGAAAAGATTGTACTATAATTTGTTACAAAATAAGTTTATAAATGCTGCGTACTAATATAAATAATGCTGAGAAGAAGAATCTGTCAATAACCTGGTATTTTGCTGTAACACCAGAAAAAAATGAATAGTTTGTTCTTGGAAATTTAATATCAGCTGACATCTTGTGACCTCTTGATCAATACAGTGTTGTTTTGCTTTCTTAGCACATTGTACTACGGACTTTGGAATGCTCAGACTTGTTCATATGTCCCTAATTAAGGCAACCAGATCAGAAGTCTCCGTCTAAAGGTTTAGTAAATAAGTGTAGTGTGTATATAATGGATATATCAGCTTTAAGATTTATAATTGAAACGTTATGTAGGACTCTGCAGACAGATAATAAATTTTTTTTACTATTTCCTTTGGAATGAAATTCAAGATCATTTAAAAGGTTTTTAAGACCTCTCCAAGCATAACAGTCATGTGATCTTTGGCTCGGTAAAGCTTTGAGTAAATGAAGTACTACATTATAATATGCATGCTTAGTCACAACAGCAAAATAATGTCAGGAAAAGTGTAACATACTTAACTTCCAGGCAACATGTTTTTCAAAGTGTGTTATTGTGTGGTTTTAAAGTTGGCTGGTCTGACTGAATGACACAGACTTGACCACAGTAGAAATTATATGCGAGACTGCATACCAAATACATTAGGTAGAAATGTAATCCAGAATTTACAGTTCTGTATCTTGTATTAAAGCTTTTATACAAATGTCTTTCAGATGTATTTGCTGTGAAAGTATGACTGTTCAGCTGCATCTCTTGTGGCAAACAAGGCTGCTGTTCAGTGTTTTGTATTGTCACTGAAGCCCTAACTAATTTTAATACCTCTCATCCAGGGTGAGTAGTTTTCTCTCTGTAGCTTTAAGGCTTAATTTTCATTCTGTATTTTTCTTCAGGCACTTGTAAGGACAAAGATAAACCTCCGAGCCTCTCTGTCCTTGAGACTTTGAGGTGTACCTTGACAGCTTACCAGAACAAGCTGGAAGATACGTCTAATGAGGTAACACTTGCACTGTTTGGCTCTATACGTATCGCCTTCGGCCAGCAGCAGTACATACGCTTTGCTTGTAAAAAAGGTCAGAAGAGTGGGAATGTTGAGTTGACAGTTTCATGTATACCCAAAGAAATAATCTCTGTCACTACAATTTCTCTAAGCTTGCCCTACAGTGAAGTTTCACTTATGTTTGGGGGGACAGGGAGAAGAGGTTTTTTCTTTTTTTTCTTTTCAGTTTAATTTGGTTTTGGTTTCTTATTAACCCTGTTGAGGTTACTTTTTC
Source organism: Anarhynchus alexandrinus (assembly GCA_008711295.1). NCBI lineage: Eukaryota > Metazoa > Chordata > Aves > Charadriiformes > Charadriidae > Anarhynchus > Anarhynchus alexandrinus. The sequence continues at coordinate 1,398,197 of VUYV01000193.1, read as the reverse complement.
AATACACATTTGGGAAAATGAGCCTTTTAATCTTTTAACTGAAATCCTAGATATATGATTTAAGAGCTGGGCCATGTATACCACAATATTCCTAAATATGTAACACTTCAGCCTCAACAGTCATTGATATAAGTTATGTAAATGTGCATGCCCTTGTACATTTAAAAAGTGATGTAATTTTCTGAGATGAGTGTGTTTATGATGAAATCTCTTTTGGAACTATTTTGGGGTCTTTTCAAGTAAAATGGGACCGTGACAATGCTTTCTTTAAATTATCTAAGACAATAATGGAAATATTTCAGTTTTGGAAGTCTTAACCTTGAAAAAAATCAAATGTTTTCCATTCAGTCCTACTTGCCTTTTATTTCACTGACTGAGAAGTTACAATCTTGCATTTATTTTCTCATTTGTATTGCTAATGTGATTAAATTAATCCTCTTGGGTGTAAATGTTTTATGAATTTGTGCCTTTAAAGGCTGTAGAGAGAAGTTAACTGCACTGTTAAAGCTTTCTGTACAAACTTGTAATTAGCTTATCTTTGGATAAAATTGGCAAATACAGAAAGGTGTGATAAGACTGTAAAAATGCCAGTACTGTTTTTTTTTCATGTCTCAGTTTTGTCTTGTGTTTTTACAAATGCGTAGTCTAACTAGTCACTCAAAATTTTTAAAAAAAAAAAACAAACAAAAAGAAAAAAAAAACACGGAAGAAAAGTATATCAGCTTTGCCCCTTTTATTGGGAAAAGAATGGTTTCCCGCAAGACCTTTGAGTTTGTTCAATGGGCACAAAAATAAGTGACCATGGAAACAATTATACTTTTGTAAACAGCAAGCACTGTTAGGTCTCTCCCAGAGAGATAAGAGAACCGATGTGTATAGTCATTATGAAACTCTTCTGAGACCCAAGTCTGGAAGCTGCAGAGTAACTAGGAACATATTACCCACAGCGAATTGTTATTTGGGAGGAGGAACGTCACGTGATAGGCAGCACAGTTGAAAAGTCGACTCAGCAGGCTTTGGCTTAGTGATGTGCTTTGTTGTGAAACTGTGCCAGAGACAGCAGTGGGGAGACCAAGGGGGTGGCTGCTAAGAAAGCAAAGAGAGTATTCTGACAGAAAGAAGAATGAACTGTCAAGGAAAATAAATCGCAAGCAGAGCAGGACCAACTGATGACCTGCCACAAGACTTCCCAGTAGGACTGCGTGTGACTGACCCTGAAGTTGTCATATGGAGCCAGAGATCACCGAGCACCTTCATGGTGCACAGAAAGGGCAGTGCTCTGTCCTTCTTGATTACCCCTGCCCCCACAGATAACGCTGCTTTTGGCTTTTTATATATTAGATATGTTTAGTAATAAAACTTTTTAATAATACAATAATGCACAAAGGGACTATGAAGGGCACTGTGCAATAAAAACAGGATGTTTTAATACACAGCAGCAAGGGTTTAGTTTTGAGTAATTATGTAGTGGTTCTTTTTATAGAGAGATTTTCAACAAGACCCCACATATTGATGGAGTTATTAATAAACGTGTACACTTGAATGTGTATGTGAAATATGCTGGTAAACTTGTCATGTGTCACCTTTAACTTACTGTGCTAAACATTAGATTAAACGATCTGCTTCATTTGTGTGACTGAAAGGTATAAAAGTGTTTTGGTTTTGGCAGATAACAAGCTTTTGACTTTCTGTATAGTGCAGAGGCTAGAATATGTTTGGGGAGAAAGAGAAGGCTAGTAAACCAACAAAAAGACTGGAAATATTCCAGTGTCATTCTGTGATTTACTGTAATTATTTATAAGGGTTCTGCCGGGTCTCCTGATTTGAGATCAAACAAATATATAGTTTCCAAAGTAATTTATAAATTTTGTAAATGGGTTATTTTATGTGAGTAAAATAGTACATGAGTACTACCTAGCGCTCAGTAAAAAGTAGAGACCACGGTTGTAGCCGGACAATTTCTGCAAATGGCCACGGACTTTGAAAACTTGTTTCCTTAAACCACTACCCAGATCATAATCTGAATTTATTACATTTTCAAATGCATTTCAAAGTCTGTGCGTTTGTCAGATATTTTGAGAGTTAATGGGAAGGTTAATAGTGGACTCAGTTTGGGATTCTGCCACTGCTATTTATCTTAAAATGTTACAAAAGAGTTATTTAGTGCTTTTGTAATGGCACATTATTTAGATTGTATGCAGTATAAATATTGTCAAAGGAACTGAAAACAATTTTTTTTAACCTTTATATATAAAATTCTTCCTTTATATTCAAGTGATTATGTAGCTTTTCTGTAAAAGCCTGTTTGACCTCCGTATTTTTCACAGCTTGGAAAAATGAAGGCTCTGTGTGAAAAGATGACAAAAGAACTTGAGATATCCAAAGATAAAATGTGTGCTTTAAGTCAAGACTTAAAGGTATGGTTTCATGAACTTAACATAAAATTTGAAAGATTTGCAAAAAGTATCTTTGTGGATTTAAGGTATCTTTTTTTTTCTTATCAGAATAAGTCTCTGTCTCGTATTCTGTTGAGCAGACTGGTTTATCTTGCAAGCTTGTGTGAAGCCAAGCTGCTTTATTCTTGTTATCACCTTAGACTACATAAGTGATCATTTCAATGATTGCACTTCTGAAATAATTTGCAACAGATTTATCAATTTGCAAAGTACTGTTTTATATTTAAATCAGCATCAGCAATTTTTTTTCTTAACTGTTTTTCTCAAGAAAAGGAGAAGAGAATTTAATTACCTCTGTTCATATGAAAGCACATTTTATTAAAGCTGTCCTTTTCTTTGTTAATTTTTTTTGTTTGTGTTTATCAGACAAGTTAATGCATGTATGTAGCATCAGGTCATCCTTAACAGTTGTACAATGTCCAGCTCAAATTTTCTTAGAGTAAAATCTGCCTGGGAACTAGTAAAAGCAATTGTGAACTCTTTTCTTTAGTTTCTGAACAAGAATTTTTTGTTGTCTCTGTTTTTGGCTGACACATCACTTTTGTAACGTCCTGTCTGGTTACATCAGTGGCCGAGGGAGTGAGGAAGTCCTGAGGTCATGGTTAAACTTAATCTCCCAACTGGCAGTGTATTATATTACTGCCAAAATACAATGTCTCTACTCCCAGTGTTTCTCAGATTCTTTTGCTGAGGATATGCTGCTTTATCACTTCAGTTTAATCAAAGATACTTCTGCAACACTCATTGAATCTTCATATTAATTGATACTAGCACATGATCTCCTGTCATCTGATCTGAACTTTTTACTAATTTATGTTCAGAAGACTTTAAACTTCTGCTTCTGTTGCTGCACCTCTGTAAGGCACCTAAAAATTTTGCAACCCATTGCAACAGATACTTGTATTCTTCATGCAAAAACTGAATTTGCTACTCACAGACGGTGCTGGTTGTTATGCAGAACGCCAGTGTCTGATCTCTTTAAATTTTTTGGTAATGAAATTGTATATATGGGTGAAAACTAGATCCACTCTGAAAACATTTGTGTTAGAAATTTAACATTGTTTTAATCTTTTAATATTTCCATTAAGAAGAATAGAAGTTGTCATTGTCTGCTGAATTTGGGAGTATCTTTCCTATTATATTTCCTATATAAGCAGCTCTGATTTTATGAAAAACAAACAATGCTTTCAGTTTGACCTTTAGCAAACTTAAGCAATCCTGGAAGTCCAGTGCTTGTAGGAGAGGAAAGCATGTGTATCTGTCCTCTCCATCTCAGCAATCTTTTTGGCTGAATAGGGATAGTGTGTGAAGTTCTTTGTTTACCTTGTGAGATTTGGTACTGGTAACATAATGATTGTATTTATGACCATTTCTGATTATTAGTGTCTTCCCATGGTCAAACCTCCAAAGAGAGTACTCACATTTATTTTTTTTTTATCATGCAGATAAAGAATACAGTGGGTAACAGCAGCTGTCTGTGTTGCATACCGACTCAGCTGTAACGGATCAGAGCTTTACTTATGAAAATAATGTATCTTTTCACTAGCTCTGAGAGCTCTCCACTCTGCAGAGGATAATTTGCGTCCATGCGTTCTGCATCTCAGTTGTGGGGGTAGAGGGGATTCCGAAGGTCACTGCATCATGGAGCTTTTAACTCTCAGACGGATTTCTGATGCCGTCTAGTTACGAGCTGTGGAGAAGGACTATTGTCAATTCTAAAATTCTGTTACTGACAAGAATCAGTCAGCTTAGCCTGGAGTCTTCTGAGCACGTGTGGCTATATGACTGTTTACTACCTCAGATGCTGAGCACTGGACTAAGGTAACATTTTATAGAGTAAAATTCTTACCAGCCTTTCTGTTCCATGCCTCTGTTCTACAGGAAGCTGAGGATAACCTAACTGATGCCAATAAAGAGTTAAATCATCTGCACGCTAAGTGTGCAGACAGAGAGACTTTAATAGGAACTTTAAAAATGGAACTACAGAATGTACGGCAATGCTGGGAGAAGGAGAAAGTACGTGCCACAGAATCTGAAAATGAAATCCAGAAGCTTACCAGGGCTTACCAGAAGGATGTGGAGGTATTACCAGAGACAAGATGACTGTCAAAAAGAGTCTTTATTTAATCTCAACTTTATACATTTACATACATCAGATGGTTACTCTTGGTCTTAACAGATTTATCCCCAAAATATGATTTTAAGATATGTATTTTGAAATACGTATTTAATATCTACAAGACCTCAGGACATATTTGTTCTACTTCCTTCTATATCAGAACTAATAGCTTAACCCTTCCAGTATTTTGAATTTTTGAACAACTGAGTTTATTTAAAGAGCTGTGCCTGGCAATTATTTCTTTCTTTCAAACTGAAAGTTAACAAAAATGTTTTACAATTGGAACATACAATAGTATCATCATCATGTGTTGTTAATTACTGATTCACATGGCAATGATAGATAGCAAATGTGGAATTGAGGTAGTTTTGCCTGTATGTCACAAAACCTAGAAATTCTTATTTGTGACCTGTTGGCTCATTGTGATTTGCAATATGTGGGAATTGCTTTACAAAGTCTTGTTTCAGAACTGTGATCTCTCTCCTTGTGTTTGTTTACAGATGTTAATTTTGTTACTTCTTCCCCCCAATGAAGCAGTACTAGCAATAGCAATGGTATTCTTTATCATAGTTGTTGTGCATATTGAGCTCATTACTTCCACAAATTTGGACATGGATGCCAACTGAGTAAAAAGGAAACATTCTTTCCACCTCTTTTACAGTCTGGTATTTAAATAGTGTCCACATGAAGCAGCTGGAATTGTTATACACATCAGATAATGATTAAAGTGAAGGAAACGAGAAGCCTGGCTATATTGTAAAGTCAGCATGTCTACAACACTGTGGTTGCGTTCAACATGTGTGAATTGATTTTGGGTCTTGGGATCCCTTTTTTGATGCCAAATGGATAATTATCATCCTTGGTTTATCACAGCTCAAGCAAAAATGTCATGATGGTGGCACACTGGATTTTCCTTGGGGAATTAAGGGATCTGCTAGAAACAAAGTTAATCTAACCTACACTACAATTGCTTATTACCTAAAATCCCATGAAATAATAGCATGAGAAAATGCACCTAAGTATAATGGAAAGGGCTCAGAAAAAACATAGTTTCCCATCTTGGTCATCCACAATTTCTTAATGTAAAGCGTCACCCAAGGCCCCTGGAAAACAATGGGAACCTTTACAATGGTTTACTGACTTTGAATAAAGGTTCTGTTTCTTGTGGCTTTTGAGGTACAGCTTTCTGTTGTTTTAATCAAAGTTGCTAAGTCGCATATATGTACTAAAAGGATGAAGGCTGGAATTTTTGTTGCATGCTATTGTTGCTAAAGTTTATATATAACTTGCATCAATTTGTTATCCTACTGACTAAAATCAGTGTAAATGAATGAGAAATAGCTTGTGGAATTCAACTGATGAAGCTATAAGCCTATTTTGTCTGACTGTTTAGTCATACATAATCTATGCAAAAACGATTTTTAAAAGACTTTAGAGTGATAGTTGTATAAACACCGTGTTGTGCTGCCAAGCCAATCAGACAATTTTCTGCGTGCTGATATTGGAAGTGGGTACAATTTGAATGTACCTGAAAGTGTTAACATGAATGATTAAACTAGTAACAGCATGGAAATTTTTATCTGTATCAGGTCATGGTTGTGGCCACTTCAGGATTAGGCTTTCTTTATTTATATACTATGGGTAATTAGATAAATTTTGTAAAAACTGTTTTCTCACTCTGGCTTTAATATGTATGACTGCAAATATTAACAAGGAATTGAATTTTGAAAAGGTTTGAGAATGAGTTTTGTGGGTTTTTTCAGCTGCATGGAGCTCACATTACTACACATATGATGCATCTCTTTGGATTCTATCACTGTTCAGATACAACAGTTAATTTTTCTTTTTGTCTCAGGAGAAGCTAACCTTCCTCCATAGCTTATACCAGCGTTTGGTAGCAGGCTGTGTGCTTATAAAACAACCAGAAGGCATCCTAGATAGATTCTCTTGGTCTGAGCTTTGTGCAGTCTTGCAGGAGAATGTTGATGCCCTGATCTTAGACCTCAACAGGGCTAATGAGAAGGTAAGTGTCCTTAGGCACCAGCTACCTCTATTAAATTCAGTGACATTTGTCCACATCACAGTATCATTAAAAAGGACTGACATTCATCTTATTTCAAAAAGAATTTGGACGTTAATAATTCAATACCATTAATTATGGCTTGTCTACAACTCAGTTTGATGCCATTGCTGTGGGCATGTAAATGTGACTGAAGTCTGTATGAAGTCTCTAAGCTCCACTTTCTGTGCAGGACATGCTAATAGTACTAGCCAATATTAGCCACAGGGACCTAATTAAAAGAAAATAAATTAATCTTACTGATGAAGCAATTCAAAGAACTTAGTCATTTACACTAATAAAGCAAGTCTTTATTTTAGCATAAAACAGAAACAAAATGCACTTACTGCAGGAACATCATCTTTAAATTATATGTTTATGATTCAGAGGTACTATCTGAAAAATGCCAGTGTGTTTTTTTGCTTTAATGGTAACTTTTGGACTATGAAATTTGTATTCAGAAATATAATAGAAGATACTTATTTTTATAAAACACATCAATATTTGTTTAAGGGAGAAGCTGTACTTTTCTCAATGTTTTTAATGTGGATAAGCTTACGTGGCCTTTCTCCCTGAAAATCCCTGTGTTTTTAGGAAAGAAAAGACCTCTTTTTAAATAACTTAAACTGGCTCCACAGACTAACATGCCACTGTTTAGGATTTCAGTTCATGTTCTGGCTCCATTGATCAGGCCAGTCCTACAGTCTAGCAGAGCGACCCCGGATCTTGGCTGCCCTGACATTTTGTTCCTGAGGCATTGGAAGGGAAAAGTTCTTTTGGATGTTTCTCATCTGCTGGAATTGTGACCACTCCTCTGGCCGGAGTGAGGGACGGGGCTGGTTACAGTGAATTGTTTTTAGTCTGCCCATCATTTAGCAAATACACCAGCAGTCAATGGAAATTACTGAAGAGGGATAGTATAAAACCTGGATTATGCAGATTGGATATATATTTGTATTTTCCTTTTGGAGTAGAGGAGGAAAGGAAATGGAAAGGAAGGGAGTGAACATCGTTGGCAGTGTTTGGGGGGGGGTTGTGTTATTGTTTCTTACTTTTCAATTTAGTATGGTTATTGAGATTGATTGTGAGGTCTCTAGGGCTCTTTTCATGTACTTACCAGCTTTTCAGGGATTTGGGGCAGTGTCGTTACCTGTGTTGTACCTGCTTTCTGAGAACAAAATTTTTCTCCTCCAGTTTTGTGTGAGCTATTTGGAAGGTAACGTGTGATATTCTGTAGCAACGGAATGTAGGCAGGTATACTTAGAGGTCATTGTCAGGTTAATTCATTCCTCCATTTAGTTTGCGTGGGAGCTGCAAAGTTAAACCACAGAGTGAATCCCTTCATGCTTGTTGAAAACACATCGTAAACTAATGAGCTACTTGTATGGAAAACATTCTGTACGGCAAAATTTCCTGAAATTATTTTAATACTTAATAATATATGGAATGTCTTGGCTTTCCAATAAAACTAAAAATAAAAGTAAGGGCTGTTTTTTCATTATTGTTTGCAATCCTTGCAAACTGCTAAGGGACTGGTGTAGTCAGATTACTAAGTTAGCAGCACAAGATTTAATGCACTTGTTTCAAAAAATCAAGGTAAGTGTCCAGTTCAGGTTTCCAACAAAGAAGGCAACAGATATCTCCAAAGTGGTATAAGGATGGCAAAACTGAAACCAAGGAAAATTTGTTATCCCAAAATATGTCTCAGTTTTGTTGCAAGATTCAAATAAGTAATCTGTTGTGAAAGGCTTTTACTTGCTTTTAATAAATATGTTGATGAAATTACAATTTAGATTTTATGCTGGAATACTCTGTGCTTAAGTTAATATGAACAATTAAAGTAAAAAGGTGTCTTGAGAGGTAAAATAATTTTTTTTTTCAATGCTTGTCACGCAGATATCTCACCTAGAACATGTTTGTAAGAAGAAGTCCAGTACTATGAAGGAGCTTCAGCAGAGCCAGGAAGATGCTTTTAGCAAAATGGCTGACCAGATGAAAGCACAGGAAAGCTGTTGGCAGAAACAAAAAACGTATTTGGAACAGCAGTACTCAGGTCTCCTTGGGGAAGTTCATGCAAGGGCACAGGTACGGTGCTGTGAACTTCTGATTTTTTTTCCTTGTAAATATTTAATGGATTATATCCGTAATTTAAGCTCCTAACCAGTTTAAGGTTGTTTGGGAATTTTGGTGTATCTTTAAAACAAAAGTGCCAACATTGTGCTAGTATTAACTTCACTTATAATAAGAAATAAATTACTTTGTTAAAACATTCCAGAAATGAATTGCTTAATTTGGTCTAGCAGTTTCTAGTGATTTTTTTTTGAGAATGTTAAAGCTGTAATATTTGAATTGCTTATTTTAAGAATTACATAGGGCAGCAGTTACTTTTTCAGTGTCATGCTTTGCAAAGACTCTGTAGAGTAACAGTAATGTGGTGTCATCTGGGGATAAATTTAGATACATACATTCTGACCCTGAGAACCAATTAGCAGTTGCAGTGGTAGATTTCAATAGTATTAAAGGACTTTGTTATACAGATACTACAGTGAGCAGTGATTCAACAATATAAAACTGTCATCATTGATTGTTGGAAAAGTTATTTGTGAGCTAAAATTTTCACACTTGTTCTACAACCACAATTCACTGTCTTTACAGTCACATTCCTTTACACATGTTTCAGTTAAAAGTGTTGTGAAATAGAGGAAATAAGATGTGCCTTGTTATTTGTGAGTGCCATCTGAAACTTACTTCATCAGAAGAATGCCGTATTTGACTCAGATTTTGGGCTTGGAAGACTTTGCACTGCGAAAAATGTGTTTATGAAGACTTATTTAGACAGAGCAATTTGTGGTAATTCCCTGGGAATGAGTTAAAATCCTGTATATATTTTTTGTTTTATATTTACGTTTCACATTGGATATTGGCAATGCTAAACATCCCTATGAGTTGAATAAGTGGCATCCATACTTACATCAAATTCCCCCAACGTCCTGTGGTTTCACTTTATGAAATCATTGCCAGCAAAAAGAACGACAAAATGAGGAAGCTTAATTTTAAAAATGACTTTGTCTTCCTAAAGAAAAAGTGGAGTTAGGCAATTTAGATTTCTGCCTCCTTCTGCACAAATGTAAGGTCTGAGTCATCTCTTTCAGAACTCTAGCATATTGTGGAGAATTGGTGCTGTGCAGTACTGGGCCATTCTTTGGGATGGCACTGAACCTGCCGGTCGCCTCAGCTGAATTTTGTAGACAGCAAGCAGAGCATGTACTGAAAACATGGTTGTCTTTTGTGGAGCGTGCATTAAGCATGGCTTCTGGAAAAGACTTTATCTGTCAGCTTACTGTATGGGACTACTGGGTTTCTAAGAGGGAAATGCTTTCCCTTAGAAACACCTAGGCATGTTTTCTAACAGTTCATGTAGAGTTGGAGTATAAGCTCGTGATGGTGTAAACTAGGCAGCGCAATGTCTGTATACGTTTAGATGACTCAACAAAACTTTGTATCATCTTTTTTCCATCCTATGTTCCAGTTTGCTTTCTTCATGATTCCGTGCCAATCTGCGAGGAACACAGTCTTATTTCTTCTGGATTTCTAATTTGTGACTGATTTTGGACCTGCAAATATCAGCTTAAGCATTTCCCTTTCTGGGATCCGCAGGGTCCATGGATATCTGCCATTAGGGCTGTCCTAATCCTGAGTGCTTGTTTTTCGTAAGACTTGACTGTGTTTTACCTGTTGGATTTTGAGCCTGTTAGCCACATTTGTCTGCAAGATCACTTCTCTAGTTGGATCAGAGGTCTGCAGACAGACTAATATTGTAGTCTTATTTCCATAGGAAACAAGGAAAAATGTGCCACAATTTACAGAATGTTTTCAAAGGGCCTTGCAGATATTACTGAGTGCCAGTGTTTACATAAAGATACAGAATGCAATATTTAAATTTAATTATTTTAACAGGCTTTATTCATTAAATTTTATAGGAAACGTATAACCAGTGTAAGTGGAATATAAGTTGCCATTATTCTATATTTTATTATACAACTGTGGGTCTCATCACTGTAGGACATTTTTTCTGGCACTACAAGCAAACTGTAGCAATTTCCCTTATTTTCCATCCAAAGACCTGAGTGTTAATTGCAAGCAGTTTAATGAACTAATCCCTTGTAGGCGTTAGTTCCTTTCTGGAATGAGATGAGTGCTTTTTGCTTTCCTGCACCAAGCTAAAAGTACATCATAGGATGCATCCTATTGTTTGTAACTTTGTCTTCCACCAGTGTTCCATACCTTCTTCTAGGCATTTTCTTCTCAGAGCTCCTGGGTTGAGAATTCCTTATTTATTCCGGTTGTTGGTACATGTGCGAAGGCAAACTGAAGACTGTCAATTCAGACTTTCAGGATTTAACTGAGAACTCTAACTGCACAGCAATATGAGTAATGTATCTTGGAAATTATCATTCCTGTTTCTTAGAACTGCAGTAGAGAGTTAGGGCTTTTCAGAATGCTTCTCCTCATGATTGAAATGTAGCATTGTGAAATCTGGAGGTTTTAGTAGCAGTGAGACCTGCTGCTGCTTCTGTCCCCAACCAGTACTGTTCAGGGTCCCCTATGCCAAGATAGGATCTATGGATGTTAATAGGTACTACTTCACAGCTGTTACTGTAGGTCAGATGGATGGTATAATCAAAAAGCAGTTTCACTTTTTTTCTGTAGGGCGGAAATTCCTGGAGTGGCCTTATTACAGATCAGCAATAAATGAGGCATTCTATAGATACCGCTCTTCTTTGTCCATGGTCTCCATGTTTGGAGAGTCAATGGAGCTTAAAATTCATATCCTTTTTCCTTGCCTTTTGTAGCAGGAGTGCAGTCCTCTTGATTTGATAGTGTGCCATTTTGAAAATGTTATTATGCCTGTTCCTTAACCTCACACAAATTATTTATTCAGACTGTGCACAATCTCATAGGAAATGTCCTCTGAATTTTAACTATCAGTTGTTGTTTGTTTATTATGTAGACATTTATTAATCTGTCCCCATTTTTTGTGGCAACCACTTAAAATAGAAGGGTTTTGTTCTGATATGCAAAAATATGTTGTAAGAGAAAAATCCTGTAACTACTTTAAAAATGTTAATTTCAACAGAAAAATAAAAGGTGTGCTAAATAGGAAAGGGGAAAAGTCCTCTAGGGAGAAAAAAATGTCTTTTCTTTTATTGGCTTTTTTTGTTGTTTGGAAGCCTTGCATTTACATCAAGGCAGGTGAATTAGCTAAAGGCAGTGGTATCTTGCAATTGTATCAAAAGTCAGTGCAATCAGTGCAAAAGGAGGAGAAGTACCGATAACTACACTGTCTTTGATAGACATATTCTGGCCCATGTACTTAAAACATAGGAAAGAAGTGGAGGGCAGTTGTGTTGATGTTGTTTATTTAGATGTATAGATGTTTATATTTAGGAAAAAAACCACAGTTGAAATACAGGACAACGTTTTGAAGTCGTAGTGTCATTATATTTCTAGTTTCTAATTCTGTTTTCATGCCAGAATAAAGGGTAGCGACCCAGTAAGAAGTAGGATAAAATAGTGTTGCTAGTAGCACCTGATTTTTTTGTTAAGGATTCGCGGAATCTACCAAGCTCTGTAACCCAGTGAGGTGTTCCTCAAAGCTCAAACACTGAAGGAAGCCGGCCTTCCGAACTTGCCAATGTTCGGAAGCGAATTCTATGTCCCTTTCAAAAACTGCTTTTAAGCTTCAAAGAAAACAGTAGAAACAGTGTGGGGTAAGACAAAAGCAATTAATAGCTGGTAAAACCAAGAAGGTGTATTTTCTTACAAAACTTTTACATTTCTGTCATCAGAGATTGTCTTGTTTACTTTTGCATATTGTGATTTAACCATAAGCATAAAAACACTAAGCTTATTTAAAAAATGAACTTTAATTAGCTAGAGCACTGAATGTTAGCATTGCTGCCCAACAGCCCTGTAGGGATCACACTTTGTTTACTCAGATATTGGCCTTTCACCTGTGATGGCCAGAAACGATAAGTTGTTTTCTAAATTCAGCTTACCTTTTCAGTTCCTTCCAGTCATGCTATCAGGGTTTTTTTTCTATAAAAATCAAATACTGTAAATAATGCAGTAGCACTGAAAATATTGTATATGTTCATACTTAATTTTAGAGTAGTAAAGTGACATATGAGGCCTGTAAATTGCGTTTTGTAATTAAATCTTTTAGTTACCTACTCTATTTTTGCATCACTGAAAGTATTTTAATAACACTACAAATTCTTCCTCTTCCAAAAAAATAATAAAATATTTATTTGGTCAAAGACATTCTGAACTGGCTAGGGTACATCGCTATAGAAGCATGGAATCTTTTATTTCCATTGTAGGGAGAGTGGTGTATTTTTTTTTCCCCTGTTGTGCTTGCAGGATGGAGGAGGGAAAAGAAACTAGAGTGCCCACCGGACCACTTGCTTGGGACCTGTACCAAATAAAACACATGGGAATGTGGCTGGATGATACCATTTTACTTCTCTCTTGGCCACTGCTAACAGGAATAACCTCACCCCATTTCTAACAAAACGGCTTGTAGCTCTGAGAGGTAGCTGAAGCTTAGATTAATCCTCTTTTCTTCGTCAGACGGACTTGTCATTCCATTCATGTTTGCCTTTTTGTGTCCAAGTATTTTAACTGGAGTGTAAGCATTTAACTTGAGCTTGTGGATTCTTTGTGAACAGTGCCTAAAATTTATTATCTCCTTGTACCACTGGATCCTGTGTAAATGGAGCCTCAAGTGTTTGTTCCAATCACAGAGGTCTCTCATGCATCAAGAAGCCAGTCTAAGTCTCTGAGGTCCCAGCATAGTGTCTTGATTCCTATACAAGAACTGCATGTTATCAAAAGCAACCAGTCCGCATGGTCTAACCTTAGTCCTGGCATTCACTGGCTTGTTAGTCTCTTCATTTTTGCTACACCACTTTACTGGTTTAAATCTCCCTGCTTCAGGGCATATAGAGGAAAAGAAAAAATGTTCTGCAAGTTGAAAAAAAATCTGTAATGGCACTAGTCAAAACAAAAATATTTGTATTACACTGTTCTTTTGAAAACTCAGTTCTGTATGAGACCTAATTAATCTGTGAATATATAAGTAGGGGGTTGATTACAAAGTAATTAAGAGATCACCTTTACTTCCCCTTTCCCAGCTGCTGCCAATCTGTCTAGGTTTATCTTCCAGAGTCTTCCTTCTTTTTTTCCTCTCTGTTACACTAACTTTCTTTTCTGCTTTGAAGAGCAATGTTCTTTCTGAAATTGGAGCATGTAATTGCTTATTGTTAAGGCTACTCATAAAACTGTATTGTAGACAACAAGGTACTGTTGGACCTTCTGTGGGCTATTGCAGTACTAGTGGATTATCGTCAGAAATCTGGACTCCATCTGTAGTTGACGATTGTGCAAATTTTCCTCATACTATTGATTTGTTTTCATATATATGGTTCTGTAACTGTTTGCTAGGATACTTTGACAGTCATTACTAATAACTTTTGTTCCTTTAATGTGTTGTTTGAATCTGAAGAAAAATAATTTTAGCTTTTGTCTAGGTAAAAATGATTTTGTTATTTTAAAAAATATCTTCTAGTTAATATTTTTCTGGTTTTGTTTGTTTTTTTTCCCTTACCCCAGGAATACCAAGAAACAGCAGAGAAAAACAAGGAAAAAATCTATGTCCTTGAAAAAAGACAGGAGAAATTGGCTCTTGAAAATATATCTGTGAAAAATATGTTAATGCAGGTTCAGAAGGAGCATTCATCTCTCCTGGCAGCCTGTGCTCTATTGGCAGGTGCCCTGTATCCTCTCTACGGCCGCTTGTGTGCTATGTCTTCCCAAAGAGACCTCCTCCAGGGTCAGGTCAACGTTTATGAATTAGTGAACCAGGAGATTAGGACCCTAGTTCATGCTCTCTCTGATGTAGAGGAAAACAATCAAGATGAAGAAAATCTGAAGAAAAGAAAATTCAAAGGCCTGATTCATGTATTCCGAAGAGGTGTGATTGCAGTTTTGGCAGCTAACAGACTTAAAGTTTTAGCCCAGTCTTCTCGTTCCCTCTTCTCCTGGGTAAATGGCTTCAAAGAAGGCATTGGAATTCTAGTTTGTATAGGAGATTCCAAAGACAAGCGTAATGTGTCAAGTAAGCTAATTGTTTTCTTCTTTGATAAGTGTTATGTCAAATTACATGGTTAGTGAATAGCAAATAGTCATGTTATTATTAATAGAGTGTAAAGACAAATTTAATGACGTTTTGACAACTGTAATTTCTGGATTTGTGATTCCTGGATTTCTTGACAAATGTAATTTCCCCTAAAAGGAAATGCTTAGTCTGTTAAGCACTGAAAAAAAAGTTAGAACTACACACATGAACTCATACTGTTAGATACCTTTGACATTTGAGTTATGGATTTCAGAACTAGGTGTTACCGCATCTGTGGTAAATATCTTGTAATGTTCCTAAATGATTGACCATCAACATATTTTTTAAAAATATATTTCCTCTCCTTTTATTAATAACTTCTAATATTTATTTCCTACTAAAAATGTGAAAAGTTCCTTTCTCATTCAGGTGAAATATTAGTATAGAATTTCTAAATTTTTCTTTAGAGATTATGTAGTCTCCCTGCCCCTTTCTGTTACCAGACCAGCTCACGTTTCCCCCTGCAAGGATAAATGCTATCAAAAATGTTTCCCAATCCAGGAGATCCATCTGCTCTTCTGTTTTAGTAGTTCTGGGAGCATATTTGATACAGTCTAAATTGTCCTGAAAGAAGAATTAGTTTGTGGCTTATATACTTAGTTTTGGTCAATTTCTGAAAGAGCTGGAGATAGTAGTGTGCCTTATCCAGGTTATTCTGTTTTATTGCTAGCTACAATTCTGTTTCACAGGTCGCGAAGAGGAACAAATGCACTGTGTTGAAGCACTCAGCTGGTTTACTAGTTCTGACCTCCTTGCTGCAATAATGAGTTCTGTCGGTGAATTACAGGACATTGTAAACAAACAAGGTAATTTTAGATCTATATTCTTGTAGTAGAAGATTAAAAAAAATTGTCAGGGTGGTTACTTCGTTTCCATTTTTAGGATTTTATCTAAACTATTCTGGATCAAATCTCTGGAGAGCTGTATTGTTGGAACAGATTATTTTTCTTCAATTGGTGATATGATACTTTATCATTTCAATATATAGAGTCATGGAAGCAGAGGCTGGAGAGTGCTTCTAGAAAGCATATAAACAGTTTTACCTGCTTTGTTGTGAGATAGAAAAAAAACATCTACACCACACCAACAGATATTTGGCTAACCTGTTCTCAAAATCTTCCAATGAACTAATGTTTACAAGCTACCTAGTTATCTTGTTCCACCCTTCTGATATGGAAAAGTATTTTATGGGAGCTCAACCTAATCTGTTTGATCTTTGCATTTCTTAAGTGCAGGCCCTAAAACTGGCACATATTCAACCTGGGATGTTACCACTGCTGATTGAAAGGAAATAATTTCCTACTGTGTTTTATATGATATGAATCTAGAATTTCCAAATCTGGAACACAGTTGAATTTGAAGGATACTGTTTTCACCTGGTTTACTTGCTATCTTGTGGTTTTTTAGAGAGAAATGAAATGCTGTCAATTTTCACAACATATATCAGTCCTTATTTTGTGTCTTCTGTGTTCCCTCTCTAAGGATATGCTTGATTAGATTTGTGTCTAGATTCCTTAATTTTCTCAGTCTCTCCTCCTATAGAATTCTGCTGTGCCTATGGACAGTTTTAGTGCCAGTCTCTGGAAATGTCACCTCTTGATTCCCAGCTGTTAATGATCTCCTCGATTTCTTTGCAGTGAGGACTGATGCAAGATCTCACTTGGTTCCTCTGCATTGCTGTCATCCTTAGTTCTTTGATACCTGGTAGTTTCAAAGTCCCAACAATTCGGTCACAGAATAAAGGATATTAAAGGAAGGATAATTTATATGAATAAAGGGAAATAGCAGGACAGAGAGAAGGTGATACGTTTCCCAGAAGCCTGAACAGTAAACTGGTAACGGAAGTCAGCCATTGAATCAAAAGTGTTTTGATTCAGTTCCAGGTGCTCTTGTCTTTGATCATCCTGTTTTCAATAACTTAAACTTACGTCTATATAAAAAAAAAGTTTGAACTGTGTTTCAGGGTATTTGCAGGGTTTATACTGCAAGTGTTGCCTGTGTATGGAGTGTTGAGTAAGAACAGTAAATTGAAAAAGAATCAAGAGAAACTTTACAGCAGCATTGATGTGCTGAAGTGACTAGTTAGAATACCCTAAACCTCATGATACTTTGCCGGTATTCAAGTATATGAGAATTCTGGTGCAAATTCTATTTGCTTGATAGCTCTGCACTCAACACAGTTTAGATTTTGACAATTAGGAAAAGCCATGCTGAGAATGTTATGGTCAGTCAGTTTGGTGATTCTTTCATGGCTTATCTCTATTTTAAGTCATTTTCACAGAACCTCAAGATCTTAACTGCTCATGTATTACTTGGAATTCTGTTGCTCGTGAGATCAAAAGTTTCCCAAGAACCTTTGGTTCAAAAAATAGTAATAAATAATTTAAAATGTGACATGAAATTTCCAGAAGTATCGAAGTGATAAGGCTCTGAAGGAATATATTTGAAAGAAAGCTTGCATACTTAGGAAATTATTTTATGTTCTGTAAGTCATATTTCAAATAGGATTTAAACCTTCAAACTGACTTAAATGATTTGGAGGGTTTTTTTAGTGTAAATAGGCAATCTGAGAGGCATCTGCTCTCTTCAGATCTTGAAATAATGGCAGTTCCAGATTAGACTGCACATCACAGGAGGTGCTATCTGGATCTACAATATGGAATGGTTTGCTGTCTTAAAAATTACTTCTAAAGATGGCTAGGTTCTGAGGAACTATTTGAGGCAGCTGAGAGAAACGAAATCTGGATCACTGGAAATTTTTAGGCTTGTGCACTCTGGTGATTTGAGGCACACTTCTTGAGCTTTTTACTTTTTAAAATGTGGGATTGGTTTGACATTCATGGTCATTTCCCTTCACACTGTTCATTGGTTTGGTTCTCATTCCAGCGTGTCTTGGAATGATCTCTTAGCTTTCAGTTTGAATACAAGTTCATTAAAGTGTTGAGGTTTTCTGTTTTGGTGTGGTTTGGCTGTTTGTAAGGTTAGTTTTGTCAGTTTGTTTGAAGAGAATCTGTACTGCGATAAACCAGAGAAAGTAAAGGTCAAGCTTTTTGAATACAAGTATCATCAACTGTTACATACACAAAGCTTTTGAAGCTTAGCATGAAAATTTTCGTCTTGTGCAGTACTACTAAGTTCATCCTGCTGATTGTTCTATTTCACCAACGCAGAGTAAACAAGAATTCTTTCTTTGTCAGTGAAGTAAAATTTGCCGCTTTTCACTCTTTTACTTCATTTGTTCAATGTAAGAATTAATTGCTCTTTGTGATGTACCTGTATTTGTGTTAATAATTTCTTATACACATCACAATGTACATCATTTAATGCTTTCATTGTCATTCCTTGATCTTTCTTGGGCAGGTACTTAAAATGTGTATACTTAAACTGTATATTCTCTTCCCAGTGATTATAGATAGTTACTTGTGGAATTGCATTGTATTCTCATTTCATCTTTCAAAGGAGTCAGTAACTTGCATCAACTTACGTCTGTGTATTTGCTCCAAACTGCTTTTCATTAAAAACATAAACAGAGTTGCTGTTTTGCTTTTTATTGCCCATCCCAAGAAAGTGCCTTAAGTTGTGAATACTGAAGTATACTGAATAGTGGGAATCCTGGTTATGAAATGGAAAGAGAGTTTCAAAATGCTGCAACACAATTGCCTGAACTATTATTATTAATCTATTTTTAATGCAGTTAAAGTGGAGGTTCTAGACATAGGGAAGGGGACTGCCGTCCTAGGTACTGCTCATATGGAGAAATACTGTGTTTTCTGGCAGGCAAACAATCTTGTGTAAAATGAGATACCAGGTGGAAATACTCGGAAAAATGAAGGAACAGTAGCTTGTTGACAGTTTAGTTATTGTTTAGTTATTTACCAAAAATCACCTCAAAGGAGAGTTTTTTAGAACATTTTGTTGTCATCTTACATGGAAGGCAGTACAAATGATGTTCTTTTAATTTTATGTTAATATAACTAAACATTCAAACTAGTGAATGCATCATGTCTGGAGAAAAGAGATGGTCTTTGAAACTGAAAGACAGGTAGGACAGGATAATCTGTGATAAGAGTTCAAATGATGAAAGTAGCTTATCTTTTAAGTGATCAGTAATAGAGAACCAACATAAGGAAAAAAAGAAGAGTCTTGGCCAAAGTAGACAGAGCATTAGAATAGCAATTTCTTCTGTGTATGAGAATAATAATATTTTTTTTTATTTCAAAGGATGTTTTTTTAGTTGAAGTGCAAGATAAACATGCTGGATAAGATTTTTAGCTTTGGAAATGAATAGAAAGAGTGCTATCTTAGACATGAAGAAAAGACAGATTTACTACTACTAGCTGGGATTAGGGAGAACGTGTACTCAAAAACTGTACTCCAGTTAAGCATTGGAATCTTTGGAATGGTGGCATTTTGAAACCAAGCAGCAGAATGACTCTGAAAAAAGAGTATTTGACTTTATCATGTGCTTTTTTTTTTGTTTGTTGCTTACAGGTAAATTTCGTCTCATGTGTAAATTATAACTTCTTTATGATGAGAATCATAATCTAACAATATCAATAGTCATGTTCTGTTTGCTTTGAACCTTTGTCTTTATCCTCACAATATATAAAAAGAAATTCTTTAACTTAAAAAAGCTGTGGTTATTTTTTCTGTTTATACTCCTAAGTAAATATTTAATTCACTGCAGCAACAGGAGATCTGCTGTACTACTGAATGTAAATAAGCTCTTCCATGCTTGTCATCTTACACTGATAGTATCATAAGACAAGTAATGACAGATTAAGACCTGCCTAGCAGAGGGAAAACTAAATTACAAGACTTTTATTAAGGCATAAATAAACCTATTAACTGTTATCTGGAATACCAATTAGTGGAAGGAGCACTGACAATTTTATTTATCAACATTAAACACAATTATTAATTACAGACCTGATGAATCTAGCAGTAAGCAGGACATGTTGGGTGTGCTGGGGCCTTAAGTCCATTATATGAGAAGGATGATTACCAAAATCCTGTGGGGAAATAAGTAATTGTAGCTGTAAAATTTTAATTGCCTTGGAATAAGGTAAATTATATTCTCTTGTCTCAGAATATAAATAGTATGGCATTAAGGTACCAAGCCTCACTAATTTTGAACAGCAAATGATTTAGACATCTATAGACGGGAGGAAAGAGGAGTCAGGAAACCCTCGGAAATTTGCATTGTAAATATTGCGATAAAATGATTTACCATGTGCTATCACATCTGACATATTTGACCTGGCTTGCATTTTCTTGCATCCATCCTACGTGTTTTTTGAATTACAAAATTAGAACTCCCAAGAAAGACTTAAGAAAGTATCGTATTGGAGGAGAACATGAAAACAACTGGAAAATTATTCTTTGACAAACAAATCCTATTCTTTAGAATCCTATCCTACCCTTCCATCCAAAGATTGATAGGAGCGTTCATTGCTAAATACAGAATTTGTCCCAAAGTATCTGAGATATTCCTGTGAGTTCAGTCTTCCACTCTTTAATGGAAATTTCTTACTGAGTATTTTTAAGGTGCTGTTTGTTATTGCTTTTTTCCACTGAAAAAACTCAAAACTAATAACCTACTTGATGTTTCATTTTTGTTGTTGTTTCTTAAAGATCCAAAGCCCTGGCTTTCCAGACACTTGCTTGTAAGTGCAGCCAGGAACTCCTTTTCAAGACTTATGGACAAGCTGAATGTAATAATGGAGACAGTTCCACTAGACAGCAGCAGGAGCGCTACTTATCTGGAGAAGGACTCCTTGGTACAGAGGCTGGCGCATGGACTTCATAAAATAAATACCCAGGCCCTGGAAGCTGGATTGTGTGACAGACTACCGGTTCTGGTATGCGTATTTATAGTGCTACTTCATCTAAACAGTAGCTTCACAGCATAAGTGTTATGGTGAAGCTCTCTTGATAGTACCGTTAATTTTGTTTCAAATTGTTTGAGTCCATTACATTGAAGTCAACGACACAGGGGATCAGAAGTTTGTTTGCAACACCCAAAAGCATTAGGGTATGAATAGGTCTTTTCTTTCATTGTCAAAGAATTTCAAGAAGAGATCTGATGTATCCAAGAAAAAGATTTTTTTGAAGTTGTATCAAAATTGTATTTGCTTCATAAGAACAAACTTGCTTTTGACTTGAACTAAATGTTAAGGTTTGTTCTTATTTCGTTTTTTTTTTTTTTTCATTTTTCTCCTTCTTACTGTTCTGTCTTTCAGTAAAGATAACCTTCTTCCCTTTAACCAAAATGAAAGGATAAACTCTTTCTCACATAATCTGTCTTTTATTATGGGCCTTATGTGAAAACAGGTACTTCCTTAAAACCAGAATTTTCAATAACCCTCAACAGCAGGTGAAACAGGTTCACATTTTTGAACTTGTGTCTGTCTTTTAGAGGTGGACGACCAAATGACAGCTTCATCTAATTTGCTTGGGTATTAAATGTGATTGATTGTATTGCTAAAATAGCACATTTTATAGCACATGAATTTGTTTCTCTTTACTAACAGAAAAGCATAGCATCCTTGCAGAAGCAAATATTTGAATTTACACAAAGACTTCATACGGCAGAGGTGGAACGCCGCTCACTGCGCCTAAAACTTGCAGAATTCAAATGGAATTTCAGTGAGTTGAAAAAAGAAGCTGACAAAGCCCAGAGCCTGCAAGAGCAATTAAATCTGTTTAAGCAATCTGTAAGTATATTTGATTTAGAGGAGACTGCTTACAAGAGATCTTCCTTTTTACACTTTTTTTGATTTGTGTTCTTCTGAAAAACAAGTATAAAATTAATCTACTATGAACAGAATTTTCCAGAAAACTTGCCTTGTAAATGTCACTAAACTGTAAGTCAGATGTATTTGGAAGTATATCCTTTCCACTGGAGTTTCTCTTTCATTTGTAGAATGGGGTATTCTGTGTAAACTACATGTTTGGTGTTCAGCAACCCAGGTTTTCTTTCATATGTTGAAAATGTTGGTGTGATTTATATACCGTAAAAGGATTTATAGATTTCACTTCAACAGAGTAAGGTCAGCTGGAATGAGGGTATCCAATAAGTGTGTTCATGAGAAGTTCGTAAAGCATAAATGTAGTATTTTAAACTCTGCATGGATATTGCTGAATATTATGACATTTTACTGTATCTTTGAGTATGGGTTATATCCTGAGCTAGTCAGTACAAATTTGAGTGTGGCTGTTTCCTTGAAGGAGTAAGTTTATGGCAAGGAAAAAAAAAACGCCCTCTTCTACATTCTCAGTAGCACATGTCCACCAAATCCCTCTGACCCTTTGCTGTTGCTGATCGATTTACTTAAACATTATGGGTTCATTAACCTGTAAATAGCACTTTCTGGCAGGAATGAGAAGAGACAAACGTTCCTTGACAACTTGAAGCCACAACATAGCGAGTAATGGACACGGTGTTTGAGGGATTGATGCCTTTTTGTGGGCTGTTGGTTTGTTCCCTGTCATACTCATGGAACTGTGCCTGCTAATCATCTTCAGTTTTGTTCTTAGTGTTCCCCCTCCCCCCCCCTTACAATTCTGGGACAGTTAGATGACAGTGTCACATTTTAGCTTGTTGTTCATATGTAGATGATGATTTTCCCTGGAGAATTAGTTCTTTCTGGAACTTTTTGGGGAGAGGAGAAAGAGTCCAAGAAGACGTTTACAAGGATTAGTAAGATAGGCACTGAAAAGTGGGACATTGACCTGCTTATTTCCTTCTAAATATTGATTCTTTGTAATCCTGCTTGCTAATTTTTATAGAATGATGAATGCATACTGTTTACAGTACCCGGAATGCTTTTTTTTTAAAATACAGTGGATAAAGTTGCCTGCTGTTTTATTGTTCAGTGATCTGTCTTCATGTTAAAAAAACCTAAATATTCGTCTTTAGTGCACTTTTGGTTTAGAATTTGATATGTTTGCAAGTGGAACTCTGAAAGTCAAGCATGTAAACAAGTGAATACAGTTACACAATCAAACACAATTTATTTCCCTTATCAGAAATTGATCACCCATGAGAGGTTTGAAAGTGCCTGTGAAGAATTAAATAATGCATTACATCGGGAGCATCAAGCACAAGTGCTTTTGAATGAACAGGCGCAACAGCTACAGGAGTTAAATAATAAACTAGAATTGCACTCCAGTGAAGAAGCAGATAAAAATGAAGTCTTAAGTGAAACTGTAAAGGTAAGATGATTATCCTTGAGAAATAGGCACCAGCAATTTACCTTTTGGTGAGTAAGCCACATCTTGCATTTCTTGTGCAAATAAAATTATAGGAGTAATTGCACACATACTACTCACTCCATTGGAATCTTAGGGTACTCAGAAAACACTTCCAAGATGAAACTTAAAGGTGTAGCATGTGTTTTCTGCTTTTGGGACTGGACAGTGTACACCGATATATGTAATCTGTGAAGTGTCTGATTTTTACATCATACATAAGAGACAGGAGTTCTAGCTATCACGAGGTGTTTGCAGGCTATAGGAAAAATGAAGGAAGAAATACAGGAATACTTTGTTTTTTGATAGAGATTATAAGAGTACTTTAAAACCTAGGTTAGCTGTTACCTGAATATAATCTTAGGGTAGAGAATGCATTTGTCAGTTTGGAATATGGTAGGTGAGGGTAGAGAAACATCCTTTTTCATCAGGATTTAGAATTTTTCCCAGACATAAAGAGTAATGAAGGAAAAGATGATGTTATCAGAATCTCTGATAGCAAATCAGGAGCAGAGAGAGACTAAGACGTTTGAAACCAGGTGGATATCTCACATGGGAAGAGAAGGAACCTTGTGATGGCAGCCCAGTAATGTGTGGTGACCTGAGCTCTGCAAGCTTTTATTTATTTTTTATTTAAAGCAAGCTTTGCAGTTTATATTTGCTCTTCAGCCCTACTACTGTCTTTACACCTCCCAGTATTCTTCTGTGAATTGATAGTTGAGCCGAAGAGGCTGCTTCACTGGTATTTTGAGAAATAGAATCTTGTGAATCTGAGGAAGGTTTAGTGAGGAAGTGATAAGAAATGTCAAGAGGCGGGAGGAGAACCAAAAAGATAGAAGCTACAAAACTAGTAGAAAAGTCAGAAACCATTGTTGAAAATGTAACAGGGAAAATGGATGTCAAGAAGGATGACTTGCAGCAGAGTTAAGTTTGAAATGATGTACAGTGGAGGAAGCTTAAAGTTGTTATTAAATTTATTAAGGAGGGTTTTCATTAGCAGTATTATTTACTAAAAACGCCTTATCTCACTAAGTGTGAAAGACAATGACATTTCCAATTTACCTATTGGTTTTAATGTTTTTTCCTCCCTCCCAGTCTCCTAACTTTGGGTGTTTCATTTCAATGTAAGAATAAACTTGTCTAATGTTTAAGTCAGATTGCTTGTTAATACTGTTGCTTTTTTGTTTCAGATACAACTGCAGTATATATAAGCCATTAGACTTGTGTTTGATTTCTTTGGGAAATACTTGATTCAAGATGTTCAAATGGATACTAGGATCATAAAGAAGGGAAGGAATAGAAGACAGATGTTACTTGAAATTTTCATTAGGGTCTACTCTTTATACATTAATGCATGGTATTTCAGCATGTTTTACTTTATATGTAAAACATACCTTTACATTTGTTCAGAGGAAATTAAACAAAAAGTCAATTGTAGGCATTTAAAATATAGGATGGAGCTTTAAACAAATCTATTACATGGATTATTGGGTACTGAATTAGATTGCACAGCTTCTGTTTTTTATTAATTAAAGGCTAGGTACCATTATTTTTTGAGACAGCAGTGATCCTAAACTGCATCCTAATTCTGCAGTCCCCTAGCAGTTGTTTGCTACTGGAACAACTCGATATAGTGTAAAATGCCTGGTTATAGCTGAAAGCTGTAAAGATACAATACAATGTAATAATATAGCTGTTGTGCTAGGATGGAGGCTAAGAAAGTTGACAAAATAAGCATTAGAGCTGAAACTTACCACTTAGTTACACTGGTTTGGTTTTCTGAATGTATTACTCCATAATTCTCAGTCCTTTCCATGGAGGAGTTTTGAGCCAAATTTAAGTTGTGGACTTGTTGCCGTGTACTGTCCCTAAACTTCTGTTTAAATTCCAGAAGGTCGATTGATGTCTTTTAATTCCTTCATGACGTTTACTACAATAGTTAGCACAAAATTGCATTGTAGTTGTAACGGTCTGTATCTGTGACTGTATCAGGGAAGGAAACAAGATCAGTTGTGATAGCATGGCAACGCGCATTCATGATCTAGCGTTTCTTGATTTTTTTAGATGATTTTATAATGTATACTTCCTAAATCATCATCTCCCCTTCAATTTTCATCATTGTTTTTTACAGTTCCGAACCTGTGTTGAGCAAGTACTTCCTAAATTCAAGTAGAAGTTTAAAACAAACTACTTTGATGCCAAGGAGTAAAAGGACTTTTTTTTTATTTTGAGCTCTACATGTTTGGGGTTTTAAAATGGAAGTTTTTCATAAGCTTTTTTTCTCCCCCAGTTTACCACAATCCCACTCTATTTATGGCTTTATTCCTGACAGACAGAAATGGTCTCTGCCCTGGTGTTTTAACTGAGAGACCTTTTTCTCTTGGCAGATCAGTTTTTGTGACTTAAAATGTTTTTGTGTTTGTTTTTTTTGTAGCTCTTGTTTTGCAGTACAGTGTAACAATCTCATCTCTGCAATAATCAACCCTGACCTTGTAAAACAGTGTTCTTACCATTGCATAAGCTTTTGAACTCTTAAATAGTACAGAAGTATGGAAAAAAAGAACTGCTGCACTGAAAAAATATAGTAGAAAAACTATGCCTCCATCTTCATCTTAAAATACAAAATAATCTATCAGTCTAGACTAAGTATATATAAAATGTTGGAGAATGTCGTGGTGTACAAGTGATTTCAGATGGAGTAGAGCGTCAATGAGTAAAAAAACTTGCTTTGAATTCTTTATTCATAGTTTTTAAACAGGTAACAAGGGGAAAAATAAAATATTAGATACTTTTGCTTTTGATAACTTATTTTTAAACTTATTCACAGTTCAACAGCAATCAGTAAGGAGATATTTTGGTATTCACGTACTTTCATAAAGTAGGCTTATTAAAGGAGTAATACTTAATTTCTTAGCTTTATCGGTTCAGATTTTAATCCTGTATATTTTTATCTTCTTAATGGCATATACCATAGAGACATCCAAGGTAGCCAATTGCATTCAAGGTCAGCTAGAACTAAGCAACTCTTTTACACCACTTTTTTTTATTAGAAGAGGTAAATCAGTAGCTCTGATTCCCCTGCCTTAGAAGAGGAACTTTTACACAGATGCTACACAGGCATCTATAGCAGACGTAATTTTTACTCCTTATAGAAGCATGTCTTAATTCCAGTAAAATACTTTTTCTTCCTATTGACAGGCACTGTGTGTATATTTACTTCCTTTTAGTACCTGTTAGTGCCTGTAATAAAAACAATATCTTTTTAAGGTTTAATTTATGGAGCATGTCCTATAAATTGTTAATGAATAACTCTGTGTGCATTCAAGTGCAATATATGTTAAATCATGTAACTTGCTACTGATCTGCCTCAAAATGGTCTTCAATACATGTTTTAGAAGAAGATACCCTAAATTTTCGGTGTATTTACTCTGCTGAGTTTAGTGAAGCTGCCATTGATTTATGACAGCAAAAGTGAGAAAAGAATCTCATCCAAGTGCTTTGATAATACTCAGAGAAAAACATTTTCTGATGGGGAGGTTTGGAGTGTTTATTTCCAATAGCTATTTCATTTAAATCATTATATGCATATTCTGTGTTCAGAAAGTGTGGTATCCCTTGCTAAACAGACACATCTGAATTAATCTCTGATGGAGATTGGGATTTCCAGGTTTGGTAGAAGTGGATGTTTTCCCTGAACAGGCTCTCGGTTCTTGGTGTGGATTTCAGGTGAAGGTGGTACACAAATTGCTACTTTTTGTTGCTTTTCCTCTTCGTACATTTATAGCCACATATTTTCCCTGAAAAATAATTTCAATTATTTATACAGTTTCTTTTATTAATACCATTGCACACACTTTGCAAATCAGTTTTGTAGTTGGCTATTTCTGCAAATGATGCAGTACTCTAACTTTTAGAAAGGTTAAAAGGCCTCACTTATATGAGGAGGACTAAGTGATTTTCATGCTTCTCAAATAGAACAGCAGAGATTACAGTCACTATAAGAACCAAAATAGGTTTTGGATATTTTTTTTTAAAGTCTCTGACATCTTGTGTTGGAACGACTGTTAGGATTTGGATGCACCGAGGGATACTGTTGATTCCCAAAAACTTGTTTGTCACTTTGTCAAGAAATGACATTTCTGTATGTTGCCCAGTTAAATTAAAGAAAAGCAGTGTGTATATACACACACACACACATTATATAGTATACATATAATATATATATAAAATAAAAGAAAGCAGTATAGCTGATTACCATTAGCATCTAACTTAATAGAGAATTTGTATTAATCCATTTTAGCATGTTAAAGAGAAGCAAGCTCCCTTCTGAATAGGTTAGAAACTAAAATTAATGATTCATTAATTAAATGGTTTTTTAGTTTCTGTACTCTCTATGTTCTGAACACCTAAATAATTTACAAAGTAGGTAGGAATGGATTATCATTGCCATCTGCCGTATTCTTAGTCAAAGGAGGTCATATGTTTTCTTATTACAATAAATTACAGGTTAAACAGTTTTGTCATGTATTTCAGTTTGTGTTAATGCTATTTGTAAAATAAGTAAGTCTGCTCATTCTCCTTGTCTGTTACATAACTTCCACTACTGATAACGTCTTAGTCTTCAAACAGTTAGGTCAACTAAAGACTTGCCCTGGAGCTGGTCCTTTGTGCTTTCTTGTTTAAAAATTGCAATGCATTGTACATGGAATTTAAGTATATGAGAAGGGATAGTCTTCCCAGGCTTCCTTCTAGCAGCTGATAGCTTTACATAATAGGAGAGACACACAGAAAGCATCCTGTTGTGGTCTGGACCTGAGAGCTTCTCTTCACAGAAGGAAAGAGAAGATGACTGTGACAAAGTCTGCATTCTGTTACTCAATCTGCACTTCAGATATCTAAACTTAAACTTCACCTTAAATTTCTCTTCTGTGGTTTGTCCACAGAGTTTCTTTGTTTTGTTGTCTGTCTGCTTTATTGTCTTACTTTTTTAATATCACAAACTTGTGCATTAAATCACAGAATCACAGAGTGGTCAGGGTTGGAAGGGACCTCTGGAGATCATCCAGTCCAACCCCCCTGCCAGAGCAGGGTCACTTACAGCAGGTTGCACAGGACAGCATCCAGGCAGGTTTTGAATGTCTCCAGAGTGGGAGACTCCACCACCTCTCTGGGCAGCCTGTTCCAGTGCTCTGCCACCCTCAAAGTAAAGAAGTTCCTCCTCATGTTAAGATGGAACTTCCTATGTTCAAGTTTGTGCCCATTACCTCTTGTCCTATCACCGGGCACCACTGAAAAAAGACTGTTCCCATCTACCTGGCACCCTCCCTTTAAGTAGTTATAAGCATTAATAAGATCCTCCCTCAGTCTTCTTTTCTCTAGACTAAAACTAAATCTTCTCTTGGAGATAAATAATTGTACTCTATTCTGTTTAGCACTTTGAAAGCAGCTCTTTATGTTATGGTGCACAGCTCTCCTTGCTTTGCTTCTCTGGTTAGCCTCTAAGATTCAGGGTCCAAGGGTTGCCCTGTTCTTTTTCCACTTTAGGGATCACATCATTAGGAATATTGATCCCTGCATTTCCTCACAGAACAAACTTATTTCCAGCCAGGTTGCTAGGTCTGTGTGTTTCCTTTATTCTGTGCCTATAACATTCATCAGTTAGTATCAGCGTGAGTAGTCTGGAGGGACTGAGGTCAGTACGTGGCCTTTAGAAAAGTGTTGTATTTGCTCCATAGTCATCAATGAAACAACCAAGCAACTACCAACCAAGTTGTTGAAGGTCTGCCTTAACTTTTCAGAGACAGGCTTTCTGGAAAATATGTAAGTAAAGAGCCAAATAGGAAAAGAAATAAAGTTAAAATTTGTGATTTTGAACTAGTTATGTGTTTGCATTAACATGAAGTTCAATACAACAATTCAAAATTTTGCAGTATGAGTCACACAAACATAACTTAATTAGAAACTCTTATTTTGGAGGGATATTGGCATTACCATCGTGTTACTTTTATTTCTCTGCAGTTCCTCTTTTGTCCAGTTTTGCAAGTTGAATATCAGTAATAGTTCCTTGTAATTTGAGCAATGTTAAGATTTTACATTGGAATTTGAAGAGATATTCATACCAGGTGAACACTTTTTGTTACTTTTAAAATATAAATATAACTACAAAATATTTGATTGGTTAGTAGTAAGAATATTACTTGGGCTGGTTTTGTCAGACAGATTCTTTGCTATCTTTGTATAGTAGGAAAATAATAAAATAATCTCTGAAATTTCTTCTACTTTACATTGAGAGAAGAGTGAAAGGAATTGTCAGTTTATTACATTCATGTTCAATCTAGTCAGGTGTAAACATTATTTATCTAATAAGAAAAGACATCCTTATGTTAGAAGAATTTGTGATTTATTTTTAACGTGTCAAAGAGTTTAAAATAACTGAGGAAGATGCTCTCACCTTTATAAAAATTTAGGTGTAATTTAGGCACTGAGAGGGAACACTGGAATAAGTCATGATTACATAACATCACTTTAGTTAGTCTTTCAAAGCTAATTATGAGCAGGAATTAATTTCCAAGTAAGAATAGATCTTCCCTTCTTTAGAAAATTAAGGAGTATGTTTGATCGTGCTAGTCTGATTCAGTAGTCTGATTTCAATAGTCGTTTGACTAATCACACACTTAAGTGGCCTTCTGGTAGTTTGCAGAGGAAGGCAAGTAACCAAGACAGGTAGAATTGTGCCCAGGAATAATGAAACTGATGTGGAAACAAGAGTAAATAATTTGGGCTGTAAGTTCCTTCTGAACAGATGGCTAAGACCTTGGGTTTTTTGGTCTAATATATTGAGGACTGGCACACAGTGAAATCTAGAATGCTTTAGTTATATCTTTACAGTGTAGTAATGTTGCCTATTTTAGAGAATATTTCTTATCTTGAGTCTGTTTGCTGTACTGTTCTACTAAAAAAAAAAAAGAAATTCTTACATTCTGTCAAAGATTAAGTGAAGAAAACTTTAACAAAGTAATTGCATGAACCAGAGCATTTTTATAGTCTTTTAAAAGTAACTTCCAATATTTTCTGGGTATTCCGTTTGTAGGATCTATGTACCTCCCTTGGGGGGAGGGGAGAATAAATGGAACAATATTGGGATCTAAAAGCTTAATGGTTTTATTGCTGCATTGTAATTATACTAATAAACACCTCTGTCCATGACCTTGGAATTTATAGTGCAGTGAGAAAGATTTATTGACATGTAATTTGGAAGAAAAATGGGATTATTGTGTAATTACAGTGTGTGGTTTTTAAGCATATGTACTTACATACCGTTTATCCCTGTTATTTCAAGACCTTCAACTCTGTTTCAGTTTTCACTCAAAAATACAGAAAAGCTTTTTGATAAATCCAGTGCCTGGGAGATCTGTGTTCTATTATTGGGTCAACTAGAAAGTAACTTTGTTACCTCGAGATGTGCAGAGGGGATCAATAGATCTTTAAAACAGCATGTGATGTTTTTAAAGAAATGTTCTAAACCCTGTTTTTCCTAGTAGTTTAGATATCAATGTATAGGCTTTCTGCTATACAGGTTCTTGATATACAAGTCCTTTATACATAGATTTGCTTCTTGCTGCTGTTTATCTACGATATCTCTAGGGCCCCATCATTTTTTCACCTTAGTCAGGTTTTCCCATGATCTCCTGTTCCATTTATGTGAAGCTAACTCCATAAAGAACTTTTATATCTTCTTGTGAAACCGTAAGTATTTAACTCTCAAATATCTATTGGAATATAATTAAGCTATTGGAATATAATTAAGTATGTATCTAACTGGCATAAGGCTAAAGCAAGAGATGCATTCCTTTGCACTTTGGTCCTCTTTCATGTGGCTACATACAATGACAGCAGCCATGTCTATCTTTCATGTAATTTGGTTTTTGAATTTAATTTGGCACTCTGCTCTCATTAGGTATTCGATGATTTTCAAGGGCAGTTTTTTTTCAAAATCTATACCACTTTTCAGCTTCCAAAATCTATAGCTGTGCTATCTTCTTTTCATCGTGAAAAGCATGGAAGCTCTTCGAGATTGTAGCAGGGTAGGAAACTCAAAACACAAATTATTTTTTTATGTTGCCTAAATTTTTGTGTTGACTTTTACAGTATGTATTTATGAAATACCCACTGAAGTTCTTGTTGCTACATGAATCTTTTTACTGTCTCAGTTAGAAGGTATTTTTAAAAATTTATGAAAACTTCCTAGCTAAAGCAAACCCACCTTAATTGTTGTTTACTTTTTGTTTTTTCATTTGTTGGTTTGTTTTTTGGTTGGTTTTTTTTTTTTTGACTGTGGACTATACAGTAAGTAATTAAGTGATTTAAAAACTATGAATTTAAGATTTTCAATTCTAAGTAACGGTCGCAAGATGTTATTTATAAATAGTACTTTGCTGCTGTACAAGAAAATTTCTCAGGTGTGAGAATGAAGAAATAAGTGTTCTTAAAAAAAAGTTAATGATAATTTACTAAAATAGTTAGTTATGTGGTATCACCCAACATATTTGAAAACAAAGCATATTTATTACTGTTGCTTTTGTAGATGAGTGAAGCAGGTAATTTTCCACGTTTTGTACCGTCATGGTGCCATTTTGTCTGACACTTAGGAAACATACGAAAAATGAAAAATATGAATTTAGTTCAAGTTAGCATTTGCAGTCATTTATCCCTGTTAGTATTTACCATGTCTGCTTCAGGATCTGTGTGTGCCATGCCCAGAAAAACATATTCCTTATTTAAGGTTTGTGCTCTTTGTTGGCACTTGGTGTGACACAAAGCCTATCCTAAGGGAAGGGAGACACCCAATCAATATGCCTTTATAGCATTTTGATCTCCTTGCTGAATATTGGGATGTAATATATCCTTGATGCTTTTTCAACAGAATGATTTAGAAGTTGCCTTTTATATTAGTTAAATTGTGTTTTACTGTGTCTGTTCTTTCTGCTAAGAAGACTACTCTCCGGTTTTTAATGAAGGGAGGGATAGGGGTGACCTGTATAAAAGAATAGACCTTTTAGTATGAAATTATGTATTTAGCAATTCATTCTTATTTTATTGAGGTTTAAAGAGTAAAAGGGATAAAGAGAATCATATATGCGTGTTTTCCCCCTGCAGATACTTCATGCAGCACGATGTGGCTGGCATAATATTAAAATAAAACATGCATATACTAAACAGCATTTGGGGCTGTCTGTGGAAACACATATAACTGAATACAAATGTACGGTTTGGTCAGAACACTTCTGAAGGAGAAGGCAGTGTTTGAATGTAAACTGTATAACGTGATAAATGTGCCGAAGCCTACATTAATGTTAGTGCTGTGTTAAAAAAAGATTTTTCCAATTAATTAATTAAAGAAAATGAAAAACTCTTGCTGAAGCAAGATCAAAACTTTAGGTGGCATAAATTGGCATACTTGGCATTGTTCATAACTGCTTAATGTGATGGTTTATACTAATGGGTTAGTGTCTGGTAGAATTGTGCGGCAGCCTCTTCCAAGAAACTGCTGCAGAATGACCTGCAGCACTGAAACAACTTAACTGGGACCACCAGTATATTGAGGTCATGCAGTATATTGAAGTCATGGACAGTATATTTTCTTACAGAGACCTGAACCTTAAGTTCTATTTCAAAAATTTCTTGAAACTATTCTAAAGACTCTTAGGATTCCCATTTTTTGAGCTAGTGTCTGAAGTGAAGACATATAGCCACTGTACCATAATACTTGTTTCTTAAATTTAGTTCTGAGGCAGAATTCTGTGTGATTTAACCTGTCCCTCCCTCATGACTTTTTAGTCTGTGTCCAGACTCCCACTGACTTCAAATTGTATGCTTTTTTTAAATAAACAATAGGAATGAAATTGTGGCTATTTAATTTGTAGGTAACATTTCATTGTCATTGCTAATAATTTTATTGCTGTTGTTTCTCCTTCTTCCTGAGTTACCTTAACTGTACGATTTAGAAATATTGCAAATAAACTGAGTGATGCGGATCCAGTGGAAGAATATTTTTTGAGAACTTAAAAATAGTCTGTTCCTGGGCTTAGAAATGTCACTGGACTGCAAGATCATTAAGACCAGTAGGACATGATCAGAGACAGATGGTTTGAGCACAGTTCACCTATAATGTAATGCAAGAAACTAACGCAATACATTGTGTCATCATAGATATCCAGCTGAATATTTCTGTGTATGTACGTGTGATATATTAGCACTTACAAACAGCACTTTATCATTACTATGGTTTACATCTTTGTGTTGTACGCTGTGTGCTAATATGCACAATTAGATAACGTATAGCAAAATTAAGCGACAGTATTGCAAATGCTTGTGTATAGCAGTGTTAATAGAGCGGTGTCAGAGTTCCCCTGTAAATTTGGGTGCCTCAAGTACATACAGGTACATCAGAGAGTTATGAAAAGTCCTCTTTTGCAGTACCAGGTATAAACCTTTCTTTTTGAAATCTTGGCACTGTAACAACTATAAGGCCTGGGGGTCTATCAGGGTAAAAAGTGTAACAGTGAAAAAAATAGAATTTTTTCTTTTCTGTGGCACTTAAGTAACTGGTTCAAAGGCATGACACTGCCAAAGCACAGAAAAGCTGCTGTTCCTGCAGGGCTGGATCTTGTCTAGTCTGCAGTTATCAAGGTTAGGTATTGTGGTGGGAGAGGAATTTACTTTTCTAGGGAGAAAAAAGAAACATCAGTCCTGAGGTAGCATCTCAGAGGTGAATAAGGTAAATGATCAACTTCTCATGCCACCACACATGTGATTCCAAAAATTTATTCTCACTTAACATCAAGGGCTTTTCTAATACACTTAAAACTCACAATGATAAAGCCTGAGTTTTTCTAAAATTGTCTTTGTTCCATTAAGGTGGTGTAATCCTTCTCTGCAGCTTTCCAGTAATACTAACATAATTCACTTAGCTCAGAAGAAGATAAAAATTTCTAGATTATGATGTGCATAAATTTTATTATGTACTTTTAGCATTTTCCAAAACATTGTTTAAAAGTAGAGCTTAATTATTATCTCTGATTGGATTAGTGTATGTCTGGAAGGCCCAGTGCGTCTTGGTATTAAAAAGGGAGTCCCTTTTTCAACTTTTGTTTCTCTTCAGATACAGCATTGCACCTAGCTAACACATTTTAACACTGATGCTTTTGTTTGCTAGTACTAACAGTCCATGAGGATCTAGCCTATTTGTGAGCAGTTTATATTTTGTGATTACTGCATATAAAACTTTCAAAGTTTTGTTTAGTTTTACTTACTTTGAAGCTGAGTGGCGTGTGAACATAGGATGTCTCTTCTGGAAGAAGTATTATGTGGAATTATTCAGGAATTGCTACTGTCTTTAAATTAATAAGCTCTTTTAATTCACAATAACTTTAAAGAGTACACAGCTCAGTGACTTCATAAAGCATTTTCAGTCATCCTTTGCTAAACATTTTGAGCTAATGCAATTGAAAAACGCATTCCTTTCTTGTTGATCAGAATAGGTTTTCTCTTGAGAAATAAGTCTGCGTTGTAGCACAGAGATATTAGGCATGGCTTTAAGTCTTTGAGGCACTATAATCCAGCCTGAACTACTGCAGGTAAAATGCTTGTGGTACCTGAACTTGCTTGGATGTTTGAGAGCTATGCTTCAGTCAATAAATGAACTGTTGTCTGGACATATATAGGTAATGCCACTCGCTTTCACAATGTGGGTGCCTACAATTTCAAATGACTTTTGTAAGAAAAATCTCTTGCAAGATGAAAATGCATGCATTTTCCCCATCCAACCCATTGAGTGACTCTGGAATAAATTTTTATTGAAATGTTTCTTATTAGCTTCTAGGTCTTGTTGAGTAACTGTATATCACAGCTGCTTTTTAAGCTACCTTCACCATCATTTAACTTACAATTGTCTTCAGATGATTGCTTGACTTTTTTATGATACTGATTTGGCTAAAGCTTTCTGCTGTTAGCATAGTTTGTGCTCCAATATTACGAGGGTTTCTTATATAAAACAATCACAAGCAATTGTATTTGACATTGTGTCAGAAATGTGAAAATATGTCTGCAAGTATACCTTCATGCACCAATATTCTGTTGGTTATTGATTAAAATCATTGTGCTGGTTGGTGTTACTGTTCTGCTCAGTAGACCCACTCATACTCTGTGACCTCATTACCCAGGGCACTTTCAAAGACGTGAAGAGCTGTTCTGCACCTTGTTAGGTGCACTGTGATCTGTAAGCTGTGTTTAACTGCTTCCATGCTACATCACATACTTCAGAGAAGAGTCATCAGGTATGTTCTTTCTAAGAATGCCAGCATATGAAAAGATTGCGGCTGTCAGGATGAGGGTCCAGTAGCAGAGAGGTTAAAAAAATCACTGATTTTTCTGCAAAGCAGATACAGCTGATTCATGTCCTTTTGAGTACTCGTATTTCTTTTCCTAAAGAAGTTTAAAGGGCATGTGAAAGCATTTGTTATTGAAGGGATGTCATGGGTGGTCAGCCTCAGGTTAGCTCTGCTTTGCAAGAGCAGAAGAGCCACATGGAGTTCATTTCAAACTGTTTTAAGACACTACTGCAGCCACTATGAAACACACAGTGAATCCAGATAGAATATTTTTATATTGCAGTTTGGTTTCCAGTTGATAAGTGTGAATCCATCTTATTTGTTGTCATAGGCCTAAATGTATGTCTTAGGAAGTCTTTTTTTTTTTTCCCATGTATCAATGAGAAGTCTCAGTTATGATTTTTTCTTTTTTTGCCCAGAATTTTTTTCCCGTGAGATTTTTTTATCTATTTTGATAGAAGAAATTTCATTTTGAGTTGTTCTTGATAAGTAAAACTTCTTTTCAGAAAACATTCTGTGGAAATTCAGGCATATAGTTTGAGCTAATATAATTTGGTTTGCATTGCACACTAAAAATACAGTTGACATTAAATATTAATGTAGTTTCTTGTACCTTTTGGATTTGGGGCTTTTTAAGATGGAAGACTTCTCTAGGTTATCTGTCTTTCGAGGGGCATTCAGATCATCCTGAAGATTATATTTGCCAACAGGGATAATGGGAAGTGTGTTTCAGTTGGTGGAGGAATGGGTGCTGGCTAAACATTGTATTGTTTTTTTCATTGTGGAATTTTGTTAGTGATATGTGTAGGACAGTTTTCAGGATGTATTCAGTGTCCAGATCTCTTAAAAAATTGTATTTTGCGTCCAAATGGAAAAAAAAATATATACAAAAAACTACATCCTGAAGACAAAATCTTTACTTTCACAAATTAGTTCATAATACACATACTGCAGTATATTTGCATGTCTTGTAGTGCTGTGTTGTGTCTGAGTAATTTAAATCTAATTTAGTAAGCAGTTTGATCTAGCTTTAGTTGATCTTGGAAAATATGCTCTCAGTATAAATGTGTCACACATGCTTTGCATGAATTTAAACTGTATGACTGCCATCGTTAGTCTAGAATGATTGTCCATCTGTTATCTTTTGAATAGAGTGCTTTTTTGTATGTAAAGAATGACAATGTTAAACTTTGATTTATTTTTGTAACCGGTTTTGAAGAAAGAGATTCCTCACTGCAAAGCCTAAGCTTGTTAAAATTATTTGTGGAAGGACCCAGCCTACAGACATCCAATAAGATTTTTCTGCAGTGCTATCAGTTACTTGGTGTTCTCTCCAACAAATGGTTTTTCGTGCTCAGTTTATGGGGAAAAAAAGCCTAAGTCTAAAATATCTCTAAAGGGAACTCCTTCTAAGCATCCTGATGAAAACTCAACTGATCTATGAGATTGTGGTGGACTGTAGAGGAAGGAGTGCAGTGATGTCTGAATTAGCACCTGAATGCCTAAACATCTGAACTAAACAGATAACGGAATTTTATGGAATGTCAATAAATTGGAGTTTGGCTTGTAAGTTGGTTCAGAATCACTTGTGCTTGAAAGTGAAAGCTCAGCATCTTCACAGAACTATGTGCAGACATAGTAGGTTTTTAAAACCTTCATTCTTCTTATCATATTTAGCCTCAACTTTTTAACAATTGTAATTGTCCACAGAAAACATTTTGAGATAAATGCATTATCGGGTTTTGAAATTTTCTTATTTTTGTAAATACTAAGACCTGGGGGGCAAAATAAGGGCTATATTGTGGATTAAGTGAAATATCTCAAGGCTGTGCTTTTCTGATAACTGAACCTGAAGTGACCTTTCTCAGACACAATTACAGAGCTGTATGTTTTTCCTTTAATTTCATCAGGGGTTTAATTAGTATACAAATAAAACTTCCCTTATCTTCCTTTCTACCTAATTGGCTTGTCTTCGCTTATATATGAAGAATGTGAAAATGGGCTGTAATTAGGGTGACCGTGTTAACCTTTTTTTCTCAAATGTACTGTTGCCTAAAGGCCTCAAGGCCTAAAAACAGTGCTTTGGATTATTGCTTTGCAATCACTATGGCTCTCCCATAGGTTTTCTCATGAGCAGAAGGGCTTTGGGTGCTGCAGGTTCCCACTGCTTAACGGGATCTTCATTCTTCTCCCCACTAAATGTTTATTGATTATCTCACTGCTCCACACTCAGCCTCCAACAACTTAATATCAGGTGACAGTCAGGAGAGTTCTCCAAGTAATTAGAGTGGAGCATTGAGGGAACAATTAGGAGCAGAGTTATTAAACTTGATTTATCCTATTCTCTCCTGAACACTTTCTTGGATATCAGAACATCACACTTTCACAATCTACCCTGGCTGAGAAATTAGTGGCTAACCTGCTGCTTATCATTGTTGCCTTGCTGCCTTGAGGCACACCCTCTTGGTTTCAGTCACTCAGCTGGAAATATTAGAGTCCATAAAGTTTATCAAGGGTTTTAATTAGATCAATCTGAAGAAGGAAAAAAAGAGAGGCTTAGCAGCCATTACTTTAGAATACTCCACACTGTATTTGAGCAATTTCCAAGGCTTGACTTAAAACCACAGTAGCAAGGAGCTTCAAGTGAATGCTGAAACTGCTTTTAGAGAGCTAAAATCAGTTTACATTTTGCTTAAATATTCCACTATTATTGATAGATAAAGTCTGAATCCTTTGGAGATTTCTGTAAATAATGGTGAAAGTTTTGAATATAATAAAGCAGCTGTTCAGTGAGATATTTGATTTAATCATTTTCTGTATTGCTTCATCGCCAGCTAGTGTGGATTGCTGGCCATGCCTCTCAAAGAGTTAGGCTTCATGATTTCATCCCTGTTTTATTGCCTTATTAATAGGCCTGCACTTGCAATTGGTAAGCAAGGTTAGTTAGCAGCTCCCAGCAGATTTTGACACCTAGTTGGTCTCTTCACCATTTGTGGTCAGTGATGAAAGCTTTATGCGGGAGCAGACAACTCCTCAGCCCTGTAGAAGGATAGCTATCTAATAAAAATGAAATAAATTCGCATAATGTTCCTATTATCCTGTCTTTCTTCATTCATTTAAACCACTAGAATCTTGGACCCAGACTCTGTTCCAGCAGCCTTGTACATCAAAAGTTGCTTGTATCAAAATATTAGCAGAATTGTCTGTTCTACATTGGCCAGAGCTCAGTCCAGTGACTGCATCTTAAAAACAGATTTTTCAATCAGATG
The DNA here is from genome assembly GCA_008711295.1 of Anarhynchus alexandrinus. NCBI lineage: Eukaryota > Metazoa > Chordata > Aves > Charadriiformes > Charadriidae > Anarhynchus > Anarhynchus alexandrinus. Next base: position 1,359,413 of record VUYV01000193.1, on the reverse strand, counting down.
TGAAAGTGGGCTGAACAGAGCATTGGCACCAGAGACGTTGTTCTCTATTCAGTAAATTTTATTTATCAAAAGATGGGAATACGGGTGGGAAAGGGACAGGACTCGGTTTTCAAGCTGTTTCCTCAATGCTGACTTAACCTAAAACAAACAAACAGTAAACACAATAAATGGAAGAAGATAATGTTCTTTGTTCTTAAATTAAAGATGGCTCCTTTTATCTTTGCTAATCCACATCTGGTTTCTTGGAAATAACTTTTCTGAAAATCTGACAATTCGCAACTTCAGCTGTCCAGACAGGGCTTTGATAGCTGCTAGTGGCATTAGGGTAGAATTTCTGAAAGCAACACTTCTGGGTTTGGATATCTTTATGCTCATAACACAGTGGAAGAATGAGATCTGTGTGTTTATCTTTGCTTAGGTGAAAAATGGTGTTCTTCATCGAAAATAATGACCTAGGAGGCAAAATAGAGTTATTCAGCCTGTAGTAATTTGAGCAAGATTATTATTAGCATTTCTGGGGTTTAGAGTTTCTTAAATAAACTGCTCTGATAGGTTTTTTTTTTTCTTACAGCAGCGACTAAGCTCAGACTGGATTTTGTAAATTGCTGAACAGAGGGTTCAGGTAGTGGTGTTGTACCTTCCAAACACACTGTTGAAATAACTGGTTGCTTTTTTGTGTTAAGAAATGTTTGAAGAAAACTTACGCCAATCCACAGGTTTCGGTTTATTTTGCAGTATTATGCAGTTTTATGCTGTACTTTGTTATTTTATAGAAATTCCTCTAGCATATTGTTTTTTGAAATGCTTTTGACTCTTGGCTAGGTCTGAAGCTTTTTCAGATTAGTTGGGTTTTCAGTGCCCTCCAAATTTTTTCAACCTTTTGTATATACTGTTCTTAATACATATCCACAGCATAATACATATTCTTCATGTTCCACAGTCCAAATCAAGTACTCCCAAGTACAGAATATGCAGAGCATTCTTAGAACATAAGCAGAAAACATATCCATAAATTTTGAAAACAAGGTGCAAGAAGAGCTCAGTCTTGCAACTGTGCGGCCTTCTCTATCCTTCCACGTTGGTTTAGCATCTGGCAGGGAATTTGCATTTTGTAAAAGACTGTTTATAGCCACCTATTATAATTTCTTTCTAAAAAGGCAATTAACAGCTGTAAGTAAAATGTTACATTTAGCAAACTATGAAATCACATTATTAATACTCCAGTCTATAAAAGTATTGATTTATCCCAGCAGAAAGGAGTAGCAACTAGCCAGGTTCTGTATTAATTAGTTCTATGTGCTATTTGTCATCTATTGGATTAATCTGAATTGATTTAAAGCATGTTGTGTTAATTCTAAGCCAGAGAGAAACATTAAAAAAAATACACATACTATTTTGCATATTGGAAAACTAATGTTAAAATAGTGAAAGCACCATAAAGTAGTGATTTATTCTTAGCAAGAATTGCAGCAAAACTGTACTTAATGCACTATCAGACAATATTAGATTATTTTTTTAATCCTGAAATTTCTGAACAGTGCAGAATATTTAAATATATGCTACTTTGTTTATTCCCTTTCTTTGTGAATTCTTTTATTTAATGTTCTTTTTAAATTAAGCTTTGAGAATATTCTGTTCTCTTTAATGCTGTACTCTTATTTTCACTGTGATTAGATCTGGTATTTGTAAACATAGTACCTCTAGCATAGTACATGTACCTGTTTGATCAACACATCACTTTATTTTACAAAACATATTTTTACATAGGCAATACACTAAAAACTGGGGGGTTCTGAGTTAGTAATGTTTTTGCTAGAGAATTCATGAAACCTTAGTATGTAATGGTCCAAATCTACTTCACAGTCAGTCTGTTTTCCACTTTGTTTAATAGCCTATGGCATAAATTGAAGTTAATTATTTGGGCTGACAAGTAACTCTGCTTTCTGTCTGCTTGCAGAGACTCTCCGAGGCAAAGATGGAGCTGAGAAGAAAAGATCAATCTCTGCGTCAGCTCAATAGACTTCTTACCCAGCTGGAGCAGGACAAGCGTCGACTGAAAGAGAGCATCCGTGATGCAGAGAGTGCCCTCTGCATGGCAGCGAAGTGAGCGCTGGGACCTTGGGGAGATCACTTAAAACAGACAAAAGATCAATTCTTACTTTCATGCACAGGGTTTTAGCCCTGGCTAATGTAATGCTAGAAAACAAAAGTACATCTGTCTCTCTTTGAAATTCAGTGGTAGTCTTCTAAAAAGAAAACTGTTAGTTTAAGATACTAGATGGTATGTTTTCTGTAGTTATTCCATAATAGTGCTCCCAATTCTGGGTCCTGAAATAGCATGTGCATGTTTGTTTGCCAGTTATCTTACTGATTTGACAACATCTCTTTGGCAGATCTCTAATGCTTTGTTTATTTAAGAAATGATTGCTTGTTTTTTCTATTTCCACGTCATCTTTTTATAGAGAGATACAGATTTTTATAATAAAAACAGGAACGTCAGCTAGGTGACAAGTCTTAGCTGCCAAAGGGGCTTAAACCCATTTGTATCTAGTCTTATCTATGGAACAGGACAGATCTTTCAGCTGATTTTGGAGAGTTTTGAATTTAGACATAAAACCCATGCCTTTTTATTCCATAACCTGGAGAGTGGAAGGAAATGTTCAGGGACCAGTCTTGGAAAGATTGGTAGTCAAAAGGTGTTCCATTGACTTGAATGAGATTATTACTAACCTCTTACAGTTGTATAGTCAGATAAAAAGATAAATCTTTGCAGACTCTGTTATCTATTACTCTTATTGTAGTATGCACTTTGAATAATTCGGTCTATGGCTAAGATTTAAAAAAAGTTTAATTTAAAATTAAAATTTCTCATTATACCTGGGATACATTTGACCTCTGAAGAACAATAGCTTACAAGCTTTAATGGTTTTATGTACAAGTGAAATAATGTAATTAATATGGCTATCAGTGAAATGTTTAACAAGCTAATTAAATGACAAATGTTATTTAGTGTGAGTGTATTAAAGCTGGTGTGACCTGAAGAAGGATTTGTTCTGGAAAGCTTGGCCCTTTTCACCCTGCCCCAACCTATTTTACGCATTCTAGTAAAGATCATTCCCTGTGGCCCTTCTTATATTCAGAAAAGGTTATTTCAACGTGAAGTGGTTTTAAAATTGGTTTTATTTCTGTAGATAGCAGTTGAATATTGACAAAGAAAAAACAGGTACCATTTATTGTTCTACCAGCTCTTCATGACAAATGTCTTTTTTTCCCCTTTGGAACATATAAGCAAAGTAGGTGAAATAGACTTGAATTCTGTGCAGAAAGCCTTATTTTAATATCTCTTCCATAACCTGAGTGTTTGTAAGCAATGCATAGGTGTCTTTCAAGTTCTTTCCTAATCTTTTGTACAGCTTTAAAGAACAGCAAGATGGCTGGCTCATTCTGCGAATTGTGACCTTGATTTTCTTGCAGTGGTGGCCAGCAGTTCTGTTCCACTTTGCTCCAGAGTAGAAAGCAGTATTAATAAAAGTGCCTGATAGCAGTGAACTTGACAGAAATTTAGTAGCCTTTTGGTCATTCATCTGCTACATAGAAACTCTCTAGCAAACCTTCACCCCAGCTATTGTGTAAAAGATGATGTAAAGCATGTTCCTCATGCCTGAACTACATTGCAGGATGATAATCCTAAAGAATAGTTCTATGATCCAATTACAATTTCCCTTACAACTGTAGGAGTAGATGAATATGTGAAATAAAGATGGAATAAAATGTGGATCCTGGCGTGTAGGGGTGCAATAGATTAATTTTTTTTTAACTTTTTTCGTAGGTGCTATAAACAAATATTACCAGACTTTTATTTTAAGATGTTATTTACGAGAATAAATCAGCCGTAATCAGAGAGCTTTCTGTTCACAAAAATAAGAACCTGGGAACCACCTATTATCCTGGGTCCAAAATTCCATCTAAAGATACTTTCCTTTTTATGATGAACACCTGAGAACATACAAGGAACAGTCTGACTTCTATGTCAGTACTTAACACAGAAATTAACGGTGTTGAACTGGCTCTCTAGAACTGACTTCACCCAGACAAATAGTGGTAGCTACATAAACAAGGCCAGCAGAGAAGATGAACAGCATGTCCCTGTCAGTCTAGTCCAAAGAAAGGCAGGATCCTGAAAAGAGAAATATCTCTGTGACAGCTGTACTAGGAATGTAAAAGCCAGTCGTACTTTTCTGTCCACCTTCCTGTATTTGCTGTTAGGATAGTATGAACCAAGAAATGAGGAAGCAGTAGTCATTCCAGGCAGACCACCACCATGGTTTTGACTTCTGTTTTAGGAACTGCAAGAGCTCAAACAAAATATTCTCATAGCTGGCAAGGTAAAAGACAGTCCTAGAATGTTAAGTAGTCTATGCTTTTCTGGCGTAGATTCCATTTTATTTCCTGTGGTGTTTTGTTGGTCATGCTGTCCTGTTCTCCTCAGTCATATGGTATTATGCATCTTTCATTTCATTTCTGTCAATGCATCAGATGAGACGAAGCTTTTTTATGGCAGCATAACTGAAGTTCCTTCTTACTGAAGCCCTAATCTACAGAAAGTCATGAGAGTAGTATTTCATTGTCCAGACATCTGTTTTGTAAGGGTAGGATCCTTGACTGAACTTTTTAAAGACATGATGTTTATAAAGTAGCAGAAAATTAATTTCTACATCACTAAAGCTTCAGTTCTATTAACTACTCTGTTTTTTTTCCCTGTTGTAATAGAGACAAAGACCTGCTTATTAGTCATATGAAATCTGTGGAAGCCACTCTTCTCAAGGTAAGAATTTGAAGTGCTTGCTCTGTATTTGTATTTCTAAACACATCAAGGTTTTACAACTGCTTATTCTCAAGGAGGGAGGGGAGTAGAAGTTGTAAAGCAACTCCCTTCCTTCCCTTCAAGTTTAAGTTTCCACCTTCAACTTCTTTCATCTCAAAAAAATATTCATATTTAGTGAAATAAAATACAATTTTGTAGTATATGGACTTCTAATTTTTAATATAAAACTTATTACAAAATTCACCTTCCTTCCCTCAGTCACTGAGCACTTTTCCTGGTTACCAAGTGAGGACTATTGATCATCCAAACAATTATAATTGCTGCTGAGTTAACTCTCTCTACTGAGTAAGGTGGAGGTCATCTTGTGAGGTCACATATGTGGTGGCCGTAAGACATTTGGCATTGCGCCTGCTGCTTTAATCTTTGATACACTATAAATAAAATAAGGAAAAGACAGTAATTTTTAACCTGTAATCAAACACTTTCATGATATTTTTTAAAAACATTTTTAAAAGTGAGTAATAATCTTAATTTGTCTGACTTTGTACTATTTTGCCCTGGTATAGTATGCTTTGAAGGTCCAACAAAGCTGTATGTATTAATTATTTGGGAGAAAGGTCTGGTTTTAGCTGTAGCTCTAGTGGCTGATTGTTTTATAACTGTTTTTAGTCCAGAGCAACACAGAGCAAAAGAAGTGTTTTTATTACCTGGGAGTGTTAATTTCCCTTATCACATCTTGAATTCCCAGCAACATGGGAATCTATTCCTTATTTTAGTTTCTGTGTCCACCAAAACTGCTGTTAATTTAATTTTCAGATACCTTTTTCAGGATTTTCTTTCCTTTGATGTTCACAAAAAGTGACAGTACCTAAACTGTGTGTTTTAGCTGTAGCAAACTATGCTGATAGGTAGTGTCTTCCTTCATGTCCTCTTCTTCACACTGGCTTCTTTTAAGCTTGGGAAATCTGTGTAATGCAGAATGTGTTGTGTTTTTACTGTAACGTGTAATGTCCTTGGCCTTGAGAATTTATTGTTCTGGATTGCAAGTTTACATTTTGATTTAGAAAGCGGTGCTGTATATGCACAAGGATTAAAATGTTTGGGGAAAGGTTACAGGGAAGGTCACATGCTTAGTACTGATTTTCCTGATGCAGTGATTGGATCGAGAAACTGCCATCTTTCTTTGAGAATTTTAGTTACCACATCTGCTTCTTAGTTCTTGATGTACATAGTTGTTAGGCCCAGATAGCTTATTATTGAGTAGCAGAGTAATTTATCCTTTCTGGTTTGTCAACCTAAAGAATGAGGAAAACATAAGATTTAGAAATGTCAGGGTGCTCCTTTCAGCAGGAACTAAAAAGAATTGATTGTAAATCATTCATAATTTGGCGTGTCATTTCTCCTAGAAGAACAAAGGGAAATTATTGATCTTTTTTTAGGATATATCTGAAATGTAAGCCCTACGTCATAATCATAGCTAATTATCTAACATGAATGAACATGGCTTATGTGTAAACTATCAAGTTTACGCTGTTGTTCTTAAAGGTTTTCTCATGCAGTGAAAAAATCAGAACAACAGTAGAAAAGGAACCACAACCCTGTCTTTTCTCTCATAGAAATTCTGCGAACTGCTTTTGTTTTCAAAAAAGGAATCCAAAGAAAATGGATAAAGTTCAGAATCATCTGGAGTTGAACAAGTATTACTGTTAGCTGCAGATATATTTATGGGAGTTTGAAATTGAACATTGTGATATTTCTACGTTGATGTATTCATGAGCAAATATCCACAAAATTCCACTGCATCGCTTGCAGGATCTGTGTTATCAATGCATAATGCTGAATTTTTGCCTATAGAGCTCAGAGGGATTTTACAGACATCCTTAGTAATCTTAGTTAGACTAAGGATAAGACAGCGCGCACTCATATCCATTAAAGCAAACTCATTCTTTTCTGTACTCTTATCACTACAAGAATCCAGAAGGCAGCAATGTAGGTACTAGATCATCTGCCTTTGGGTGTACTTGGGTGTAACATTCAACAAACAAAGCAAAAAGAAGCAGAGCTGAGGGAGACAGTGTGTGCTTCTAATGCAGCTGTAGATAAGGGATTATTTACAACACTTAGTGTGCACGCACACACACGCACACGCACACCCTGCCTGTGACTGGATGGAAAATCTAGTATCATACATTTGGCTTTGTCAACAAGTGCTTGGGCATGCTTGTGCCCAGAGTGATTCTTTTAAGACCATTTCAGAGCCACCTTTTTAAATCTTCATAAGTATTTACGAAGCATAAATGTTGAAGAACTTAAGCATGTGCTATGCTAAGAGAGAAAATATTTTTTGCAGTTAGTTCTGTATCCTACATAACCTGCAAGATATTCTTTGGAAGGTTATTTTTTGCCTTATCCTGGGTCTTGTCATGTTAGCTATCTTCATCTGAGTCCTGGAGCTGGATTATTTGCACAAGAGTTCCTGATACCATTAAAATAAGAGATCTTTCTTGGTTTTATACCATCTAAATATTGAAGACAAATATCAAAGTGCAAAGTGAATGTTTTACCAAATTTAAAAAAAAAAACACCACCGGGGCAAACAAAGGACCTCAAGAAAATTGTGGTTTGGTTCAGTTTTATTGTTGTAATATTAAAGATGACCAAAAGGTAATAGCTGATTTTTTTTTTTTAATCTAGGTTTGGAAAACAGGTGCATTATTTTCCCCTTCCCTAGAATCTGTTAGATAACCTTACGCTGAAAAACTTAGCAAAGTAAAACAGGTTTAAACATCAGCCACTTAGAGAATTTGTGTCCATGACTTGACAAATTCCTTTAAAAAGGAAAAAAAAGCCCAATGTAAGATGCAAAACGGTAACAGAAATACATTAATTTTTACTGGAAGAGTTCTTAGAAGAAATTCCATCTGCTTGAAGTTCAAATATAAAGAGTTTTCTTAAAAAGTTGTCTTATCAAGAGAAAAAGCATTTAAGTAAATGTCTTATTTTAAAACCCACCTGCAGTCCTTTTTTTAATGTATTAAAAAGAAATGGTTTCTTGAAATGCTTTCCTCTCAAAAATATTTAGAGAAATTATTTTAGTAATAAATATACCCTTGTTATACTTGTTGATAAACTGTGTTTCATTATTAATTTCTTCTGTACTTCTTAAGATCGTGTTTGCACAAACAGAGTAAGGGACATTAGATCTGTTCATTTCATACAACTAGATTCTTTAACATGTGTAGTTAATGACTTATTAGTTATGGTAATCCCATCAGTGGAAGAAATCATTTTACATTCTCTCTGCTAAAATCTTTGGCCTTCCCTTTGTGTTGCTTTGCAGTTTGAGTGCTTGTGGTGGGTCATCCTTGGCCAACAGCCAGATGCCCACCCAGCCGCAATCTCACTCCCCCTCAACAGGACGTGGGGACAAAATAGGGTGAGAAAGCTTGCGCTGGGAGATTGTGTACCAGTTACTGTCAGAGGTGGAGCAGAGTTGGCTTGGGGAAAATTATTTTAATTTCTTTATTAAAATGGATTTGGATAGTGAGAAACGAAGACAAAAAAATTAGCATCATCCTGCCTTTTAGGCTCAGCTTCACTCCGGAGTCCTCTGGCCATGCCCTGAGGCGCAGGGCGGGTGAGGGACAGGGGATTGCAGTCAGTCCATAACAACTCCTCTCTGCCGCTTCTTCCTCCTCACGCTGTTTCCCTGCTCCAGTGTGGTCTCTCCACATGGGCTGCAGTCCTTCAAGAATACCTGCTCCAGCGTGGGCTCTCCATGGACTTCAGTTCCCTCACGAGCTATCCGCCTGTTCTGGCATGGGGTCCTCCACAGGCTACAGTGTGGACATGTGCCCCAGCATGGTCCTCTCCATGGGCTGCCGGGGAAATACCCAACCTGGTGCCTCAGGCACTTCTCCCTCCTGCTTCTTCTCTGACTGGTGTTCGCAGGGCTGTTTCTCACTCCTTTTCTTCCCTCCTCCTCTGCCTTTGTGGTGATTTCTGCACTTTCTTAAGTACCTTTTCACAGAGGGGCCACCAGCTTGGCTGAGGGGCTCGGCCATGCCCTGTGGTGGGTCGGTTGGAGCCATCTGGAACTGGCCGCTCCTCACAGAGGCCGCCCGGCAGCCCCTGCTGCCGTTGCCTGGGCACTGCATCTGGTACAGCGCTGTAACTGCCCCTTCTTCAGCCTCCCTCCATCCCTCTTCTCTAAACTCCGCCTGTGCAAAACACCACCGTGGGAAGTCATCCCAGTGAGTCAGCCTGTACAGAGAAAGAAAATTGTTTTTTTTTCCCCATGTACTTTTAACTATTAAAGTATTGACAAGCTGTATGGGCTGGCAGAGTTTTCAGCCCGTCCCAGCCCCAGCTGCTTAGGTATTTGGCCATTTTAACAGGTTAATAAAATACCGTGTCTTCACAAGCTTAGACTGTTACCCATTACCCTGTGAGGCTGATGAGCTGTGATAATGAGTCAGTAAAAAACACAAAAAAGCCTCCCCAAAAAAATCTTTTTCCCGATACCACTTAGCAACCCACTCATTCTGACGTTTTGGGACAGTTCAGGGATCAAAGCACCTGTCCAGTGTGCTGCTTTCCTTTTGGCACTGGGTTAGAAAAATTCTTCTTCATCCATTTCTGTAACGCACTTCATTTCTGCTGATTGAAAGGTTCACGTGCCAGCTGGCAGAACAGCTTCCACGCAGCTTTGAAATCCTTCCACCATTGCGTTTCATTGCCTCAGTGCTGCTCCCCTTCCACCCCTGTTGTCTTCTCGGAAATGTCCCTAAACTGGCTATGTGTGAGATTTAAGGCCCCACAGTTCTATCCATTGTAAAAAATCTCAACACGGTACAATCCATCCTGTTATATACTTGTAAAATACAAATGCAAAATTATATTTCTTTATCCAATTTAACAACGTTTTTAATACAGGACAAAAAGACAGTTGGAGATGGGCTGAGACCTTTGAAGACTTGAGAATTAGTAATGTCGTAGCATTATATTGCTATTTCTGATGTGGTCCATAGCAATAAAATGCATTTCCTTATGATGGTTGTTTTATGGCCTGTGAGAAATTAATTTACAACAGCTTTAAGTCCGTATACAGGTGATTATATCAGTAAAAACACTCAGTGTACGTGGCATTAATTGTTAGTTTCAGCAAGAAGACCGCAAATTGATCAGGCCTTGAAAAAACAGAACAGTTATGAGGCTTAAGTTAGCTGCCACAATCAGTCTCCAATAGAAGTGACCTGATACTTGTAGGTGTGCTGAGCAGCTGCATTTCTCTGAGTTAACTCAGATCTATAGTCTGTCATATTATTTAGTTATCTCAATAATGATTGAAAAACTCCATTTTGGAGATCTCAACTTGAAAATTTTTCCGTAGCCTAATGTCACTCCCAGAGCTGGTTCTTCTGCATGTTTAGACACATTAACAGAGTGAAGTCTGCTTGTGTGTGTGTGCTCAGGGTTTATTCATCGCCATGGTTCTTGATTGTTCTAAACTGGCCTTATCACAAGCCTGTTGACACAGTGGGTATATGTACATGCAATAAAATCACAAAAAAAACCCCCAATTAGAATATTAAAATTCTAAATGACTGCTTTAAGAAGTTTATAGTAGGAAACAAGCTATTATTTCTTTGTGAGCAGAAAAAAACGGAGTAAAAAGATTACTTTTTCTCCTTTTCCATCTCAAATTAGCACCTCTTCATTTCAGTGTTTTATGAATGACTTTTGTTTCTCCCCCAGTAATCTGACTTTCTTGATCCTTGTTCCTAAAGATCAGTTGTGCAGGACATACAGGTGTTAGCACAGCTGGCTTGCTGATGACAACTCTGTCCATATAGCTGTCTAGTGTGTCATCACTCATATTGTTCAGTGTCATTCTGACCTAGCCAAGCTAAAAATGGTACTCCAGCTCAAGAGGGATTTAAAAACCTTGACAAACTAAAGATAAGACATTGCCGAATGTCATATCCATGTGCTTAACTGTTTTCAGTTTAGACATATCTAAATAACTAATTTCAGGGTGCATTTGTCTTCTTTGTCTTTCATTGGTTTTTTTTGTGTTTGTTTTTTTTTTTTTGCTAAGGCTGAATACTTTTGTGTAGTTTGCCTTCAGTAAGGAAAAATCCTTGTTTGGAGATTTTGTGGAATTACTGAATACATTAACTGTTATTTTCTCCAGACATAGGTTCATTTTCAGCCCAAGGTCACTGAAATCCAATCATAGGGGATGTATTATAGTGCACATCCTGCAACTGCAGCAAAGCTTAGGTGCAGTGGTCAATGTTTGCAAAAAACAACTCTGGATCAAATTAACATCTTTTTCAACAGAGCATGTAGTGTGTGTATAGTAATATGAGAAAACTTGAATTAAACTTATAGGTAAGCCTGGGATGGTATTCTACTCTGAAAATTAATGTCCAGAATCTTGACTAGTCTTTAAGAAAAAAAAGAAAAAAGAAAAAGCCAAACATACCCAAAATATCAGTTTTATGAGATACATGCCCCCTTATACAAATGCCGTTACGTAATAATTAATGGTCTTTTAAAAACCACCTATGAAATGGCTTGTATTATAATTAAATACAGATTTGCAGGGCAGTCATCAAAAAGGATAGTTACTAAATCTGTATGCTACTACAGAAACTTTTAGTAGATTTTCAATTAAGTGAAACATATGGCTACCTACAGCAAGGTATGTGCAAATGCTATTTAAAACCTCCACTGTCAACAGAAGTCAGATCCTTGGGTTTGAGGAGGTATTCCTTCTTTTGATGAAAGAGTATGTAACTATCATGTGGCCTTTAATGAGTACTCAAACCTAACTGTGATGGCCATATAACAAGCATCCATTCAATTGTACCATGTAGCTCTTTTTCCCTTTCCATCGTATGAGGCACTATTTTGTCTAAGCAAGATATAAAAAAAAAAAAGAAAAAAGAGTGTGGAGAGTTTGGGTGGGTTTTTTTTTCAGTTCAATTGACTGGTTTGGTTCCCAGCATCATTCCTCAGCTGTTTCGCTCTCTGATTGTGGCTATAGTTTTCCAGTTTTCACATGTTTGATTTAAAGTGCCTTCAGTTTAAACAATGCAATCTTGTCACAGGCAGTCTCTCTACTTCTGGAGTGATCCTTGATTGCTGAAACATCCTTATGGAAAAGATTGTGTCAGTGATTATATAGGCCCTCATTCAATAAGATGAATGTACGCTTTTGAGTGATTTCCTTATTTTCAGGGCAGTCTCAGACTCTGGTGTTTATAAGCAACTGGTATTAACAGATTGTTTCTTGGATCTGACAGGGTGCTGGGGTATTTACTTTGGATGTCACACGTGCCAAATCCTTCAGCAAATCTTTTGGGGTCTGTATTCCCTTAAAGGGCTAACACTTCAGGTGTGATCACTGTCTTCTGGAGAGCCCATAGTCAGGAATGACAGTATATGGATATATCCTTAGAAAGATTGTCTGTATTGGCAACCTACTTGAAGAACTACTGCTACCAACACTATTCAGTACTATTGTTGGTGCAACTGCCTTCATGTATATTCACTTGTATTTTTTTGGTATAGAGTAAGAGAACATCAACAATTCATAACTAAACATTAAAAAATTGGGGAGTCTTCATGAAGGTTTAATTTTGTCCACCAATGTATTTGATTTTTTATTATTCTCCTTAGTTCCATGATCATTTGCGCTACTGTAACAAAGACTTCCTCATTCAAATGATGTACTATGTAACTTGTTTCTGTTAAAGCACTTCTCATCAAAGAAGGCAAAGGACCACATTCAGTAGATGTGCATGTCCTTGATTTGTGCAATATGGCCTCCATTCTACATGCTGCCCTGGAGGTATGGACATTATGCAGCTAAATCAGCCACGCATTTACAAGACTGTGGTTAAGACTAAGAAGTGGTTTGCACTCAAACTGCTTCCTCCTATTTTTAAAAGTTCTAAAAACATTTTTGTTAATTATATGTCACATGCAGAACACATTATGGTGTGGTAGAAACCATTTTGCTTGCACTCTTTGAGAATGATTTGCATAACGTATTTGTAGCTTCTGTTATCTAAGCAACATGGTCATCTCAAAGTCAAGCAGACTAAATCATTGTGTGCCATTCATTTGTCACCAAATCACTACATCATCGTAGTTTTTGTTCCACTCTTTAAATTGGAGATGGTATGCTATTAAAAATAGTAGTGGGAAATTAAAGTAAAATAAGCCCAAAGTCTTTTACTTTCTGGTACTACTTTTTATGTAGAATTGGTGAACTTTGAACTTATAAAAGGTTTCCTATACACTTCCTTCACTTACATAGTGAAGTTTATATCCATAAATATTCTTACTTTATTTTCACCATAAGAAAGCATTGAATTAGGCCCAAGGTAAGGAACTAAAATCTCAGGTTTGTTGTACCAGTCAGACAGTAACCAGGCAAAGGCAGTAAGGAGGGGTAAGCACATCTTAATACCGTTCACAACTTGCTAGCATTTAGTACCATGTCTCTGTTGGCATAACTGGACATACCTGCAGAGGGTAAACAAAGAAGTGAGCACAGAAGTGGACCGTAGACAAAATTATTGTTATCTCTGATCAGCAGAGAATTTTTAGTATCATTTTGGACGTGTAGAATTAGCACATCAAATTCTACACCTTCATTCAGTCAATAACGTAACTTCAGTTTATTATTCAGTTTTAGCTTTGATCTGAATTCATCAGTACTTTATTGATTTTAAATTGAGTTGCTATAGTCTTGTCTTCTGTGTTGTGCTCTTAATTAATTAAAAAGTTAAACACTGTCATAAGTCGCTATGTTGCTTTGCTTTAAAATGTTTTGAGTATTGTAGTAGAGTTGTGTGGGTCTGTGTGATTTTGCCTGTTTTCAGACAGTATTTATATAAAGCTAAACTGAAAAATCTAATGATCATACTTAGCAGCCCACTGTCGCAGTACTTGCTATGGTCCGTATAAAATCACTCTGGCAACTTTTCATGGTGTCAGCCAAAATTTTGTGTACTGAAGTCAGAAATAGCCGAAATCTTCACTGGCATTGGATATAGATACTTTTGTATATTTTTTTCTTTCTATTAATTTTTGAATATAGGCAAGTGGAACTGGTTTTAGACATTTTTAATCTTTGCAATGAGCCTGATTAGCTGATCAAGTTTTTTAGATTATAGCGTTAGGACTCTAGCCTAAGGAGACGACCTCTCAGATAAAATAGTCTTGCTTTAGATTTCATGTGGAGAAAAAAAAAATGTCATTAAATACAAAAAAAGCTCTGAACTTGCATTGCAAAGCTTAACTACATAGGACGGTTTTCGTCCCTGCCAAGCTAGCAAAATAAAAATATTTTTTTAAAATAAAATTACCAGTTTTACCTTTGCCTGATAGTTCTGTAATGGAAGGGTGTATGCGAGTACTGTGCTTACTTCCTTAGAGAATGAGGAAATAATCACAGTCGCCCAACTCCTGTCATTATCTTTCTGGATCTCAAAAAGCAAATAACCAGGAGGTGATGAAATTAGTTCTTAACTAAGATTTCATATAGGTACCGCCTATCCAGTGTGATTCCCTCCAGGCAAGGCTATTGTAGCTTTCCCTTCCTTAAATAGGCGGCCAACTTGAAGACTGTTTTCACTTTTAGAGAAACAATGTAATGATATTTGTACAGTGTATGCCCAGTCTTTTGTTCTTACAATTTTCCCTGAACCCTTCTGAGTATTTTTCAAAGGAAAACTCCAGCTTCATTTTCTGTTTCTCATTATGCATGTTGATAATGAGATTCACTCTTTACGATCTAAGTATTTACAAACACAGAAAGTTTGGGTTGTTTTTTTTTTTTTTTTAGTTGTGAATCTTCATATCCAATTATCATACTCTTTAAGGAGTTAAGATACACTTTTCTGCAGTGGTGGGATAAATGTCATATGTTTACCACAATTCAGCCATTTTAAAAAATGGCTTTTGTATTTTATTGTTCAGTGAGTGTCAGGCCCCAATACTGAAACGAAGAGTTGGAAACTAATAGGGTTAAAAGGACTTCCACTGTCTGTATTGTGTGTGTATTATACCTACATTGCTTATACATTGTTTTTTTCCCCGTAGTATTAGCAATCTGCTTTTGTACTTTGACATAGGGATTTCCCTTGTGAATTTTGTCACAGAAAAAAGAGAATCATCAATATCGCAGTTAAACTTGACTTTCAAAGCTAATAGTATCTCATTTGGGGGCTGAAATTTAATAAATTTTCTTTGATTCTGGGTGAGTTTTTAAACATCAAACAATGAATTGGCCAGGGTGCAGTAAAATATTTAGATCTATTGACTACGGTTCAGAAGGGTAGAAGGCAAAACACTGGTGGTTTGATGTTGATAAATTCTTAGTACCTTAATCCACATTAATGTTTTCTTTTATCTGTGTGCATACTGGCAGCAAAGACACTGAAAAGTTGGGATATATGAGCTATAAAAATGTAAATCAAGTGCATGTATGTGTGTGTGTGTGTGTGTGTATGTGTGTGTATTTAAAGTAATGCATTTTGTTATGTTCAGCGAGGTTAACATCTGACCGGAATTACACATGCTGACAGAACACTCTAGAGAGTATGTTTGTTCCACAGGACTGTATATCCTGAACCTAGTGCACTATGTGTGCAAAAAATGTGTAGAGGACCTTTCCTGTTATAAAAATTGCATCATAGTGCATATGTTTGGCAGCCACAGGTATTGACAGGAATTCTTTAGGTCAACTTGGGAAATGTAGGGCTCCCTATTCCCACAGAACAGAGCAACGAATAAAATAAAATCTTTTCTTCTTTGTATCAGTAGATTTACACATGCGTACTTCTTTAAATCAGAGCAGATTTCAAAGGCTGTGCTATTATTTGAAATACGTTCACTCATAATCAACATTTTTAAAAACTCTAATTTTGTAAGTGGTTTACAAAAAAGTAATCTGGGATTTAAAATGAAGGGACATATGTTTTAATTCATGTTTGGTGAGTTCTTTTCCGCAAGGGAGGCTCTAAGAAAAACTGAAATTCATTTTAAATAGTATTTAGTAAATGATGTATCTATTGATTTATATGTATTTAGTATATGTTTTAGTATCAGACTGTGTATTGTTGTTAAAGACAGTAAATTATTTTTACAGTACTAGCTCTACTCAACAGATACAGTCTATGCCAAATGAATGTATTTCATCTGTTCGTTTGTGCTAATATGTATTTGTACGTGTGTCTATCCATCGGCATTAGAATCCAGCCTGACTGCTGGGATCTCCTGGAGGTGAACATGATAATTTTTGTATTAAATAGAATGAAAAGTGGGTGTGTGGCAGCATACGGTGTGTATATATATATATGAATGTAAGCGATGCGTCCGGGGAAGTTACGCGTTAAATACATGTAATTTCACGTCCATGCCGACAGACCCAATCACGTGTTGCAATATGTGGAAAAATGTTGCCTTTTAAGTAACGATAGCGGCATTCGTCTCGCGTGCAACACCAGTTAAGTCTGGCTGCGTTTAAAGAACAAAAGCGTTAATCACCTGGCGTTGCTGGGAGTTCTACCCCTGCCTTTGCCCTCCCCTCTGGAGGCACGCGCGTGCCTCTCGCAATTAAAAGCGGTCTGTGGCGTGGTCAGCAGGTGGCACTGTGACATCAACGGCCTCCGGGTGCGTCGGCGGCCGCGCGGAGACGGCATCGCGCTGGTGCTGCTTTTGGGGGGGGTGTGTGTGTGTGTGTGTGTGTGTTCGTTTTATCCCTCCGTTTCGGGCTGCCCGCAAAAACTAACTAAATATCAAACGGCCTGGATTCCGTGCAAATTGTAGCATTTCCCACTCCGAATTGGCGTGGTTAGAAACTGTATAAAAGCCGATTAATAGCAATTAGTGCGTTATTTCTTATAGGGAGTCCACAATGAGAAATCTAGTGGCTGGGTGGGTTTTTTTTCTCTTCCTGTTAATTGCAGAGCTACAGGTTGGTTTATTTTGCTTTGTCTGAGGATCGTTCATTTTAATCTGGGGTTTAGCTGAATTGATATTAAATGAACCTTATTGTGGAGGACTGATACGATCTCCTTACAGTAGGCAGAACTCACATGCCAGCTTCTTGTTTCTGTGATCGCATGAACTTTTTAATTTCATCGCTGACGTTTGTTTGAGTCAGAAGTGCAATTACTATTTCTTTTCTTTTGAGGTTTTTACAGGGGACAGATCTGTGAAATGTGTATAATGTATATACCAGGTGGGCTTGTGAGCCCTTACAGTCTCTTCTTTCCCTCTCATTTCAGACCTGGGGAAGATGCTTTTTCTTCTTAACATTCTCTCCCAGCACTCTGAATTAGAGATTTATTTGCAACGAAAAATCAATTAGTCCTAAATTTATTCATGGATTTCAGGTCCAGCGATCAATGCAAGTCCACTCAGTGGGCTCAAGGGGACCCAGTTCATCCCAGTTAATGTGTCTGAAGGGGAATTACCATTGATGCTGTTTTTTTCCCTTTAGGTCAGAGATCAGACCTTGCTGTCACGGACTGCGGCAACCAGGAATGACTTCACCCTGCAGCTACCCAAACTGCACCTAGAGACCTTTGCAGTGGAAGGGCTGAAGGGCAGGCCAGAGGTTGTAGCATTTCAGGTTAGAGTCTAAAATAATCCTGTTTCTTTTTTTCCTTTTTTGCATCTGAGATAGAACAAGAAGATAGACTGCTCTGAATGTGTGGAGAACAAAAAGCTTCAAAACTATTGCGTCAACAGCTGAAAGAGGAATAATTTCCCTATATACTCTTGAATATGGTATTTCAGAGATGATGTGAACTTTTAATTATGCAGTTAAATAACTGACGGGAATATGACCATGGAAAAATGCACATGATATATTTGAAAATTAATATCACTCTATCCTACCTCCCCTTTCCTCCCCCCACCCACCCAATTTAAGCAAGACAGATAAAATAGAAAAAAAAAAAAAAGACAGGATTTTTATGCTGCTTCTTTGTCACTGTCAGATTTTTCCATCTTACAATTTTAGAAGTAATAATGATTTTTGAGCATTCCTAATTTAAAAGAAACTGATATTTGGATTACTTAAATATAGAATCTATTTTGTTCATGTAGGTTTAAAGACTTGTATGTTTCAAAATACTAATTTCATTAGGAGGAAACAACAGAGGGGAAAAAGAAATGAACTGAAAATATTTCAGCTCTGAAAATGGATTCTGTGCAATGCTTCCTTATTGTTTTTAAGTTCGTTATGTCTTCATATACACAAACTTTCCCTTAGTCTTTATAGCTGTGCAGAAGGACTTCATTCTTGTGATGCATTATTGCTAAAGTCAGAACATTTTGTTTTCTCAATGAGAGAAGAAAAGGCAGAGTGAGTACATACTTCTTTCATCATGCTCTTCTATGTGAATCAGAGAGAGGAAAGCGAGTCATGTAAAGTTGAAGGAAGTCAGACAATGCAAGTATTGCATAGTGTGTGTACATTTCTGTAGTAATCCTTTTTAGTTTATTGTAGATTCTCTGTTCTAGATGCAGTATGTAATTGCAGAAATGGGGTCACAAAATCAAACATTCGAGAAAGAGATTCTAAGCTGGACATTTCTCACTGTTGCCCTCTTGTATTCATGCATTTCAGTACAGTAAAGGTTTAAATCATGTGTGTATTATCATGTTTCCATAATAAAGTAGTAGTATATAACACCTTGAGATTCCCATGAACTTTAATTAACAGAGCTGTACGTCTCTAGCAGAGATTAGAGTTTCAAATGTTTCCCCAGTACAGTGATGATCATTTTTAAGGCTGTGCAAAAGGTTCCACAGGTGGCATCTTTTCAAAGAACCTGTCACGGAAATCACCAGCTTTTAAATATTGCTTTTCTAATTTGGTGGCCTATTCAGTGATAGCTGCCCTTTTTTTGTGTCCCATCCCAAGTCCCTTTTTTTTTTTTTTTTTTCTCAGAAGGATTGTAGAAGCATTTGCAAGACAGCCTATTCCGTCTTTCTTTCTAAGAAGATGAAGAGAAACAGAAGTCTAAAAAGTTGCGTTTCACATTTGTATGGAGGACTTGTGATATAACAAACACATAGCAACGTATGCGCTGGCTAGTTTACTGGTGGTGCAGTATTGTAAACCAGTGCCTGCTTGATAACTTCCTAAGTACATTATAGAGATTTTATCATAAAATTGCCTTTTTCTAGCTGAGTGTCAGCTAATTGATTTTAATTTCACTGTATGCAAAACTGTATTAAGGGCAATCCTGCAATCTTGAATGAGGCAAGCAGTAATCACTTTATGGACGCTTCTTATTAAAACCAGTGGAATTGTTTGCATGCATGGTCTCTAACTGCTACTACTACATGTAGTTAGTCTGTGACAACTACATTTCAGTTAAAGGCCTTATTATCTGCAACTGTTAGACATGAGGAGTTTTCTTCCAAGTCTAAATGTATTGATATTTGATGATTTCTTTTAAAAAATTGCATAAAAGGTAAGATCCCAAATTAGACAGTATGGTGGGGATGAAGCACTGGCTATCAGAACTGTTGAGTACTCACAGAAGATTGCATTGTTTTATTTTTATTATTCATGCATCCAGTTCATAGTTGGTGGCTGAAATCAGTAATTAATAATTTTGTATCCATTGGTTCAGTAGGTATCACTTTTTCATCATATGAGAGGAAGAGAAAGGCTAGTCTATTTATATGTACATGCACATCTGCATAGGTTATCTTTCTTCCAAATTTCCTGGGAAGCATGTGGCTCTTAAAGGCATTTTGAATGAAATCTGCTATCCTTAATTTACTTGATGGGCTCAGCAGCATTAGGGATCTATTCTCCTTGTCATTGGGAATTTGGGAGATCTTGGAATTTTTAAATTGCTGTTATGTCTATATGAATGTTTCTTCCTATATGAATGTTCAGTCTCCTATAAAGAAAGCATATGATATGTGCTTTCTTTATAGGAGACAAATGAAAAGAACATAATGAACCTTAGTTGCTTGACTATGAACTAAGCTATCAGAGATTTGCTTTTTTGTGGCATACTTAATTAATTAACTTGTAAAACCAGAAGGTGTTCTTTTTCGAGCAAATGGATCCAACATTCCAAATACCATGAAAGCTTACAGGGCTGATCAAACAAACACACAAACAAAACCCCTGTCGTTCCCAAATGAAATAATTGTTAAGCTGTAGAGGAAGTGGCGTGCATCTTTTAAAGAATGTTTTGTACACTCTGGTGATAGACCTTTAGATAATGAAATGAAATATTTGGGACACAAAGTTCTGTGTGTCTTCTCCAAAGCCTGCACTTTATGTAATGGCTTTTGAATTGCAAAGTTACATAATAGATTGAAATGTAAGTTATTTGACAAGAATGTCCTTGCACTGTCTTCTAGAGCCCCATGCAAGTAGTGAAGGTATGACTTCATTTGTAGGCATTCGTTAAATTCTTGGAAACTGTAACAAGAATTACTATAATAGTTTGAAAATGTCACTTGAGATGGATAAATAATGAAAAAAGTGCAATATCTCAAAGAGTAAAATGATATGATTGCTGTAGCTTTGAAACACTCTCATCTGGTATTTAATTGCTGTGAAGAATGTTATGTCACAAAGTTGTACTGTTTGTAACTTAGTTAAGTTTGAAAGTGGAAAATACAGTGTTATTTTCAAGCAACTGAAACACATGAGAACAGGATTTAAGGTGTGCTGTTCTGGCCATGCCTGAATGTTCCCACTGAAGACAAAAAGTGGAACCGTATGTGAAGCCTTCAATAAGTACAGGCTATAGGTATTCCTAGTTCTAGTAGTCTTGCTTGGCAGATGACTATTTAAAGTAACCGGTAATTTTATAATAAAATATAAGAGTTACCAACTCTTTATAAAATACAAAATTGAATTGTGCTACGCTTTTAGGAAGAAGGTAACGTTCTCCTAACTCTCTTTTCTGAAAGAGGTTATTGGCTCACAGAAGAAGTGTTCATTCAGAAGATTAATTCTGAATTGTCTCAAATACTTTTACATCAAATACGTAATTAATACTCATGGCAAGCAATTCAACCTAAAAAACAATGCATAAAGTCCCCAAATAAGGTTTAAATGCTCATGTATAAATAATTAAACATCGGTATACTCTCACAATAGATTTCTTTTATTTGGAGATGTATACACAGAAGGGTAAGAACTGGTATGAAAGAAACTTCTTGAAGCAAATTTAAGTACCTCAGACTAATTTTGCTATAGCAACAGGATGCGTAATGTATGTTTGATGTATAAGTACTTGATTCCCAAACAGGGAAAGGCTGACAGCATACAAATCAGTGGCTTTGCCCTGCGTGTCTAGGTTATCCTCTGTATGGACTGTTGCAGGTTGGTTTTACAGGAGGTACAGGAGCTGTTTAAACAAAGTAGAGGAGCACCGTCTTTATGGGGAATGTCCCAGATGTTCTAATACACAGAAGTAACAGATTTATTCAGGCATTGTCAGTGAAAAACAGTGGCAACAAGAACTGTGGTTGGCAGAATCACATCCTCTGTGTGTCCAGAAGACATGCATGTGGCTGTGTGATCAGACAGCCACTGATAATCACATATGGTAGCAGCCTGCAGATGTGCAATTAGGGAAAGAGTAATCATTTTCTCTGTCATGGGAACTACCTTGACCTCTGCCTTCAAAGTCTCCATTTGCGTATTTTATTAATTGGCCCTATTAATCTGTGGTGGTTGCTTTTGGTTAGTATTTGGCATGATGGGCCTCTTCCTCCTCTAATATCTGGTTGCTAAAGAGTATGATGTGACTTCTGGATGTTGGTTTGGAAGAGAACCAGTATTCACAGGTGAACTTGTGTTGCTGTTTTACAGGATTTATATGAATTAGAGAGTCCAAGTGGGCAAGTTTTGTGAGTGACTTTAATGAGATGTGAATATTTGACACATTTATGTGGTATATGAAAAAGCAGATGTGAGGATAAGACTATAGGCAGGCTTCTGGTGTAAAAGGGGTGCACATACATGTATCTGTATTTGTTGGTATTTATAGGTCTTAGGAGAAAGCATTTCTTTGTGTGCTGCCCTTCACCTGAGATGTAAGATTGACCTGACTGTTGGAAATCCCTTGCATAGTAAGAAAATTTTAGTTTATTATAACCAAGGACTTGAGTTGGTAAATCTGTATTTTTCATTACTAAGCTCTCCCTTAATTTTGAAAGATACTATACACTTGTGGTGCGCTTTCTCCCATCCAGGTGGGTTTGAGATGGATAAGTTTGCACTTTGTCTTGTCTGTCTGTCTCTGTCTCCCTCTTTTTTTGCCTCTCTCTCTCTGCTGCACGCTGTCATTCCCTGCTGCCCGCTGTCCCTGCCTGTGCCCCATGTGCGCACTCCCCACCGCACGCGTGCTCTCTCTGCCGCACGCTTGCTCGCTGCTGTGTGCGCACCGCCGCACACAGAGCCACTCTCTGCTGCTTTTGCTCTCCCTCTCCCTGCCGTGCCTGCTCTCCCAGCTCTGCTCACGCTCTTGCTTTCCCTCGGTCCAGCTCTGCCTTCTGCTCTGCCTCTGTCTCGCTGTCTCTTCCCCTTTTTCCTGCTTCCTGTGCCTGTCTTTCCCACTCTGGCTCTGTCTCGCTTGCTCTGCCTCTCTGTCTGCTTTCTGTCCCCACTGTCCCTCCGCCTCTGTCTCCCTCCCTCTCTCTCTGCCTCTCCCTCCTACCCCCCGCATCTTGGGCTCCCTCTGTCGTGCTCTCCCTCTGCCCCTGTCTCCGGCATGTGTCCGTCTGTTCGTGCAGGCTTAGGAAGTCCACGTGGGATTTACATGTATTTCTTTGAGTTTCTCAAGTGTCTTGAGGTAATTTGAAATGAAAAGTGCAGTAATAACATAACGGCTTATAGTGGTGGTAGTACTATAACCAAGTACTGACATATCTTCAGAGTTGGAGTATAATCTTTATAAATTTATGAAGGAGTAGGTTCTTACCATTTATTTTATGTAAATTACATATTCATGTATGATTTAGTCATGCATTATCTGATTGAGTTGTAGGTCCACTTTTTCTAATTAATTGGGCAAACATAAATGTAGTTTAAAGTGTTAGGAGCTTCTTAATTTGTATTTATTTTCACTTGTTCATTAATTTTAGATTTATGCTTGATAGATTAGAAGGTAAAAGATATGCATATTTCTGCTGATAATTTTTCTCAAAATAATGAACAGTTTCTCATTCCCGTGTTTACTTCTCAATAAAAAAGTTCTTACCAAATTGAGGAAGCAAGTGATTTCAAAGGTAACATTATAATTCTGTCATCAGATTTTATCTTCTGCGTAGGGCAGGTCTTTCAAACATAAATCACTTCTGGTATGAGGACCTAATGGGATGAATTAATCGTGGAGTAGCTGCTTGAAAACTGAATTATTAGTATTTTAAATCTTGTACTTCTGTTTTGGAGCCTATATCTTTCTTTTTTTTAGTGGCGTGGCTGTTAAAAGACCAAATAATTGTGGTTTTTTTTTCTCTTAATACTTCAGAAAGGAGAAACCTTTTTAAGACAGTCTTGAAGATAGTGCATTTATATATATGTGCACCCAACATGCACACACTTCTAGTGTTTTCTTTTTACTTCCACCATTTCACCCACAGAAGGTACTATCCATTTCATTACAGAGGCCAGAATGTTGCCTCCTCTGGAATCAGACTGCTGCTTCTTATTGGGTAAAACTGGGTCTTCATTCTCCAGGGCTTCAACAGCTGCTATCAACAGCACCTGGGCTGGCCTCCCCTTATTTTCTTCTCTCCTCCGAAAGGACTGAGTTCCTACCTAGTGTCAAATTGTGCTGCCTCTGGACTGACCACGAGCCTGCCTTCCAATATACTGTTTGAAGAGACAAGTGATTCTTTATTAATATAATGATACTTTGCACTTGCACTTTGAGTTGAAATACTCATATGTTTTAAACTCCTTAGAGTGGGATGACACCTCTTGCAACCCTGACCTTTTGCAAACTTCAATTTGTTAAAAATAAAATTGGTGCATGGCTTAAGAAACAATAATTAACAACTAAGTAAAATCTGAATAACCAGACTGAAGAGACGTAACATGAAGAACTCTAATTTAATGTCCTTGAATGTGTTCAGCTGGTATCTGGAGTCACGTCTCCAGATAGGTTGTATCATGATGATAGATGTTTAGAATCCATTTTAACATAATTTATTTTAACTGTAATTCCTTTAAAACATAACATCAATGTATGTTAGCAAAACAAATTTAAAGCATAAAAAGTGAGGCATCTTCAAAATGCCAGTGATGCTGGAAATTTGCCTTTTATAATTTGAATTTCCCACCCCTTTTCCTTTCTGCGGGTTAGCTGTGTTCCCAACTTCCTCTCCTCTTCACTGCATTTCTTTTAGCAGTCTTTTCCTCCCTGTCCTCCATGGGCTTTTTATTGCTCTCTCTCCTTTCCTCATTTCCCCCCTCCTTATCGTTAGCCTCTTTCCCTTGCTTTCTTAGCCACCCTTTTACTTTTTTGTTTCTTCCCTTGCCTTTCTTCATTCTAATAAATGAATAGAGATTACATGAAGAACTCTTCTCAGAAGGCTTTGTAGTTAGCTGGTACACTGATTGCATCCCAGCCCTGTTAAGTCTTTGGCACTATGGGACCGTAATTATCAAAGTCAGTATCTGTAATCACTAATTCATCAATTACTGAAAGCTGTCTCTTTATGCCTGTGAAACTACTAACTCTTGTCCAGCCTCTTTCATAAGCATTATTATTTTTGTAAAAACTTTTCAGTTAAGATCTGCTGCTGATTATCTTGCATGCCAAAGTTAGTATATAATCAGTTAACCTTTCAGTAACCTTTCTTAATGGAAAATTTTCTTTCTTGACCCTGTCAAACAATCATGTAACTATCTACTTTTGTCCACTTAGACTTTTTCATACATTTATATCTGTTGCATCTGGGTAATCTCTTATGAATGATCTGTACTGATATGCAAGAAAACTCTATAAGAACTGTGTAAAATATGATCTTCATTCACTAAGTTTATTTATTTAGTTTTGCTTCTACTTGTAATCCTGGGATGTTTTTTTTTTCCAGCTGGTTACCTGGTTGCTGCATCTTTTAGCATAAGGACCCGAAAGGAAGCATCTTTTTTGTCTTTTAGTCATTATTCTTTTATGAGAAAAATTACTCTAGAGACGTGGTGATCTCAATATGTACCCAAAGCTGCCTCAGTGAATAAGGGCAGACTCCTAAATGCGATAACGTAACATAACATAAAATAACAAATATAGTTTTCACAGCACCTTGTTTGTTAGGCTGTTTTTCTTACTTCAGAAATTCTGTCTTCTAGAACTGTGTGGGACTATCTTTGTGCAGAAAAGGGGTAATTTTACCAGATAACCACTGCTTAGCTTGGATGTGACTGTATTGTTTGATATTGTCTGCAGTGTGTACTGTTGTAACACAGATAAGCCCATTCAGAAGCATAGCTGTTAAACTGTTGATAATCATGTGGGTTACAAAATGAATTCGTGAAGTGAATACTGTGAAAGATTAGGAATTGTCTGGGGTCTTACTTTTTTTGTACTACTTCTTTTAATTTCAAAACCAAACAAAATGCTGAGCAAGTGAGTCTAAGCAATAGGAGTAAATAAGGCAATAGACTTTATTACGCAAAAATGTTAGTAGCAGAGACAGTATCAAACTATTTTCTATTCTTAATTACATTTGAACTAAAAAAAGAAACTTCAAATGCTGAATATTTTGTTTAGTCTTTTTTTCACTTAAGTGCTTCATATTCCATTATCATAAAGCATATATCTATCTGTTTGATATTCTTATCGATAGCTTACAGAGCAAGAAAAAAAATGTTGAATAATGCACTATATTAGTGCAAGAATTTTGTAATGGAACCAAGAGAGACATTTCTGCCCACATACTGCATTTGGCGGGCCTTGTAGTTAAAGACCTGGAAGAGGAAGGGTTATCTACAACTTGAGCGAGTTTATTATGGCTTAGTGATTTGCTGATTGATTTCATTTGCTGTCAGTTAAGGCTCTCTTAATGTCAGCTTTCTTTGCATAATGCCTTGAAATAAAGACTGATGAAGTTTTTCAGATTGATGCCGCTTACATAAACTGACCCTGATTTGCCCTTCTGCATGACAATATAAGTGACAGCAGTTAGACGAAAATATAGCAATGAATATGCAACTTAAGGATTAAGAAAAACACAGTAAACCTTTCAGAATATAAAACTAGGCATGAGAAACCAGGCCGTTCTGTTAATTCTACAGTTGTCCTATATTGAAGAAATAGACTGGGATAGCATCCCAAGTGGTATACCGCTGACGTGAAATTCAAAGAGGATGAATTTTGAAAGGTTTAGAAGTTAACCTGTTTTTTACCAAATTCTACCAAGTTGCCACTAATTCCTTTTGGGTTTGGGCTTTTTTTGGGGGAGGGGGACTGTAAATTGCAGCTTATAAATTCACATATATTTTTACCTGCAAATTTTCTTTTTTATGTTGTAATCTTGCAGGAATCATAATGAACTACTTTGAAGCTGTTGTCTTGATTTTTTCAGTTACTGAATTGATTGATGGTCTAGTGATACATGCTGCTAGAATCCTAAGGTCACAAGTTCCAACGCTTAGATTTGACTGTGGAAAGCATAAATTCTTAGGATTGGTAAGATCTATTGCTGTAGGTGTTCCAGGACAAAGATGCTTGAAATAGGGCACTCATTTTTAATGAATACTTGTCCCTTGCAGTACCAAATTTCATTATAGTCTTCTTTAACTCTCCCTTCGTTACGGTCTCTTCCTTCACTATGGTCTCTTCCCTCATTATGGTCTCTTCTTGTTAGAAGCAAAAGGTGGTAAGAAATTATGGGGTGGGGAGAAAATGGAGAGGGCTGAAGGGTGCTAAAGTAATGGAAAGAGGGTGAATGTCGAACTGATTTGTAAACTTGAATAATAGGGATACACAGCCTGCATGTTGGCAAGTTTACCTGCAAAGGATTGAGTCTTTCGTGGCTTTTAAAAAGAGAATATCCTTGGAAAGACCACCATTTGTTTATCCACCTGGAAACTTGATAGAATTTATACTTAGATTCCTTTGGATTGCTTCCACATCGTGATCATGTTTGACAAAAGTGCAGTTCTAAAGTAAACATCAGGAAGAAACAGTCACCCATTCCACCTGTGGGCAAACTTGCAATGCCCATTTAATGCCTGAAGACTATATTTTAGTTCTGGCTTCTCTCTGTTCAAAGGCAGATTGTGTGTTCTTTTCCAATACCAGCACCCATCTGTAGGTCCCCCTCTTCCTGATCTAAAGGGAGAGATTAGAGAGCAAAGCAACATGCCGTTGCTACTGCATGTCGTGCCAGACCTTCTCTCCACCCAGTTTCCCATTCTCAAGGGAATAACTTTTCTTATAAATTACTTTAATATTGTGCAAGCTAAAGATTATAAGTTGACATTCTGAAATTTTTGCAAATGCTTGCAAAGACCACAGGACTGGGTTTTGAGCAGAGCACCTCGTACATGTCAGAATGTGATGTTCGTCTGTACCTTGGCATCCTAGATGCTTGATTTGTTTTGCATTTATTCCACAGACTTGCTGCAAGTTTTATTCCTTTGGGAAATAGACTGTGGGACTGAGTAAACATTTAATGCCCAGAGGACACATAGAATAGCTGTAAATCTGGTTGTCCCTGCTTAAAAGCAGGTTGGACAGGGGAAAGTGAAAAAAAAAACAAACAAACAGAAGAGTATAAGAAGCAGAGCTAAAATGTCTCCAGAATTTCTCCCAGCCTCCACCATTTTAGTTCAAGGACCTCTGGAAACAAAATTCTTATTTTTGTATTCAACAGCCATGTATTGTACCATTGCTTTTTGAACCCATTTAAAGTTAAGCATGCACATGACTTGCGGAAGGGACTTTCACAGGTTAACTACACAATTTCTGAAATACTGTGTTCTGTGTTTGTTTTGAAAATGGTTTCTGCTGCTTTATTTAATTTTAATATGTTAATGTTTAATAAATATTCCCAGTTTACCTTCTATATACTAATCATGTTTTAGCATCGTCTGTCATAATCACCTCTCATTCTTTGCCTCTCCATCAGTAGTTGTTTCTTTTCAGGTTACTTTTCTCATTTCCGAACTACAAGACGGTGAAAAACAGTAGAAATCATCTATAGTTTCTAGATTTGGTAAGCTGTGGAGGTGATTTCTCAATGTTACCAACATCCATAGGCACAATTGCTCATAAATGACCTAACTGCAACCAAATCCAGTAAAAGAGGAAGACCAAAAAGGACTTACTCAATCTAGTTACGATGCCCTGTGATATGGGGTATTTTACTTCTGATCCTGTTGTTGAAGAATACTTCATGCTGTCTAGCCAACTCATCTCACCAGTGCCTGTCGTCCTTAATTTTCTCCTTTCAGGGTTGCTATATGCATCCAATTTCATGAACAGAATTCAGAAAGTCACTTGATCTCTCATGCTTCTAAGGAATTGGATCTAATTGTTGACTGTTGGGCAGACAGGGGAATAGCCCATAACAGCCTACTCCTTATTTGCCAGGCTCCCAACCTAATAATTCAAATCCTATTCTGCAGTCTGATGATAAGTTTCCGTTTAATGAAAAGACACTTAGTGCATTTGCTGAAGACAAAGCAGAAAATCAATGTCTTCCAAAATATTATCTAAAAAAGCTCATCAGGTAACAACGCATCTTGAATTGTTGGTCTAAGTGAGGACAACCAGAGCTCAGCCGACAGAAAAGTTTGTTTCTTCTTCTCTTTGTCTTTCAAGCTGTTCCATGTGAACAGCTTTCTCACTTAGCTTGTTGACCTCTTGCACAGAAGAGGCCCAGACTTCAGTATAGCGGAGTCTCACTTGTCTAGTTTTTAGTTTGTTTTTAGCATGTGTTGATTGGGATTTATACCTTTCTGAGTTGAGCTAATCTGTCACCTATATGACAAATGCCAAGAAGATGGACAAACAGAATCAGTTTTTCCCAGTAAGAGTTTTCTTCAGCAGTACATCCATTGTTAGTAGAACTAGATACTCAGAGACGACAGGCATCATTTTATTCGTTCTTCTTCCTCAGACTCTAATGGTTAAAAGCAAACTTTGGGAGGAAAATATTTTCTTTATTTCATACGAAGCTTAAGGATAGCAAATTGATTCTACGATAGCAAAATGATTCTATGATTCTATGAATTTGTCAAGCTTAGTGTCACTACCACTTTTGGCAGATGTTGCCAATATTCTCCGACGTTTGCTTTGGAAAGAGGGATGCTGATGTGTATGCTTATTGTGAAGGTCAGTAGTAGGTGTACTGTGCTCTTTAAATTTTCTTTGACTCTTCAGATTTTGGAACGAGCTGTTGTCCCTGCAATTTCTAATAAAACATTTTTGTGGCATAAATCAGATCTTGAAAGCAAGTCTGATTGAAAATCTAACCATTTGTATGTTGAGTTTTTCTAAATACAAGTTTTGATACAGTTCAAGAACATATGAAGCAAGCTAGTTAGCTCACTAACATCTGAGTTTCAGCAGAATGAGGGGAGAACACCTGTCCATCCTGTATGTGTTAGTGGACATTAGATTAAGGGTCTGTCCATTCACCTGGGGAATGCAGTTCAGCTTTTCTAGGTCATTACTTTCTCTATAGAGAGTGACTGGTGCTTTTTCCTGCGCTGGCATCGTGAATTTGTGCACATAACTGATGCTTTGGTGAGAAGCCAAAATGAAAAAATTAGTTTGCAATCCAAACCAACAGGTATACTTTAGAGTTTCCTTACAAAACTACAAAATATTGCTTTACGTAGGATGAAATATTGACGTGGAATTAAAATGCAGTGCTACCATGAGCACTTTGTAAGAAAAGCAAAGGAAATGAATTAACTGTATCACAAAACTTTGTGCAGTTTTCTAGTCCCTGGGCTCCATTAGACTTGAGCATTCACCTAAAATCTGATACGAAGATTAGGACTCAGTAATGATGGTTTATGTATGAGCCACATAATAGCAGTTGTCATATCGACTAAACCTGCCAGAAGAGACCTTTGTCTCTCCTAATAAATGGCAACTACAGAATAGATTGTCTTCATCTTTTTGCATGGAAAATACAAAGTGGACACATTTCC
Organism: Anarhynchus alexandrinus; assembly: GCA_008711295.1. NCBI lineage: Eukaryota > Metazoa > Chordata > Aves > Charadriiformes > Charadriidae > Anarhynchus > Anarhynchus alexandrinus. The sequence goes on along the minus strand of VUYV01000193.1, from coordinate 1,329,396 downwards.
CCCTTCTAAGCATATGTAAAATATTTTATCTAATTCAGTTTGAAAATGTTTTACTCTAAAATTGAAAGGCTGCTTCTTGTGGCCAGAAAGGAATGATCTATATCCCTTTGTAGCTCTAGTCGAAATATTTAAGGAAATGTCTGTACTGAACCCAGATTTTGTGGGGTGATCTTTTTCTTTTGTTGGAGTCAGTGACAGACTTTTTCCGCACTGGTTAAAACTAAGCTAGTATTTTTTCCCAAGTTTCTAAAAAGATTCATAAAAGTCTTAATAGCATTTGTTTGTATTTGTATTTGTTTGTAAAGTATATGTCTTTACTGAAAGTAATTTAAATTGGTCTTAACTAATAGACCACTCTTTAAAACCAATGAAAAATATGTATTTTAATTTTCAGTAAACTCATTGTTTCTACTTTGTTGGCAAGTAATCGAGTTTCTTACTTATGTTGGATAGTTTGTGGACAGCATTTCAGAAGAAGGGAAGAGTTTTTCAGATTTCACATATACCTTCCATGTGAAGTTGCTTCAGATTTTCCTACTTAGTAACTTGATAGGTTAATGCCTGCTTCTGTCCCTTCCTTAAATTGTTCTCATACACATACACCTATGATTAATCCATTAGATTTCAGATAATTAAGACTTAGTGTTTAGGTAACATTTATTTATGTAAATTGGTTTGCTTATCCAGGGTATCTTACCCATATGTAGGAGTCCCTTAAAAATAAGAAAGAATATGCTTTTTTTTTTTTATTGATTTTACTTCTATCAATTTAGTTTTGAAAACAGAATTCTATACTTCAGCTTTTGTACATCTTTTCTGGTTCCAAGATGTCACTCCAATAGACAAAAAGCAACATCATCTAGATACAGGCAACTTGGGCTTTCACTTGACATTTCACCTGGATTTTGATGAGAAGTTTTACTCTCTTGTTTCTCCTCAAGACTGAATGTGTGATGGGACACAGCCATTTTTTTGATAAAACTGATCCTGGCTTTTCTGTTGTGACTGATGCTGTTTAGTTCCTCTCATCAGTGGTAATATGTTGTGCTCACTCTAACCAGATTTTCATGCTCAAAGTTGAGGCACTTAACACAGAATTTGTATTATTTTCAGTGACTACATCTCCCACTTTCTTTCGTCCATGTCTCGAATATACACTGCAAGAGAAAGCTGAAGGAAGGGTACCAGCCTGAAACTTCTTTCAGTTTCCATTTCTTTCTTGCCAAAACCATTTATTTGAAAATTCTCTTCCTCCCTGGCAAACTGAAATGTTCTTTCTGTATCAAGACTGCGTAAGAAGATGGGAAGGGGTACAATGTATTGGTAGCGTTTTCCCTGTAGCTGTAGCTTAAACTACAAGTTCTTTGGGGCAGCGATTGTTTTTCCTTTATGCTTTGTGTGCAGCTATGCCTGACTTTGTGCAACAGACAGCGAGAGTGCTCTTTGCATGTAAACATTATGGGCCTATAAATATCTGTGTTTCCTTAATGTTGTTGAGTGGTAATTTGCTTGCATGGTCCAGAGACATTTCGGAGTAGTCAAGGCTGAAGGTAGCTCCTTTGCTATAAAATTCTCAGAATGCTTTCTACCTGATCATACCAACAAACACATTGGTCTTAATTTATCAGTTTCTAGAAGATCAATGTTATTTTTTAAATTCTTCTGCTTAGTAATAATTTTCATGGCAATTGTTGCTATGCCCATCTGCTGTGGTTTCCAGTAGAAGCACTTTCCCTTCAGTCTCTGTCAATTTCAATGCTTCCTTTTCAATTTTCTTGTAGGAAGTCATGTCATTACCTCTTGCAGAGAATCTAGCCTTTTTATTTAGAGCTTCATTCCCTTGGGCTATCCTCTGAGACCTACGGGGTAAAGTAATTGTTATTGAAGCGAAGGGGATAGAGTTAGGCCCCGTGTGTGGCACTGAGTCAGCTTTCGGTTGAAAAAAAAAAAAAAAAGTTGTAACAGAACTGACCTGCTTTTTGGCACATTTAAATTGTGCATGCCACGCTTGAATGGAACCCAACAAAAAGTTTAGTGTCAAAATGAGATACAAGGAGAATAGATCATTAAAGAAGTGCCAAACAGCTGCAAAAGTGCAATTTTGCTGAATGCTGTTTCCCTTGAGGGTTTTTTCTGATGCCTGAGAAGCTGCTGTATTTACATCCTCCACTGATGTTGCCACTAGACATTTTGGACTATGGGTCAAGGCAGCCAGAATGGATTTTCAAATGCTAAAGTGTATGGGGGAAATGAATTTTAATGCTTTCTTCCCTAAATATAGCTCTCTCAAATCTATAATAAGTATCCTGAAATCTTGCTTCTGAAAACAAAAAGTAATTGATGTATGTTTTGTTTTCTGGACTCGTTTTAACTAATCTTATTTACATCAGTTTGAAGCAAGGCAGTAATGACAGGCATTCTACATGCAGAACTCCACTCTGTGGAGTTTTGTTTTCACACCAGTTGCTTTTGCCCGAACTGCACTTCAGCCAAATTCTGTACCATAAATGAAATTCTCAGTCTTTTCAGATTCTCATCTAAGCACTTTGTTATACTAGATTTAATATTTCATTCTTCTGAAGTCCATTCATTATTCCTTCTCTTGTTCTTTTTCATCTTTTTGTATATGTTGCCCTTAGGTAAATTTACTACTTGCTAACATTCTTTTTAGTTGAAGAATTTCCTGAAGGGAGACTCTAACAGTCAAACATTAATTTTGACTTTTTTTTTTATACTTTTGGTTTTGGTTGGGTTGTTTTTTGGGTTTTTTTTGTTTTTTTTTTTTTTAACCACATTGTGTGAAGTGGATGGCCTTGTTATTCTGCCTGCTGCATCTGATATTACAAACTTCATGCTTATGTTGTCAGGCTGTTTTTCTATTTGGTACATTTTAGTAAGCATTATTTCACATAAGGTCTCTTTCCTTTAGTTTTGTTCCTTCTAAACAGGAGATACAGTTCTTTGATAACAGCAGGCCCAATAAGATCCTGAGTTAATGGTATAATATGGATATAAAAATAAAGAAAATTATTCTTAATCACTTGGTATTTTATTTGTAACTTTGGAATAGTCTAAAATTTTAAATGGAAACTTCCACTTGCAATTACTTATAATTCATAATCCAAATAAAAATTATTTTGAACTGTGTTTGTTCTCATTAGCCAAGCACTGAGGGCAAGGGAGACAACATGTACAGTGTTTTAATTTGGAATTGAGAATACCCGTTTTATAATGTATAATAAATACATGAAAACTTTGATGAGAGGTCTTCTGCTAATTTGCATATACTGATCTGTATCTTTCTTGTCATGTTTCTACTATAACTGAATTGAGAACAGCTGAAGTTTGAGAAACCTTTGAATTTCATAAATTAATTTTAGAAAAGGTTTATTTTCTTTTTGTGTTTCATTTTTCTATAAAGATTGTTGTGTAATTTGTCAATATTAGCCATTTTTCGCTTTAAATAAAGTACTCCTGAAGATTGGAGTCTTCCAGTCTTGTAAATTTATAGTCAGTAATACATGCAAAAGCTGTTTTAAAGCATCTACAGCACTGTACACCTTAAAATTACTGGTTCTAGAAATGGTGTACAGAACAAGAAAATGACTGGTTATTCAAAATTATATGGAGGGAATATTAGAAAAAATTGTTTTTACATGTCCTCTGGAGGACTTTAATGTTAAGTGTTCTCAGTCCTTTTAAAGATTAATCTGGAGAAAGAAAGCAAAGCTTAAATTTTCCTGTTTTGCCCTGCAGTTCACCTGGTTTGTATTGTATAAACAGCATCAAATTAGTTTATCTCTTTTTTACTCTCAACTCAGGTTTCTTAGCTTCGCCAACCCGTAGCTTAAGCCAGAAATTTTTACACGTACCCTTGTATTACAGATGAGACATGTTTGAACAGATCATAAGGACCTTCTTCCTTACGGCTGCTTTGAAATAAACCTTATCTGTTAATGTCACTTAAAACAAAACATTTAATTTTTATTAAATTTTATATATGTTTTATCTGTTTATGTGATTATCGATGTATATTCAGGGTATTGGAGCATTAGTAGATGGTTATGCACATACATGGTTTTGCAATGCTCCTGTCTTCTGGCCTTATTTTTACGAGCTGAGGAGGTAGACAAAATTGTCAGGTGTGCAATGCTCAGAATCTTCAGAGTCCCATTTTATAAACAAATAAGTATCTGAAATTTAAAATACTTCGTTCCTTTACCATGTCAATAGCACTTACCTTAATTTTTCAAAACTTTCTGATTTGCTTCAAATTCAAAGATAGTTAAAGTGGTCATAGGGAATTTTCCAGATGAGGATGCTGTTTTAAATGTATAAATACCTGTAAAAAAAGATCCTTAAAAGTACTTGGGCTTAAAATAACTTGTCCATTGAAAGTTATATTTGAAAATGGGTTTGGGCACTGTTGCAAATTTTGTGCCTAGTCCAGCATCTTCAGCATAAAAGCATCCTTTCTCCATGCCAACCTTACGAATATACATTTATCCTGTGAGTTGGAGCCAATAATTGGGAAAGTCATGCATCTGTTTTCACGAAGCTGCCTGTGTCTTGATTTAGTGTTGGAGCATGGGTCTCTCACACTGAAGACACTTTCAACACTGAAAACAGTCCTACCATTATAGTTTGCTTCTGCCATCTTCTGCCATGTCAGTAGTACATGATGTAGAACTTCAAATAATAGCGAAATCCTTTATAAAATAAGGCTTTGTGTGGAGTAAAAGGAAAGGGAAGGGGTCACTGAAAAAAGCCATTCAGCTGTCTGATTAATTCCTCTTTTTCTTTGATTAATCAGAGTAAGTCACTACAATTTCTGCTCTTGAAATTGACAGTCCTGTGTAAACTTCAACCATTATTAACTTTCATTGTGCTCCATCCTTAGGAAGACTTTGTAATCACCGAATTTCAGATTGGTTGAGGTTGGAAGGGCCCTTTGGAGGTCATCTAGTCCAAGCCTCTTGCAGGGACACCTAGAGCCAGTAATGTTTAAAATTAGTATTCTTCAGCCCCACTATTGCTGTGGCCTCCTTGGTTAGGTCTTCTCCCCACTAACTTTCCTGTAATACTCATCTGTCTGAAAAGGTTTTAACTTTTACAGTGGTCTGAGTTGCAGTATTAGCTCCTATAATGTTCGGGGATCACTGCATCTGGCCTTTCTGAACAGTAGTCATTTTCTGGTGTGTATTTCTAAAACATTTTTATTTGTAACGGAAGACAAATTTTTATTGTTTTATGTTCTGTTCCCAGTTTGCATGTCACAGTATTATCAACACATTCAAAAGCAGAAGTGCTCGCTTAAATCCAGATCCTGCAGATGTGTATGAATGCCAAATTTTATGCTACAAAAATTAATCAGGAGGGCTGCTGAAGTATCTAACTGCTATGTGTACTTAAAAACTATGTGTACATCTTATTGCTCTGTGTACTTAAAAACAAAAGAAAATACTCCTTCTTAGCAGGAGAGGAAAAAAATTCTGCAGAACTAGACGTGCCTTCTCTGAAATCCTGTCAACAGACTTTGTTGATCATGGAACAGTTTCCAGAGCTGCAGATATATTTCTATCTGTAATGAGCAAATAGGGATCTAAATTAAAGTTCTGAACTCCTTTAGAGGTATGTTTAATCATTATGTGACAAATCTTATAACATGCAAGTGACCAGGTTCTATGCCCATTCCCCGTGTATCAAGCTCTCTAATAAGTGGAACTTTTGTATTGTGGAAAACAGATCTGTGACTCAATCTGTGACTGACACGAGTTACTTAAAATCATATGTAAATGAATGCCTTCCAATGGCATGTCTAAAAAGCCAAAGTATTTGCCTTCCTCCAGATGGCATTTTGAATAAATGTTCTACACACTCATTATCAGGGATTCCACATCACCCACTGGAAGACCCCAAAATATTGTTTTCCCTAACCTGTTCCTGACTGAGAGAAATCTAAACTGACCCTGGCTCCTTGCTAGGAAGTTGGGATATACTGGAAGAAGTGTGCACTACCGGGTGCATAAATGCTACCTTCCACATCGGTAGTGAATCATTAATAGCTGAGAAATTGCTTCCTTCTGGACTAAAAAAAAAAAAGGCACTATGCCTCAGAAAAAATATTTGCCACGTCTGAACATAAAAGCTCATGAATGAATATATTTTTCCTAGATTGAAAATTTTTGAACTCACTAAACAAGGGAACACATGAAATAGCTGAGTTGAGCAGCAAGGAATTGGTAACTGCTGTTTCAGATAACGGCATGGACTTAGAGTGGCTCTGGAGATGTAGGGTGAAGCTATATAGGTTAGTGGCTTCACTAGCTTTGTGGTAGCAGAGGTAAAAGGAAGAAGGTAAGGAATTGTTGCTATGCGTTCTAGTTCAGTGATACCTTTAAATATCATGTGGGGAGTAATCAAAGGAACACGTAAGATTTTTTCCCTGTGAGATTTGAGACACAGCTTGTTATGACGCATTGGTATAATCCGTGTTTATGAGTCACAGGCCCAGTCCATGGACGTATTTCAACATATGTCTAATTTTTAACATGTGGGCAGTTGCCATATGAAGACTCTTAGGCAGTTTTATATGGGGTGTGAGATATATCCACATTCTTGCTTGGTATTGTTTGCGAAGAGCTGCAGCATTTTAGTCACGTTGAATGTGGACGAAAAATTTTAAAAGCAGGATCAGAGCTGACAGTGGCAGACTTAAAGAGCTACGTGAATACGCTTTTAGGACCAGCACCATAGTATGTAAAGCATTTTGGGTATTCTTTCTGATGAGAAAAGATATGATGGCATTAATTTGCCACTGCTGTTTTCTACATTTGACAATTAAATAACTTGGTTGGTTTCAGCTACCTTAACTTTTATTCTGAAAAGCAGTAGTGTGTTTGAGAACAAAGAAGGGAAAACAGTAAAAATCTTTGTCCATGCCTGTTTGTGGTACTAAGTTTATTTTTGCCTATACCACAGACTTGCATTCAAAAGGCCAGTTTCATATTATCTGTAATATGTTCTTACAGTAGAAACTCGCTACAGGTCATTTCAGAAGGGAAAACTGTAACTTATGAAATGTGATTAACCAGTTGTAAAGAAGACCAATAATCTCAACAGTGTTACACTATTCAGGGTAGATATAAAGTTACCAGTACTGCCAAATCATTTGTACTCTCTTGTGCTGCTAACTTTATTATCAGTCTGATCAATATTACACGGTTGGGACATTCTTCTGCTATATACATGAAAACAATTATATTTTCCCAGCTATATTGTAATCAGATTATTTACTTTCAGAGGTCTGTAGTTTTACTGTGTATCTTTTGTTTCTGCCAAATTATTTTTTTTTTTAACATGGAATGGGAGGATTAGTAACTCGACTCATTTTGAAAGTATAAACATTTACCTGAAACTGTGTAGTGATTTGTAAACAGAAATTGAACTTGCACTGAGTCTTGCGTTTAGATACAACAAAAAATGGTATCGGCTGCTCAATGCAGTACTGCATGTTTGAAAACAGCTCATCAAAACAGCTTCTAATTAGGGTGCACAGTCATTTGCTTTTCTTCAATGCTGTTAATATTTAAGGTTTTAGAAGGAATACAAAGTCCCATGTTAGACCTTTTTAATGTTTAAGTTCTGAGACTGAAATTTTGCCTGGCTTCCAACCTTTGTTTGCTTTCTCTGATTAATAAAAGTTAGGTCTCCTGTAATGAATTTGGATGTATGCTATTTGGCATTTAAGTATAGCCTGCCTGGCACTGATGATTTATTTTACTTTTTAAAGGCCATGATTAAAAGTTTTATGGATGTCTACCAACTTGCAAGTTCCAGAATTGACATGTTAGTGAGAGAAACAGCATCTCATCAGCTTCACACTGCAGCCCTAAAGTCCAAGCTCCAAACAGCTTGTCTTCATGAAAGGGAGAACTTACAATTGGTAAGTCTGCTTTTCAAGTAATTTTTGTCATTTGGATGTGGTTTCCTAGCCAGCACCTCCCTTCATACCGCATAGTTGCTGTAGGGAAATACAATAATATTTCATTATAAACATAGTAGACCAATAAAACTAGTGTCAACAGAAACCTTCTGAGACTTTTTCAGAAGAGAAAGGGGGTGGTAAAAGTTAACACAAGGATTAATTTTACTACCATATCTTCTGCAAGGACCTGTTCATTGCTGCTGTCAGTGGAAAAGTATACATTGTGACTTCCTTGGTTTTGGCAGTACAGTGAACAGTTGAATTTTGGACTGGAAGAATGTAACCATCTAAAGCACATCTATAGCACAAACATCTATAGCACAATGTTAAAACAGAATGTTATTAACTGTGCTTGTAAACAAAATGTTTATTAGGAGATATGATTTTTTTTTTTTTTAGAGACAATAGTGTTTATGAATAATACTTCTCACTAAAGTTACAAGGTTAAAATCCAATTTCAGAAATCATTTCTTGTCTAAAACGTTGTTGCCCACAAAGATACTTGGACTTGTCTAAGGCTAATAAGGTGATTCCTCAGATCTGAGACCTCTCTCTAGGGGGATTACTGAATGCAGATGTACTTGTGTCACACAGGCAGGAGGCCAGACACATAAACTGTCATAAATATGTAGCCAAGTATGTCTAGAATGAGACTGTGTAAGCTGTGCAACTTGCATACACTTGATGTATTTTTATTCCCTCTTTCTTTACTTTTCCACATAGGATAAAGGAGAAAGCTTTGGAGTTTGAGGGGATTTTTTGTTCTCCTCTCCTTCCTCCTTTGTCTTCTTTTATTCTTGTGAAGCAAAGCACCATAAAGAAAATGTAGATTGTTTGTCTTTTTGAAACAGAAGATCTGTAAGAAGAGAGCTGTCACTAATGCAAATGACATAAATATATCGGCAAGTGTACGTTGAAAGGCTGTGGCTGTGGCTTTGGTTGTTTCCAGCAGAACTACATTAATTTCTTATCCTGCTTCTAAATTGGGTCATCACAACGGGAAATTAGCACAAATAGAAAATATATTAATCAGTGCTGAATTTCAGTTCTAATATCTTGAGATGATAATTGTCGAATGAAAGCTTTAATTGTGACTGCATAGCCTTTCTAAGAAACTAAATGAAATTGCTTCGCTCAGATTGCTTCTTTTCTCCTCCAACCAGGCTTTCTTTATGTTTTCTACTAGGTTTACATGTGTCCTGCTGAGCCTGTGCCCAGTGTAATTGGGTTGCTCCTTTGCCTGTTATGATTGTTTTTTGTTGTTTAAATCAAGATGACCACTTGTGTACTAAGGATTGGGAAGTCTGCCAAACTTGCTGCAGCGAGGTTTGCTTTCATTGGGATTGAGAGAGCTTTTAGCAAAGATTATGCTAGTCCTGTCTATGAAGGGCTATGCAGTGGCTTGATATGTTACAACGAAAACAAACAACTTGCTCTCACCAGCTCTCCAATGCCTGTAATTAAATGCAGAGCTCTTTAAGTAATTTGTGTCTGCCTACAGTATCCGTGTAAAGGTGATACTTTTTGCATTGTAGTAGGATCTGTTGGCCCTTACGTACAACACTCTAAGGAGAAGAATACTCCTTCCTTTAGGTGCAATTTAGTTTGAACCTAAGCATAAGCATTAAAAGAAATTATTTTAAAATTTAATGTAAAGGCAAAAATTTCAGAATAATAGATTCTCAAGTTTCCATGAAAAAAAGTGTGTGTGTTTATGGTATATTGTGTAGTATTTCATGTAAAGCTTAACCCTAATATTTGCAGAAGTTGCATCAAGCATGACTTTTGATAATAATTTTGATACTTTCCAGAGTGACTTACATTTTAAAGTTTCAGCTGATGCTCTTCTGTTCTGATTTTGAGGAAGAAGTTTTGCACTAAATTTCTTTCCATATTAAAAAAGTAGAACAGATTTTTTTTTCCTTGATTATTTCAAATGAAAGGGAGTAATGACTTTTCTTGAGCATCTATTTGGTTTCAGAATTGTATACTTCGTTGGTTTCAATCCACTGTGTTCAATCATATATCCAGTTCTAGTAACATTGCAGGCAAAACTTTTCATGTAGGAGACAAACGCAGCACCTGGGCTGCATTAATTGCAGGTCTTCATATGATGCGTGCTTCTGTTCGTAGAACAGTAACGTACTGCTCAGTGCTGAAACACATTTTTGAAGTGTCTTTCAGGTGTATGCCACGTGTGGACCTTGTAAGATTGGGTTTTATCTCACTATGTTGTGGCTGTCTCTTGATGTCTTGTATGTTGCATAAGGTTCTTGCCCTCCCAACTGTCCATTGCATCCAGATTTGGGCCATTCATCAGTATTGATCTTTTCCATGTTCAGAAGGTATTGCTTTCCTAACTGACCTTTTTGTACTGAAATTTGCTAACTACATCGCCTTTCTCGCTATTCACACCGCTTTTTTCCTCTTCTGTTGCTTTGGGTTTTGCTGATAATTGTAAAAACAAAACTGATGCCATAAGGCAACATCAGTGATTCTGACTCCTCATCTTTTATCTAAGACTCTGAATTGACGTCTCCATTCTCGTCTGCTTCTAGTCCAACCACTTTCCTTCTCGTCAATAGTGTTTAGATTCTGAGATTGCTATGTGTGCTCATGCTAATGCCAACAGAGAGGAACAGGAAGGGATATTATTATGATGGACAGAAGTGAGATGAATGCTGGAAATACTGCAAACAGAGAAGAGAATTATTATGTGGGGTGAAGGGGAGTCAATAGCAGAATGTCTCTGTACTCTTCATTAGTGTCCAGCTATCTGTCTGTCGTCTCGTCTCTGATGATTCTTCCTCTGTGCAGAGAAAGACCCTGTGCATTTTTCATTCTTGAAACTCTTTAAAATTCAGTATGGCTGAAATACAGATTATTGGTTTTCTACCTAAACCTTCTTTTTTTTCTATTGTTCCCTATTCCTGTATTTCTTTTCTGTTTTACTGGGTTTTTTTAAAAATTTCTCCTGTTTGTTTTTTTTTTCTTTACCAAATGCTTCTGAAAATTCCCTTACATTTCTAAAATGTTTTTTTCTTTTATATCTGTTATCAAACCATAAACATTTTGTAATAGTCTTTCTTTGCAACCATAACAGTTTCACTCCTGTACATTTCCTTGTTTTTTAAAATCTACTTTCTCTGAAGTGCAAATACCACAGTCACAATTCCGTCCTTCATAACTGGCTGTATCCCCACATTAAGGGTTATATCTGAAAATGGTAGAGCTAATAATAATAAGAGTTCAGCTAAGAAGATGTCATTGATATGCCCATATGTAGCCTTAACTATAAGGATGTAGGTTGCCAGAGGAGGAACAGAGAAGCCAGCAGTCAACCTCTAGCGTGAAATAAGATGGAGTATTATTTCACTGAGCACTGAAGTGAGTACTGGACCGGCACTGCCATTTTCTCTGTGTAATTTAAGAAACTCTATTGTTTCCTTTCATATGTCTCTTTCTTTATACCTTCTTATGATTTTCCTTAGGAAATTTTAATGAACTTAGAAGGTGGGTTTAGGGGAGGTACTTCACTGGTAGTAACTAACTGTACACATAATCAGTATCTAAGCAGAGAAGATATCAGCTAAAATGTTCTTGTATTTCTTTTTTCCTGCCTATTTCTTGTTCAGCAACATCTAGTAATATAAACATCAAAAACTGGACTGTGCTTCACGGTTTCCTATTAAATGAACACTTGCCAGTTACTTTAACAGTACCGAATTCTGCTGCTTTGATCCATTTTACTTGTTCTTCAGATACGTTAGTTTATTAGTATACTTGCACTTTCATTCAGAGTCGCAGTAATAAGTAGGCTTTGAACTGAGACCTTTTAAGTGCTGTACTGGGCAGTAGGATAGTCATAAGCAATTACTTTGTGGGTGCTGTGGGGGAACATGTGGCATCGTATTAGTCACATGGAAAGCACGTGAATCCATGGTGTCTGTACTGCCAAAGAGTTTGTTGCTACAAGCACAGTGTTGTGGGGAGTGGATGCAGTGACACTGTATTTTCCAGTGTGACCTGACACACATAAGGAACTGACGGAATTCAATTCATTACGAAATTTCTCCAGAAAGTGTTTTCGTAGCTTTCAGCCCTGAGATTTTGTGCCTGATGTCAGTACTGCTGACAGAATTTTAAGAATTTAAAATATTCTGGTGTCAGTTTTGGCAAACTAAAGAAGCCACTGTTATATTACAAGTGGTCAGGTGTTTCTCTGATCCTGAATGTGCAGCTGATCTGGTGGTACTCCTTCCTTTTTCTGCTTTCACTTCAGAATCAAAGGACAGTAGGAACTGAAGGGGAAAATACAGTAATTTATAAAGACAATAAAGAGAGAAGAGATTTTTGTGTAATGGAGAAATGGAAATTTGGGGAGCTAAAAGGATAACTTTAACTGAAGGGGGGAGAAGGTGAGTTTCAGATGGCTGAGAGGGGTGAAGTAAATGTCAGTAAGAAGAGCAGAGTTCTCTCACTAACCACAAAAACAACTGTTGTCTTTGGACGCTTCTCCTAACTGGGGTTGAAAATGAAATCACTCATTGCTTTATGTGGCTTTGCATCATCCTTATTTTTTTTCCCCACAGTTGTGGCTGTGTCTGTCCTTTGTCTGGAAATGCCCAGTGATATCACTTAAAGTTCTGAAAGTACAGGAATTGTAGGTTTTGATAAGGTGACAGAAGCAAGTAGAGTGATCTTATGCATGAAGAATCCATATTTATTGTTGAGATGCTAGTAATTGACATACGCTCTCATATTTTTCTGTTGAACTGCATTAAGCAAATTGTACACTTTTCTTACGACTCAGAGCCATCAGCTCTCAGTTCTTATGATCTACTTGAACCACACTCATGGTGGGGAGAGAGAAAAGAAATATTTAAAACTCAAACTTATCAGTTAACAACACCACTGAGTTTCTTCCTACTTAGCCAGGCTGGTCAGGGCAGTGGTTTTACGTGTCTTTCCCCCATGTTCTTTGTTTCCTTCTCACCGGTTCAATCTCTGTTTCAAGTCCGAGACCTGCATTTAACAGGGATGCAATGCCTCCCATTTAGACTTATGAGGACGGAACTGGAGAGAAAGAAAAAAAACCTGTTTGCTTTTTCACTTGCTGCATAGGAGAAAGGCACTCACTCCATCGGTGTCGTGTTAAATGTCAGACAGTGTCTTTCATGGGCCAGAGCCATATCTCTTGTGTTAGGACATGGAATGACTGATGTAGCTGGGGGAATTCTTCCCAGATGTTGCAAGAAGCAGATAGGTCCTGGATGAAAACTCTGCTTGGCTTTTCCACTACTTCATGCTAGCCTGATGCGCAATTGAAATTAAAAGATTTTTTGAAAGATTTGGAATTGAACTGGTTTTGTGAAAGATTTGGAGATGCTAGTTCTTAATTTGCCTTGCAAAACATAATCAGACTTGTTGTTTTTATTGTTACTCTCTGTCATGCAGTGTTTTCTTGGAAATAGTTTGGGACGGAATTCAGATAATTCTAACTTTTGCTTAGTACTGTTAATTACCAGTGCGTGGTTTATTTACTGTGAAACATATGAGTATTCTTAAAGTGATAGTAAGTAAAGAAAAATCTGACAGACCCACAAGGAGACTTTCCCAACTGCTGAGGTGATGATAGAGACGGAAGAGTGGAAATATCACTATAGGCAAAAATAGAAAATTGTATTTGTAATATTTACTAAGCTTGAAGTCTCTATCAGGCTGAATCCACAAAGCAGTAATATCTTCCAGAAACTATTTTTTTACTGAAATACTGCGTTTCTTACCTGATTTTAAGCAACTGGGCATCTCTTGCCAACCTTACTGCATAGCCAAGGAGTGCAGGTATCCTAGTGCAAATGCTCACCTTGTCGTGTGGTATTGCTTACACAAGTAATCGTCGTAACCAAACAGTATAAATCATGTAGTTTAAACTATTTTCTTATTATATAGTACCAATAAAAAAATAATAATATGAAACCAATATTATAAATCACATTATTTAACTTAGAGCAAGGTGTTCAAAAACAGTTACAGTAATCCAACAACACACTTGCTATTTTGTAAAGAACACTTCTTTTCTATGCAAAAATTTTTTGATACTCAATATTCTAGGTATGTGAACTTTTAACTTGTCAGACTATTGTAACATATTTGAAAATTATAGTAATTTGATTAAAATGTTGCCTATAAGGCAAAAGGTTCAGTTAATAGAATCCATATGTAATTAAAATGCAGAACTAAATGTAATCAGACCCCAGTGACTGGTGCCTTCATATTGATAGTTTTACAATGGCCTCTGGGGTTGAAAGTTTATGTTAAAGTTAGTAATGTAGCTGTGCTCCAGAAAAAGAGCAAGACAGTTTAGCCTTTTCAGGTATGGCGACAATCCCAAAGTGACAGTAAAACAAGAAAAATAGTTGATAATCTGAATTTTAGGGGTGTCTTCCACTGGCAGGTGGTAGAAGCACAAGACTGCTGGAGTGTACTAGCCAGAAAATTGCATTCAGCAGCAACACTGCTACATAAACATCCCCAAATGAAGGATCTTGCTGTGAGCAAGTAACAGTGGATTTCTTTAATAATATAGTTACTTAATTTGTGTGAATTCATGTTTGAATCATCTGAAAGTTATAGACACAACACTATGTACCAAGCCACAAAAGAAGTTTAAAAAAATTTCCTGAACTTAAAAAAAAATAAAAATTATTTTCTCTGGACAGTTTTAAGAGTCGACATCCTGTGTTAGAGTTCTCTAATCATCACCAGCACAATTTACAATCAGAACACACAGAGAGCCAGTTCAGACCAGCTCATCTGTTGACTTTGGCAGAAGCCCTTAATCTCACTGTGTGCAGCTGCCACTTGAGAGCTGGGGACTCGGCAGAGAGCCGAAGGAGGGTGGGATGCAGGGTTGGTCAAGGCATGAACACATAGGCCTGCTTCATTTCAACAGCCGTACACTGCTTTTTTTATAGTCTTTTCATTTTACAGCCTTTTTTTTTTTNTTAAAAAAAAACCTCTGAAATTAAATGAGGACCTCTCATGAGCCACTGCGCTCCAGGCATAAGGAATTGTAATGTCTGGCTTCCAGAAACTGTCCCGTCAAAATGTGCTTCTGATTAGGTGGCTTAATTACAGCTGTGAAAACAATGTTGATTTAGGCCTCAAGATTCCAGTGCATGTCAGCCGTTATTAGCTAGCCTTGGACTGAAGCCACCATTTTAAAACTCTGTACCACTAAAGTCACACACTGCCTGACAACTTTTTATTTAGGCAGAAATGTTGCCAGAAGCAACACATTTTATGCAAAATATTTTTCATTGCGCAAATTTCAAATGTGACACTGTTGATGGACATAAAATGGGTAGTTATGAGTGGACTTCACCAAGTCCAAAACCTAACTTTTGCAAAAAAAAAACCCCAAACCCCAACACCACCCCCCCCCGCCGTTTCAAATAATTTTTATAAAGTTTGACTGACATAATGCTTAATTTTAATTCCTTTAATTCAGTTTTATTCCAAATCCAGCATGTTGGTTTAACCACCCAATTTTATTGCATCTAAATTTTCCTGACAGTTTCATTTGCTGTTGGGAAATAAAATTGCCATTTTTGCAACATGGGAAATAATGGCTAGTTTCAAAACCAATATGTTTGAAACTTCCTTTGCCTGAAGCAGGTTAAGGCACACACTCAATTTACTTTAGGGGAAAAAAGCTCATTAAATAGTTTTTAATATTTTAATATAATTTAAGTAACTGCTTTCACAGTGGGAAGGCTTATTAGGCCCATGTATTTACACCTGCAGAGAGGTAAATGTTTGGGTAATTAGGTGGTTCCCAATACTTCAACTTTTCAGTGTAGCTGCAGAGTTTATCCTGTAAATACTGTAGATGGACACAGTGCTTTTGCTGCATTTAAATATTACGTTTCCACTTGTAGTATTTTGCTTTCAAGTGCTTAAGAACGAGGTGTAAGTGGGGTTGGTTTGTTGTTGGGGTTTTTTTGGTTTTTTTTTTTCTTTGTTTTGTCTGTTCTTAAAGTCTCCTTAATGACATGAATTGGCTAAGGAATGTGAGTGAATGCGTGTGGGTGTTAGCTCTCGGCAGAGACCGGTGCTTTGGAAAAGCAAGATCTACATTCTCACTTCATAGTTGCCATGAAATTCCAAATGTCCATGCTGTGCGGTTTAATGGAAACCATGAAGTTCCTAAATGACCGCAGGTTTGTTCCGATGTTCAGCACAAAACAAATCTTTCAAGTCATTGGCTGCGTCGCAAAAAAGGAGGGTCATGTTTTCAGGAAGCTAATCTCCTTTCCTTTTTTTTTCTTCATGGTTTGCATTTCTATGGCATTAGAAATGTGTTTCTAGTGAGGTACTGGAACTACCAGCTCACAAACAAGGGTCCTCAGTTCCCAGGGCTGAAAACAAGACACTTGGAAGCTGAAGCTGTATTCAGCTCATATCCTAAATGCTCGGGCCAGTGCAACAATTGCACCTCCTGGAGCAACTAATTGGAAATTGATTTAGAGAAACTAATGATTTGGATAAGGAAACAAGTCTAAAGTATAGGTTCAAGTTTGCCTTGTAAAAAATCATCATGCATTCATTCTCTGCAGGCAGCTGATGAACAGAGAACAAGGAAGTGAACGCCTGCGCTTCATTTTGTTCGGTTTTTGAAGGAGAAATCCTGGAATGAGCTAGTCTTTTATTTTCTTTGCAAAATGGTACGTGGGTTTTCCTGAAACTGAATGTTTCAGAAAGGCCCCAGTTGCTGTGGAGGGCAACTGTGAGCTGTGTGATGCCATTTTCCTTATTAGATGTTTTTGCAATGGTCTTTCAAAATGTGTTTCATTGGTAATATGTAATGAGTTTTATTCACCAGCCATATATGTTTGCTTCCTGTTTTCTTTTTCTTTTGCCTTCTTCCCACACCTCTCAAAGCGACATTTTCAGCACATCAAATTAAAAGAAACTTTTGTATATTATTACATATACTGCTAATGCTGCAGTGGAAATAAAAGTATTGGGAGTGCTGGACAGGCTGTTATTTTGAGAAATGGATATTATAGACCAGGACAGTTAACCCTGGGAAAAAGTTTTTACAAAAGAACAGAGCCGAGGACACAATTTTACTGGCTTTATAGAAGAAAAGGAATATTCTCTACAAAGGCAGACAAATTCACTTCTTTCCAGACTCAAGGACTTTTACTCAGGCCAGAAGGTGCTTCCTCCTCCCTTTTGAAGAAGTGATTTCAAGAAGGAGAGCTGGGCAGCTTCTATTATTCCCTGCTAAACTGTGGGTTAAACATAAAGGGAACGTCTGTTTGTTCTGAGACTGTGAATTTGCTGAGAAATTTTGGTAGGGGATTAAAGCATAGCTGTGCCTGAATGAGTCTAGCTCAGATACTTAAATGGCAAATGAAGCCATGCAATCCAGATTGTCATCTTCCTGATATTTTCTTGACAGTTTAAATTTAGATCCTGTGAGGTATACTGTTGTGAATAATTATTTTCTTGTTCTGACACCTGTTTAGTTTTGTGTTTCAAGCTGAGTATGTAAAGAACAGTCTATAAGAAGAAAATTCAGTGCTGATCTTCAGGCATTAGCTTTGATACATGGTGCAAGATGTGTAGATGCTACCTGTGAGTTGCAATCCCATTGAGTGGGATGATCGGTGGAAGGATTTTTGTTGCCTTTTGTGGTGTTTCTTGTTTGCTTTCTGCCACTAGCTCATTGCCCAGTTCGCAGGGAAAAACAGTAAGAAAGTAAGACCTAGGCCAGTGTTTCCAGGAGTCTGCCTCTTTCTCAAACAGCCTCAGAAATGCATATATGTGCAGCATGCCCCACTTAATGTGGAGTGTGGATAATGCTACATGCGCCCATTTAAAAAAAAAAAATTAAAAAAAAAAATTGTGCTGACACTTAACTGGATTGGGCCTGGAGAATCTATTTAAGCGTAAAACTACATTTAAAATAGTGGGGAAGTAAGTATTCCCCTCAAAAGACATACTTTCAGTGTTTGTAAAACAAAATCTCATGTTTAGAGGTTTTTGTTTCCCTATGGATGGCAGGGGGAAGGCCGATGCCCCATCACCAGAGAATTCAGTGCCAGCTAGCAGGCAAACTTTTCTCCACAGGAGACAACTGTCTCTGATGCTGTATCTCCTCTTTGTCTCTGCTTCTGGTGCACGAACTGGAAGGAGGGTCGTGGGAGCACAAGGCTGGGCATCACCTACACCCTCTACACCCTTGGTCCCACACCAGATTTCTCAGTGGTCAGACCTCACCTCTCTAGTCCAAGCAGAGGACGAGTGGGTCCTCCGCAGGCCGAAGGGAGATAATGAGAGCGATAAAGAAGGGTAGCTGTAAACCATAGCAGTCTCCTTTACTTTGTGCCTTTCTGGAATTTATAAAATCAGATTGTTTTTCTGTTGGTTTGCTCGTGCTCTTTTCCCCTGCCTTCTACAATTGTGCGTGTTTGCATCCTTTTCAACTGGGGAAAAAAGAACAAACCTTGGCGTTCCTTTCTGTGACATTTTTGCAGTAGAGTAATGTGGTTTTTAGAAATGAATGTGTTTGCCTACTTCCATTGCCTGTTTGGATTATGACCTGGATGAGGGGACAGAGTGTATCCTCAGCAAGTTCGCTGATGATACCAAACTGGGAGGGGTGGCTGACACTCCAGAGGGCCACACTGCCATCCAGCGTGACCTGGACAGGCTGGAGAGCTGGGCAGAGAAGAACCTAATGATGATCAACAAGAGCAAGTGCAGGGTCCTGCACCTGGGGAGGAAGAATGCTAGGCACCAGTATAGGTTAGGGGTGGACCTGCTGGGAAGCAGTTCTGAGGAGAAGGATCTGGGGGTCCTGGTAGATAGTAAATTGTCTGTGACCCAACAATGTGCCCTTCTCACCAGGAAGGCCAATGGCATCCTGGACTGCATAGGGAAGAGTGTGGCCAGTAGGTCAAGGGAGGTCATTCTCCCCCTCTACTCTGCACTGGTGAGGCCACGACTGGAATACTGTGTCCAGTTCTGAGCTCCCCAGTTCAACAGAGACAGGGAACTACTGGAGAGAGTCCAGCGTAGGGCAACTAAGATGATTGAGGGACTGGAGCATCTCCCTTGTGAGGAAAGGCTGAGAGAGCTGGGACTCTTTAGCCTGGAGAAGAGAAGGCTGAGGGGAGACCTTATTACTGTGTACAAGTATCTAAAGGATGGGTTGAAGGAGTATGGAGCCAGACTCTTTTCAGTGGTTCCCAGTGACAGGATGAGGGGCAATGGGCACAAGTTGGAACATAGGAAGTTCCGTTCAAATACATGGAAAAACTTCTTTACGGTTCGGGTGACAGAGCACTGGAACAGGCTGCCCAGGGAGGTTGTGGAGTCCCCTTCTCTGGAGGTTTGCAAGACCCACCTGGATGCAGTCCTGAGTAATGTGCTCTAGGCAATCCTGCTTTGGCAGGGGGGTTGGATCTCTAGAGATCCCTTCCAATTCTGAAAATTCCGTGATTTCATGATTTGCTTGTATTTTGTTCTTTAAGCATAAAAGTTAATGTGAGAAACAAAAAAAAAACCTTTAAAATATCTTAGAGAGTATGACTTGCCGAGATAAAAAGACAGGAAATTCAGAGTTAGGGCGTGAAGCATAACACTATTCTCAACTCATAATTTTATTTCTGTAATGTTGACATGATTTAGTGTTATACGGTCAGCAAGTTACATCTTATTTGTTTTTATGGGGTTTTACGTATTTAAGCCACATTGCTTAATATTTACCCAGCATATATTTATTTATTTATTTATTGTTGTTGTTTTTAAATTATGTATAAAAACTCTTTGTGGAAGTCTGTGAAACCCACATTATGTCGTGAAGTCACAACTTTTCTAGTTCCATGGTAAGGACCTGTTTCCTCCAGAGACTGGGCTCCCTGAAGCAGTTTGGCCTGTTGAATAAACCAGTACTTGAACAAATTTTAAAAATGTGAAATGGGTACACAGTAGGGTAAAGAGCTTCACTGTCGTCCAAAAAGGATTAACATGATAATAATCTTGAGTTTTCAAATAACTTCTGTTTTCTTCAGTTTGCATAATGGTTCAGTTAAAGAAAGAGATTTAGAAATGAATGTGCTTCTTAAGCTGTATCTTTCCCATTGTACAAGAATTGGGGTTTTTTTGTTGAATTGTTTCAGAAATGCAACCTTTTGGAAAGGGAGGACTATCGTTTTGTTAAGCAATCAATTGACTTTTTTTTTTAATGGAAGGTAGGGCACCTTTAAAATGCCCAGTAAGTAGTCAAAATTACTAAAAATATAGGCAGGAATGGTGTGGTTATTCACCAGCAGAGTTTCCCTGCTACATGTGATGATATTAGGAAAGCAAAGTGCCATTATAATGATGTGATGATTCCATTTCATCCTTTTCAATTGGTGTAACTGCTTTAATTCCTACAGCTTTTTAGAGACGGACCCATGGAACCTTTAAAGCCACATTGCTTTAAGACACCACACTTTTGGATCTGGCCCTCAACTGAAATTGACCCATAAACCCGTAGTTCACTCAGTAAATGTCACCATAAAGCTGACATTGCAATACTTGCCTCTCTTAAATTTGTATTTTAACCAATATTTTGAAAATCTTTTGCCCTATCTGTGTGTTGTCGGTGATTTGACAAAGAAAGCCCTTGGAGGCCAGAGTCAAAATAATGAAATAAGTCACTAATTTTTCAACTTTTGTTGAGTACCAAGGGTCTCATTTGATCACAAAAGGATCGGCTCATATGGTGGTTATACACTAATGGTCAGGGACCTGTTAGTCTTTCAGACTCTGTGTGACATCAAGTTTTCTTTCACAGTAAATGCATTGCACTCTTTTGAGAGCCTGAGTGTGTATTGTAATCTAACCGGGACTTTGCAAAGCTTCCTAACACTTAAAGTCATCCAGTTTCACTTTAATTTGTGCATGTCAAAGCAACCTATTGCTTTAGGAATTTCTGGTTTAATTTAATAACTTACTGAAGTTAACTATACTTTAAATAAGATTTATTAGAAGAGCATAATCTAATTGGGAGCTCTGAATAAAGGAATTTAGGGTATCGTTCTGGAGTGTACAAGGCACACCAAATTACTGAAACATCCCTGTGTAAAATGATTTTTTAAAATTGTGTTCCAGCTTTCTTTTTTTACAAGCCAAAAAGCTGAAGAAACCTCTCTCCAAGTGTCCTTCTAAGTTCTTCATGACTCTTACGATAAAAATTTTGTATGCCTGATGAAAGGTTTGTAGTGTTGTATGTGGTGGTGGTGGGTTCTATTTTTTTGGTTTGTTTTGTTTTAACTCTTCTGTGCTTTCAGAACACACATTTGGCATACATATACGAAAGGATAAAATTCCATTAGCATTTTTTTAATGTTGATTCACATAAAATATGATTGGTATGCAGGAAATATTAGTTCCATTTGCCTAGTGGACTCACTCGAACTGCATGTTCAGCCTCACAGAAAGTGATGATCTAGTACCTGAGCTAACAGCAGTTCTTAGAGGCTGTGCTCAGGAATCTAATAAGTATAAAAAGTTCTGTTGAAGTAATTATTAGATTTTTTTTTTTTAATTTCAGTCTGAAGTATAACTGTATATATAAATTCAGCCAAAACCAATAGAGACAGTAAACCTAACTCACACACACTCAAGTTGTTTATAATTGATAAGCTTGATTCCTTGCCCAGTTAGTGTAATTTGGATCTTGCATTTACAAAAGACCTACATGTTAGCCATCAACTGAAATTGAGCCTAAAATATTTTTTTTAGGCTATTCAGATATCAACTGATATTTTATAAGCAATACTGTCAGAAAGCCAACTGTTTTCCCTGACCATTACTGTTATAAAACTACCCTTTAGAACTCTACTGAATATATACTGCTTCAGATATTGCATGCAATTTGTGGGAGAAGGAGTAATTCCCTCCTGAAATTCCTTCAACTAAGTTTTACTGGGGATGAACGAGCATTAACGTGCTTGGTTTGGATAAGCAAACAAAAGTTTGAAAACTGTCCCAAACCTACAGGGATCCAAATGTACCTCCTCCCAGTGAATCTTTCTCTCAGCTAGTTTATGGGGGAGGGGGATGGAGCCCTTATCAACGTGCACAGATCCATGGGACCCGGTGAGATGTATCTGTGGGTCCTGAGGGAACTGGTGGATGAAATTGCGAAGCCACTATCCATCATATTTGAGAAGTCATGGCAGTCCAGTGAAGTTCCCGCTGACTAGAAAAGGGGAAACGTAACCCCCATTTCCAAAAAGAGAACTACAGGCCAGTCAATCTCACCTCCGCGCCCAGCAGGATCATGGATCAGATCCTCCTGGAAACTCTGCTAAGGCATGTGGAAAGTAAGGAGGTGATCAGTGACAGCCAACGTGGCTTCATGCAAGGCAAATCGTGTCTGCCAAATTCGGTGGCCTTCTGTGGCAGGGTTACAGCATTGGTGGATAAGGGAAGTGCAACTGACATCATCTACCTGGACTTTTTGCAAATCGTTTGACACCGTCCCACATGATATCCTTGTCTCTAAATTGGAGAGACATAGATTTGACTGACGGACCACCTGGTGTATGAGGAACTGGCTGGATGGCTGCACACAAAGGGTTGCAATCAGTGGCTGGATGTCCAAGTAGCAACCAGTGACAAGTGGTGTTCCTCAGGGGTCAGTACTGGGAACAGTACTGTTGAACATCTTTGTCAGCAACATGGACAGTGGGATTGAGTGCACCCTCAGCAAGTTTGCCAATGACACCAAGCTGTGTGGTGCAGTTAACACGCTGCAGAGAAGGGATGCTGTCCAGAGGGACCTGGACAGGCTGGAGAGGTGGGCCCATGCGAACCATATGAAGTTCAACAAGGCTAAGTGCAAGGTCCTGCATGTGCATCAGGGCAATCCCAAGCGCAAATACAGGCTGGGCAAAGAATGGATTGAGAGCAGCCCTGAGGAGAAGGACTTGGGGCTGTTGGTTGATGAGAAGCTCAATATGAGTCGGCAATGTGTGCTCACAGCCTAGAAGGCCAACTGCGTCCTGGGCTGCATCAAAAAAATCGTGGCCAGCAGATCGAGGGAGGTGATTCTGCCCCTCTAGTCCGCTCTCAGGAGACCCCTCCTGGAGTACTGCATCCGGCTCTGGAGCCTCCGACATAAGAAGGACATGGGCCTGTTGGAGCAGATCCAGAGGAGGGCCACAAAGACGATCAGAGGGATGGAGCACCTCTCCTATGAAGACAGGCTGAGAGAGTTGGGGTTGTTCAGCCTGGAGAAGAGAAGACTCCAGGGAGACCTTATAGTGGCCTTCCAGTATTTAAAGGTGGCCCACAGAAAAGAAGGGGAGGGACTCTTTATCAGGGAGTGTAATGACATGATGAGGGGTAACGGTTTTAAACTGAAAGAGGGTATATTTAGGTTAGATATTAGGAAGAAATTCTTTACTGTGTGGGTGGTGAGGCACTGGAGCAGGTTGCCCAGAGAAGTTGTGGATGCCCCATCCCTGGAGGTGTTCAAGGCCAGGTTGGATGGGGCTTTGAGCAGCCTGGTCTAGTGGAAGGTGTCCCTGCCCATGGCAGGGGGGTTGGAACTAGATGATCTTTAAAGTCCTTTCCAACCCAAACCATTCTATGATTTTGGCTGGGAGGTAGTAGGCTACACATCTGCAGTGGACAATCCAGAAAATGTACACTGCATTGTCCAGTGCAAAAGGGTGGAACTGTTTGTCCTCCTTTTAAAATCATCGATGATTTTAAAAATAAACTTTTTGAGAAAATGAAGTTGACAGTAGTAATAGTTCACTTCTAAGCATGTGGTATAAGACAGTCATTTTTTGCTCTATCATTAGAGGTTCTTTTTAAGAGGCTAATCAATTTAGTACCGTTATTTAGATGAACTGAGATTTAGATTAGCCTATAGCCTAATGCAAATGCAGATGTTCTTACTCAGCATGCAAGTGTTTGTCTGTATTTTGGATAACACTTTACAATCAGTCTGTTTTTCAAATAGGTGCAGATAGGTTGCAAAAACCATATCTGTTTCCAGTTTGTGATCCTAATTCTTTTGTCTCCTAAAAGCTAACATCAGTCAGCTGTTTGATAAGGGATGTTAAAGGCTGTCAATTCATGGGATCAGCATTTCCCTTCTAACTTCAGAATTACAGACATCACCAGATTATATTGTCATAACCAAGTGGACTGAAGCAACTTTTTGCTCACTTTAAGGTTTTTGGAGAGATCTACAATAATATTCTTGACTAAGAGACCTTGTGTGTGCCTGGCAGTCATTTTAACTCTGAGTAATACCGTTTTCCTACTTCAAATCTGAGTGAGATGTTTGCTACATTTTTTTCCATTGCTCAAAACTACCCATTTTTGCATCACCAACCTCTGCCAGAGGTGTGCGAGCTCCAAGTCCTTATGACTTGGTTCTTTTCACCACCTTTCATAAAGATAAGTTGATTCTATGTCCTTGCCATAAATTCCTGTCACGAGAGGTATCTGCTTTACACCTCCATGCATTTCCTTTTTGTTTTCCTTCCTTTATGCTTATGGCTTCTTTTGAGCTTCCACTTTCTACAAACTGGATGTCTGCTTCTCTTTATGAAAATCAGATTTCTTGTGTGAAAAAAATGCCCTTTCAATGGTTTTTAGAGAGAACTTCACGGGGACTTGTCCCTGTAGATATGCTGGGGAAGCAAATAGGTTACATAGCCTATCTGAACTTGCTGTAATTTAGCAAACACCAGAATCTGAAAGGGCTTCGTGAATAGTCTTTTGAGTCTTTCCTTTCTGGAGTTCTGGTAGTTGAAACCCATAAGGCCACCAGAAGGCGTTCGCTACAGCGACTCCTAATTCCGCTGTCCACCAGTGCTCATCCAGTGCTCATCCAGACTGTTCCACCCTTGGTTAACAACATGCCTCTTCAGCAAAGAGCACTTGAACATCATCAGTACTTATTGTGTATTCGATTTTTTAAGGGCCTTTTCTGACCTACTCCACATATTTAATACAAATATACTTGAGAGAAGTAGTGAGCAAAGTGGAGTATTCTCAAGGCATCTGTCTGTAAGGTAACAGTGAGTACCCGTGTTTGTTCTCGTTTTTGTTTAAGCTGTCAGGGGAATCCTAAAATCTTGATTCCATTTTTTTAATAGTTCCTTTGTTTTGTTACCTACATAGATAAATCTGATTTCTGAATATTATTCCTCAAAAAAATTGCATATTTGGCAGAAATGCGTAAAAAAAATTAATCTTCTGAATGCCTAAAGATTTTTAATGCAAGAAAGCTGAATCATAAAGACACGCTCATTGTTCCTAGACCTTTCTCCTTTATGTTGTTAAATGTTACTATTAGAAATAATTACTTTTTCCCTCTTTCGCCCTTGTATCTGTATTGCTGATACAGTATATCTTTATTAATTATAAAGTGATTGAAGTATTTTACTGAATCAGTGTAACTTCTTTTTTTTTTTTTTTGCCAAAATGTTTATGATGATTAGCTCTACAATTCTGCATTAAAATTAGGCTTTGGTAAAAGGTAGATTAATGCACCACTGGCAAAGGTCTGCTGTCCTTGTCCTGCTTAACAGCAGAATGCCTAAATTGTAGTTGCTCCAGTTCGGAGCAAACAGACAAAAAGGAAGGTAGCTAAGCATTTTGCTGTGCGTGAGCAGTTAGAGGGCAAGCAGACACCATGCACCTTGACCACCTATTATGAAGCTTTTTGCTGCAATGTCAAGTGAAAGCGAGTTAATTGGGTGAAGCTGTAGAGCATGTTAGGGGCATGGTAAAGGGTTGCTGTCTGACAGCTGAATGTCAGCAGAAGCTAGTGAAGTGTGGCTGAGAGACAGAGACCTGTCACAAAGTTCATGTGGACTATAGCACAGTTAGGGAGATGAAATGTGGTTCTGTCTCACTTTCTCCCTCATTGCATTCAAGCACCTTAAGATTTCACACTGTATGTGTCAACCCTTGTTCTCTAAGCTGTTTTCTCCTAACACTTCTGCATTCAAATGATTGGACAGAAGATGCTAATGTTTGGCAAAATGAATGTAAATACACTTTTTTCCTTTTTCTGCTAGAGCGGCAGTATACATGCAACTCAGATGAAACTTTGAAGGCTTACGTCAGACAGTCACACTGTCTAGGAATTCGGCTGATGACTGAATACATTTCTCAAGAGAATATGAAGTTTGACACTTTAACTAGTTGGATAGGGACTGTTTTCCCACTAGCACAAGCAGCAGAAAAGGCTAAGTGGGGAGGACTACTTCATGAGCTGCTTGTGTCTCAGCATGGTGTCGTGAGTGTTTGAGTCTCTAGTTGTAGTCACATTCTCCTCTTCTTGCTAGAAAGAAGCGAAGACATGAGAGGAGCCGTGAGAGAGAGAAATACTGATCTGAGGCCATGAAAAGCTGTGGGAAAACTCACATAGCAGGAAAGGCTTTCTTGGAAGCAAGAGCAGCATCAGTAAAAGATAGTGACAATCTTATACACTGATGCAAAACACGGAGAGGTGTCACAACAGTTTAGTAAGAGTACCATGTACCTTTCAATGTTGTTTGCAACGTGCAGCACAAGACACACCAATAGCCATCTGGGTTAGCTACTCAGATTAAAAATAAATAAATAAAAGTTGCTTCCATTCTTGAGAAAGTGGAAAGACAGTGGTAGGCAGCATGGGCAAAAAGTACTGAAGAATTGGAAACTTGGATTGAAATCAATACAGCATTTCGCTGTGAAAATAGCGCACTACATCGTTTGTCTAATGTTTTGGTATAATTAGGGTAGTGCGGAGAATTTGACCTGAAAATGGAAGACTGCCGTGTGTATTCCAGTGAATCATCTGGAAGAGAAACTTACTATGTAGGCTGTATAGTGGATTTTGGCCAAAATATTTAGAAATCATCAAAATTAGCAATGCAAAGCCAACAAAACATTGAAGATAAGATGTTCATCTGATGTGATAATCCATCCAAGCCCATGCGTTCTTCAAACATACCAGGTTTAAGTATGTTTGAATAAAACAGGATTTTCTTTTAGAAAAGCAAATACAATATTATGAAATCTTTCTCTTAATTGCTTTTAATTGAGCCTCTGGAGTGTGATTTCATTGAATGCATCAAATGCTAAAGCTTTAGAAAAGCAGAAAAAAAAATTATTTCCAGATATTTCAGACTCATATGTTTGTTTAAAAACTCCTGAAAGTGGAAGAGGGAATTCTTTGATAATGAAAAAAGCCATTAGTATTGTTGGCTAGCAGCACCCAAAGTGTGTTGTGTGTCTACCTTTCTGACTTAATATGCAACGAGCTGGCAGCCCATTGAATTATTCTCTGATAGCAAATTGTTTGCAGAATCCAGGCAGGAGTGCTGACAATTAAAATTTATACCGAATGTTACCATTTTCCTACTTTGTGTCAGAGCACCAATTTAGTCCTACTGCCTCAGCATACAGAATTGCAAAATCATTGACACAGGAAGCAAACTTTCCAGTTTTGGCTGGCATACATTCCTGCTTTGAAGGAATTTGTTAACTAGTACTGTACTGCACTAATGCCCACTAGTAATACTTTCCATTTTAAGCACCAGTTTCTACCATTTTCATCAGTCTGGTGTTTTATTTATTTCACTGAGAATGAGGAATGGCTCTTGGAGCTGCTTTTAACAGCAAAAGAATGAGCGGCATACAGGAACTTTTGGCATTGTATGGCAAAAGTCAACAGTTTTGGAAACAGCAGTCTGAGAAGTTGGTAGTGAATGATCTGAAGGAGGATGGAGCCAGACTCTCTTCAGTGGTTCCCAGTGACAGGATGAGGGGCAATGGGCACAAGTTGGAACATAGGAAGTTCCGTTCAAATACATGGAAAAACTTCTTTATGGTTTGGGTGACAGAGCACTGGAACAGGCTGCCCAGGGAGGTTGTGGAGTCCCCTTCTCCAGAGACTTTCAAGACCCACCTGGATGCAGTCCTGAGTAATGTGCTCTAGGCAATCCTGCTTTGGCAGGGGAGTTGGACTAGATGATCTCTAGAGGTACCTTCCAACTCTGAAAATTCCATGATTCCATGAAAATGTGCACCTTTCTCTATAGGGAAATAGGTGTTCCACATAAATGCTTCAAAATGGTTATTGAAGACAGTGGTTGTTTCTTTAACATTTACTTGAATCGCTATTGCTACAGTGAAAGGGTGCAAGCTACAACGATAGCATAGGTGGGAGAGACTGAAAAGAGCATTATTGGCCATCTGATTTGCTGTCTACTGGTATTACTGTGTATATGTATGTTCTAGATTTGGGGTGAGAGGAATCGGTATCAGAAATCAACTGTGGAGAAATACATTGACTGTTTCTCACATTCCCCCCATCGCTCTCTGCGTCCGTGCTTACTTTACATTTCTTCCGACTCTTGAGGAACTGTGCTACAGCCTTCCAGAAATTTTAGGGGGTGCTAGAATTCAGAAGAAACTACAGGTTGCTCCTCCCTCTGCACTTTTGTTTGCTGTCAGGCAAACTCACACACCTAAGTATGCTGTAATCTGGTGCTTTTCAGATCACGCTTTGGCTTTGTAATTCAACAGTTGTCTTTAATTTAACTTGAGATAGAACAATGAACTTATTGCTGCATCTGCATCATCACACAGGGAACCCCCATAATTAAGTCTTCGTATTATGTTGCAACTTCAGTATTACTCTGTCTGCCGTTTTATTTGATTCCTTACTCAGTCATTTTCTGTTCTGATTCTAAGCTGTCTCATTACTTTCTTACCTCAGTGGAAGCCATATATGCAAGCTTGTTATTTACAACCCAGAAGCCTTAACTCACGAAAACCTTACCGCTTCTTATTATTCTGATTTTTTTATAATAAAGAATGTTATGTGTCGTAAGAAAGTGGAAGGGAAGTTTGGGCTACTGTGTTTTGAAATGAAATATATGAAAGTAGTTTAAAGTGATTGAAGTGGGTGGAAAATCCAAAAATTGCATGGAGTTATTGTTGTAGCATACAAACAGTAGAGGGCAATTGAAAAGTTGTAGTGTGGTATTATAGTGAAAATTGTGGTGCAGTAAAGTTATCCTTGTGTAGACTTTGAAGGGTGATTTGTGGCTTCAGCTCTGGTTATAGGTTTTGCTCCTACAATTGAAGATAAACAATATACTTCTAACAGTGAATTTCTTCATGTAGTTATCTGTTTGCACCATTGTCATAACATGTACATAGTCTTCTAATTCCAGGTGTCTAACTGTGCAGGTTAAGCATTCATTCCACAAGTGTTGATATATAAAAGCAAAATGGGGTGTCTTTGATCACAACATGATGCTTTTGAGTAGGCTGGGATAGCAACAAAAACCTATATTAGGATAATAATACGTGATGGTATTATAATATTTCCTCACAATATCGTACATAATAAAGCCACCCACTATAAATCAGTATTAACTTTGGCAAAACAGCTCATGTATCGTGAGACAACCTGTAAACTAGATCCTAAATGTGATCATAGGTTAGTCACAGAAGAAAAACTGTAGAGAAGAATTGTCTTAGAAATCTTTTTCCATGTCTAATACTAAAAAATTGCTTGAGTTAACTATAGTTTAGAAAGCGATTATTCCATAATATAGACTAACCTTTTGTATTTTGGTCTTTGGGAAAACATGTTTTATAAAGTTAGGCTATCAAACTTTGAAAAATGACCATAGGACACAACCAATTACTACATTACATAAATATTTTGAAAGCATATTTTTGCTAGACATGTTGTGTCCTAAATATCTATTTACCTGATGAAGTGTAACAGTTTAGATGGAATCATTTACAGCTTATCGGGTAAATAGAAGTGCTATGCTAAAGATTTACCTGAACAGACACCTTATTTAAGATACATAATTCCTCTTTTAAAAATTACCTAAATGCATATTTATGTGATGGATTATCATCACAGCTCTGGCGTAGTCATTTGAGTTTGTCAATTTAATACATGTTTTAGAAAGGTGTCTAAATACAATAATGTTGAAAGAGGTCTGTTGGGGAAATTATAACTGCCTTTAAAATTCCTGCGTAGAGGTATGTGTTCTAACAATGAGTGTTATAACAGTTCTGAGTATTTTTCGTTCTAACCTATAGAATCCTATTTTCTTATTCATCATGAGTCTATATAGTGATACTGGATCAAAACAGTTCTTATGAGTAACAGCCAAGATTTATCTTTACATCAATCACATTACTATTAGATCCGGTTTCCCTTCTATTCAATGAATAGTATTCTGTTCTTTGTAAGTACAGCGCAGGATCTGGATAACTAAACCAGAGCTTTTTTCCCCCAACAGTGAAGCTTTTACTGTAACATAGTCTATTGACTTGCTGCCAATCATTAAGTTTCATACGTTTTTTTTGCAACCCTCAAAGGAAATCTGATTTCTTACCTCCTTACTGGGATTTTGATGCCATATTCTTCAAAAAAAACCTCACTACATCTGGAAGAAGAGTAATATGAGAGTGTAATCGTAGCATGTGATTTTTACTCATTATGATATGCCGATTAATTGAAAGCAGTACAAACCAATATGTTTAAATTTGTCTTCAGTATTTGTTATCCAGAGTGAAACCCATTTATAGCTTATATCTTACTGATTTCATTTTTTTTACACACAGAAGTGTTTTTAGAACACCACAAGTTATTTGCATATTTCAATATTGTTATAGTGTTATTTTATGAATGACTCTTAGAATTTTGGCCATGTGGTCAGCTGATTAAAGTGTACAGGTAACAGATGACTGTTAATCGGTGGAATAGGTGGATGCCTTCTTTGAGATCTCATTTCAGATGCACTGATACAAATGCAGTAAATCTTGTTTGTGCTTTGGCTTTTTAGTGGTTCCCATTCTGCATAGCATTGAGCCCAGAAGGACTGAAAACCTAGGGTGTTACAGATATTACTTGCCAGTTCTGCTGGGTATCTCATCCTCATCACCACCATAGTTTAGAAAAACTTAAGGCGCTACCTCATTTCAACGATCTACGTGAAGTAGTCATCTAAATTTGCTACTGTATGGGTTCTTAATGAAAGTCTAACATAACCTAGCTGTTTACAGTAGCTGCTATATGGCTTGTGGTGAATCAGGAAATCAAAAGAGTCCATATCAAAGGAAACTGTCGAAGTAGGTGTTAGAGGCAACCATTGATTTTTTTCTTCAGCAATAGTAACAGAGGAAAGGGGAATCTTTCATGAATGTGTCTTTATACATAAGATTGAGTCTGGATTTGTTGAAATATGAATATACACATGCCCTTCTGCCTCTCTCTGGATATCTATGAGTATGTATATTGGAATCTGTGCCTCTGTATATATGCATTTCTGCCACTGTGTGTCCATGTTTATATATGCATGTATACTCTTCCTGAAATGCCAAAGAGAGAGTGTTTAAAACCTCAAATACCCCATAACAATCTTTCAGTATCTTAAATTTTGCCTTTTCCATAATTAAGCTTTGCGTGTGAAGTTTTCACGTATTTATGACCTGACGAAATAATTGATTGTTATTTCCACAGCTATACAAGTATACTGTACACATACTATATAAGTACATTGGGTAAAATACCTTGGTAAGGGGCAGAAGAGCAATATGGCATTGTGTATTCTTAAGTTTGTTTATTACTATGGATATTTAGGGGAATACAGAATGTCTTCATTTAGCATTTAAAAATTATTCATGGTGAAATACTGGTATTTTCCGTAATCTTTCAAAGCAGGATGCACAATGTTTTGGTGCTGGAAGTTGTTTAATACTGAATTTTAACTGGTCTAACCTTTATAACTTTGACTGAATGTCGAGACTCATTGAAATATGAATCATGTTCCCCATCAACGTACATTCAGTGTATATTCTCTGGCCATCTTCTAACAGACTAACATTTGAAGAGTATTAAGTGATTTCAATTGATGGTAAAATATATTTAAAAGTAAATGAATACCTTCTGCGTTCAGCATGGCATATTTTTCCTAATAATGGTGACAGGGAGACTGTAGAATAAGTTTGTTTGCTTGATTAAAAAACCACACCCCAGAAATGATAGTGAAGACAGATAAAAGTTTTCTTTAAGTAAAAAAAAAATAAAGTAGGCTGTTGTTTCCTAACACTTACTAGTGCCCAATACTTTAGCTAATGTCTTTTGTTCCTGCTTATTAAAGATTAGTATATATATTCAGGTACCATGTATTTTAAATAAGTGTTTTAAACAAGAAGCAAATGCTTGCAAATTCTTCATATACTTAGCTTTGTGAAAGGCATAATGAAATTATTTTTCTTGCTTGTTAACAGTAAATGTAGATTCTCTTTTGTTTTGTTTTGGTTTTTTTTTTGTTATTACTTTATTTTACTCCAGGAATCAAGAGGGAGTTCAAACATCACCATGGCTTCAAGCTAGGAATTCAGCCCGACCAGAGTTGTATCCCAGATTTTTTGGCGTTGCAAGCAGAACCTGACACATCCTACAGTTTTATGCACAATAGAGCCAGTTCTCAGTCTTCAGTCTATTCCTTCAGCCTGAATGTCACATCCAGTCCCAAAAGAACAATGGAAAATGGATTTTCAGATTCTTTGTATCAATAATCTTTTAGAAGGAAAAAATTGCATTAATGTAAAATGATGCAATTAAAGTGCAATTTTGTTGCTACCTTTGAATTGTAGTTCAGCGTACGTAATTTTTGACATTAATTTTACGTTTTTATGAAAATGTGCATTCATATGTTCACATTTCTACGCTTCTCATTCTTTGCATACTGAAGCAGTTATTTTTTTAACTTTTATTTATTGCAGTTGTTCATTTTTTATGTAGTATATTTTTAAATGTTAAAGAATGACACATTTTGGGTAATTTTCCTCAGTCTTAAAAAAAAAAAATCAATAAGCCATTTTAGTCTCTATCTATCAAAGTTGTTTCATACTTGTCTATTTTAAAGCAGGACTGCAATACTTTAATAGGATTGAGAGAGCTATTTGAAATGTATGCCAATGATTCCTGTCATTTCATGGCAGCCCTGCCATGGTTCACTGAGCCCCCTCTTTTCTCTTGTCAGCTCAACTGAAGACAAGCATTTAGTTGCAAACTTTAAGCAGGTTGTGCAAAACAGAAATGATGTGACTGCTTCTCTTCCTGCACAATAATGTCACTGCTGGTCAATGTGAGAAGGTCAGGTTGCTCCTTGTAAAGCTACATGATACCACTTGCCTATTTGAACAAGTTAAGTTAACTGCTGAATCTGGTCCCTGCAGGCGCTGAAAACTCACCCTTTTATCAAGTCTGCATTTCATAAGAAAGAAGAACAATTGTGCAGGGAGGATTTCTGATGATATGTTTATGTACTTTATAAGGACAGTTCCCAAACCAGTGTTGCAGGTAATAGATTTAGTTTAAGCTGAAAGACTTTAAAGTAATGGCTGTTTTGACCTTCAAATAGACTCCTTTTTTGTTGTTGTTGGTAGGACCCAAGAGTGACGCCCATCTTTGATGCTGACAGAATTTAAAGCAAGGCCATTGCCCTGCATTTTCTGCCTTGTAGCACACAAAAGTAAAATTGTATGTCAGGCCGAGATGTCGGGGAGCTGACAAGATGCCCCAGTGACATTTCAGCTGGAAAGAGCAAGTGTCTTGCAACCAAGTGGTCAAATATCAAATAATAGGTCAAGCAGGAAGGAGCTGAGTTCTAACCACAAAGAGGTTTCTGGTAACTTACTTGACAAGCTTTTGGGCGCTTTGTGGCTTGACAAAGTGATGTTCTGTTGGGTATCGCTAGACAGACTGTTCTTTATCGCCTTCAGAAGATCAGACATTGACATTGATTAAACTCTTTAACCCTTAAAGGTTAAATCCTAGCAGTTTCATCATTGTGAATGAAGAACAAAAGAAAATTTGTAATATACCATTTGTTTTCATATTAATCGCTGAACTCCCCAGTGCTATTAACTTTTGATGTGCTATGTAGTTTTTGACAAAAAGATTGAATGCAAAATCTATATAATAGATTGTTTCTCATTATGGGCCAGTGATACATTAGAAAAATAATATTATGCATTATGGAATTTGTAATTTCTTCTAATATGTCAAATGTAGGTTTTGATTTTAAAGCCTCCCAGCTACTACTGAAATTTCATTTTGGATGGAAGACAACATTTGCATAGATAATACACCACTTAAAATGACCAAAGTCTTACAAATACCCTTGTTTTCAGATACCAGAAAAGCTAAAATGAATTTCAAATTTACAGCAGAAGAACTTTAATCAAAGATAGGTTCAAGTTTTCAGGTATTCCCCTATTGTGCATGTCCGTTGCTCACAGCCATGATGTGCGTGTGTGTATGTATACTCATACAGAGCCATGCAAAAAACAAATAAGAAATCCTGCAGAACTCTCACATCTAAGAGTTGGCTGATAAAGGAAGAATGGTCCTTTATGATGATGGATGTAGTCTTGAAAACTGAAGAAAGAAGTTTCATTTCCCTCCAGAAGTCTCGGCTCCCCTCCTTCCTGACAGTGACTGTTCCTGGTAAAGGCACTGCAAGTACTGTATTCTGCTTTCCCAAGTATAATTTCAAAGATCTGTTATATTTGTATGAAGGATGAAAGAATATATTTTACCCAGCATTTTTCTGTCTACTATGTATAGAAGCATGTATGTGCTTTACTTTTCAAAATTTATTCTCATGGTACTCCATAGTTGGAGAAGGAAAGTGCCTATTCTTTGCTACATGACCTCAAACTACTGAAGAAAATTTGCAACGTCTTTGTCACTTTCCCATCATTGCCAGTACATGTGGTATTGTGCATGTAGAGACTGAAGAAGGATTTCTTTCTGAAATCTATTTTTCTTTTTGAAATTGGTATCTTATTTGAGACTGGGACTGATCTCCAGTTACTCCAGTTACTGCTCCAAGCGTAGGTTCATGTGATTTCACAGGGGCCATAGCAATGACAAACTGAGTATAGTTAACAGGAATAATCTAGTGAACTATCATTTCTCACAAGAACTAGCTTGTATGTTTTCATTGAAAGGAGGATGTCTACCTCATTTACTCTATTTAAATATTGACCAACTGCAAGTTACAGACTGTTTTTCTTAAACCCATCCACTTTGAAGAGACTTTGAAATATCTTTTATTTGGATGCCAGATGTCCCATTTATCAAGGAAAGCTCCTCTTTCTCGTATTGTGAAGAAGTTGTTGAGTAGTAAACTGGATCACCATTAGTCAAATACTTCTGTGTTGTTTTTCCAGGCATCTGATAAATTGAAGTTTGTTATAAATTCCAAATAAATATAAGAAATCCAGCTGGCAAGATCCCCTGTTAGTAGTTTACAAATGATCCCACCAAAGCATTTCTTTCCCTTTTTGGGGACACAATAGAGATCATGCTTGCGTAGAATGCGGCAACACAGTTCAGTAACAGTAGCTGCCAAAAGAGCATCCTGACTGTTGTGCCATCTGCTCCCTCTGGCTTGCTTCAAAACTTGCAGAGCCTGAGATCCTTCCTTTCAGAGCTTTTCATGGTTTGGGCTTGGGATTTCAAGAGGACTGCTTCCACTTTGATAACCTCAGCTCCATCATCAGAACTGCTCCATGAGAACAACCAGACAGTTTCCTTAGAAGAAAGCCCATGTTTGGTGGGACTAGAATATTCTCCGTATTTCTGGAATGTGGCACAACAAATAATTGGTCACAGATCTGTGTTCTGATCAGTCTCAAAATTCATATTAATTTGTTTTCCCACCAAGCTACTCATCTCTGAAAAGAGACTGTGAAATATATGATTTCTTCCCTGCAATGGGAAGTTATTATAACTACAGTTGTTAATACAAATTGTGTGTGTGCCTGTGTGCACACATGTGTGTATACTTCTCGGCAAAGAGTTTGATTATTGGTCTGACTGTATTATCACACCGCATACTGTAAGTAATTACTACTACACCAGTAGTACAGAAGGGCTTTTTGGCTCCCCCTCTCTCCCACACATATTTGCAAATTCAGCACAAGCTTTACTGCCAGTCAAGTTTGATATACAGTTGTGGCAGTCTCCTCCACTGATGGAAAAGACCTTGGATGCCTTTACTAAGTTAATCCAGGGCAGGTGAGGTTGGAAGGCGCCTCTGGAGATCATGTAGTTTGGTGCCCCTGCTCAGAACAGAGTCAGCTACAGCAGGTTGCTGAGCATTGACTTAGGTTTGAATATCTGCAAGGACGGAGCCTCTCTTGACAACCTGTTCCAGTATTCAATCACCCTCAAAGTAAAGGTGTTTTTTTCTTATGTTTAAATGGAATTTCACGTGTTTTAGTTTGTGCCTCTTGTCCTGTCAGTATGCACCTCAGAGAATAGTATGGTTCCATCTTCTTTACTTTGCAGGTAATTAAACACATTGATGAGATCTCCCTGAGCCTTCTCTTCTCCAGGCTAAATAAATCACAGCTCTCTCAGCTTTTCCTCCTGTGACAGATGCTCCAGTCAGTTTATCAGTCATCTTTGTGGCCCTTCACTGGACTCATTCCAGTATGTCCATGTCTCTCTCATACTAGGGAGCTCAGGACTGGAGCCATTACTCCAGATATGGCGTCACCAGTGCTGAATAGAGGGGAAGGATCATCTCCCTTGGCCTGCTGGCAACTCTCTTCCTGATGCAGCCCAAGGAGGCTGTTGGCCTACTTTGCTGCAAGGGCACATTGCTGCCTTGTGGTCAACATGGAGCCTATGTGGACGTCCAGGTACTTTTCTGCCAAGCTGCTCCCCAGCCAATTGGTCTGTGATCCGTCTTGGGCCCCCAGCCTGTCCTGTTGCATGAGGTTATTCCACTTCTCTTTTTTTGAACTTTGTGAAGTTCCTGTCAGCCCATTTCTCTTGCCTGTCGAAGTCCCTCTGGATGGCAGCAAACCCTTCTGGATCTATCAAGCGCTTCTACCTGCTTTGTATCATCAGCAAGCTTGTGGAGTGTGGACTGGGTCCCATTGTCCAGGTCATTAATGAAGTTATTGAACAGTATTGGCCCCAGTATTGATCCGTGGAGTACACAGCTAGTGACTGGCCTCTGGTTGGACTTCATTCTACTGATCACAACCCTTTGAACACACCAGTTCAGACAGTTTTGAAACTGATTTACTGTCCTTGTATCTAGTCCATATTTCCTTACTCAACAGTGGGCCATTTTGTTGTGTAAAGGGCTCTCAAAATTCCCAAACACTGCTAAAGCCCTGGATTAAGTGAAATGCAATATTTTGTATAACCTGTTTGTCAATTAGGTTAGTTTGATCATTTGATCACTTAAAACAGCATCTGATCATACTGCTGTCGTCCTTTACTTGAAAGGTTTTCCAGGACTTTAAATTTTATGTAAATCTGCATGTTCAGTGGTATAACCTAGCTCCTAAAACTTATTTGAACTCTCTTTTGAAATACAAAATTGCTTTAGTAGCATTTTTCTCCTGATGTGTTTTGTTGTTTGATTATTCTCTAGTGAATAAAACTCAAGAAGCCATTGGCAATATCACAGTTTCAAACAAATCTTTATGTGAAAACCACCTTTCTTCCATTGATGGTGATGAACACCATCCTATCTCCATCCTTTTGTTGATTGGCCCTGATATCCAAACTTACAAAATGAATCTTTTAGGATATTCTTTCATATCTTTTCAACTTTCCTCTTGATCGGTATGAAGTTACTAGATTGTGCCTAACGTGGCTCCACTTCGGTCTTCATAGTCTGATCCTCTTTGGACAATCATTTCACATCATGCTCTCTGTATGGCCCAAAAATGTACCTCAGTTTCATTTTGAAAGTATTTAAGTGTCTTCTTTCCTCTTTGCTGAATATTCACCTAAAACAGTGGAATCTACAGTGATCTTTACATATATTAAAACTAAATTATTTAACCTCTTTATGTGCAGTGTTTTGGGATTAAAACTGGTACAATTGCGTTCTCTGATAGGTTCTCTATCTCTACTGTGATTTCAATTTTACAGATGTAGACTTGGCTTTCAATTAGGTCTTTGCAAATCGTCCTTCAATATCAATGGAAGATGGAAGGTGACATGCTCTTTGTCATGCTAACGTGGATCTGATCGCTGTCATGGGGAGCATCATGGAGGGATTTTGTGCGGTTCATATAATTTTATGTATCGTAGTTTTGATGCTAATGTTAAAAAAAAAAAGAAGAGTTCTTACTTTACGAATCAGTCATTCAGCAATGCACGTGAAACTGAATCTTTGTCTGCCATTTCTGGTGTCCAGTGACTGATGAATAAAATTGAACAAGGACAAAGAAAAATATGAAGAAGTGTCTGAAAACTAAATTGTTTCCAAGGAATGCTCAGCAGGAGGTAGGGAGATCCACTGAATAATTTTTGTTCAGTTCTTTGTTTACCACTTCTACTTTACCATATTTCCTGTCTATTTATAAGCTAATAGTACTAATAATCATTACTGATATTAGATTGCTTTCTCATGGCTCTACTGTGCCTGATTAAAGTGTCAGAAGTTGTTGAATCTTGTTCTGACTAATTCAATGAAAGTCATTAATTAAAAAATGAAGAACATTGGATTTACTTTAAGCACAGGTATTGTGAGCGTTGTTGTGTAAGTATCCTTTCTTTTTCATGGTAAACACATTTTTTAATCTCCTGCTGCGTAATGGTAACAGGGAGATTGTTCAAAATGAGAAGAACAATGCTAATTATATTTAATACGTAAATGTATTTACATTTCTTTTTGCCTGATACACAGCTAACCCGTACAGCAGCCTCACTAACTGTTGTCTCGTAGATGCTGGAATGCTTTAGTTCACAGGAGTGGTGTGGTCTTTAAAGCCCTGGCAACAAGCATCATAGATGGTGTACTTGGGAACGGTAGGTTGTTAATTAAGGCATACACCTTTTACGCTTTACAGGGAAAATGCTGTTCGGTGTAAGAATCTGGCACATGTGCATAGCAGTGCAGGTCTAAATGGTGGCAACTTTTGTATGAATCAGGCAAAAGTTTCAGTCACTTTCAGTGTATGCTGTGATGATTTGCCAGCCCGTCATGATTTCATACATAAAGTCTTTCTAATACACGGGATTCTGCTGGCACACCTAAGAGAGAGAGACCCAAAGCTGTACTCCATCCTGTGAGATTCGGATGGCATTTGAGGTTCTTACTGAATAAAAAACTTCTAAAAATAATTTCCGAATCCTCAGTTCACAAGGTAGTTATCAAAAAAAAGCCAGGGAATTAGGAATTGAATATGAAATCCTTTCCTACCTCTATGCTACGTGAAGGTTAAGAAAATTTGTTGCCATAAACAATAGCATGGGAGAAATCTTAGTTGCAATATGTTTGCACTGGAAGATAAATCCTGGTTTCAGGCTTCATTCTCAATTGGCTTGCTGATACAAGTTTATGTCAGACATTTGGGGTGGGAAGCTGTATATATTAAAGCACTGACCTTAACGAGAGTCATGCAGCTAAAAACCTGCACAGTTCTTTTAAAATGTCAGGGGTTAATGTTATTTAAATGCAGTATTTGGTGGTTTAATTGAGTCATGCTTCGTTGTCTTTTACTGCACATTAATGCCAGTGAAACACTGATTGTTGACAGAAAGTTCTCTTCAGCAAAGTCTACACTGACATATCGTGCTGCTATAGAAAAATAGTGTGCAAGACAGAGCAGTCGTACTCTGCTGGAGTGGGATTCCTATACTGTCTGAATGGTGGCAACATTCATTATACACAGACAGGAAATGTGAACTGAGGTTTTTTTTCTCATATATGTTTTCAGACTGCCTCTTGAGAGGACTGATAAGACAGAATTGTTGGGTCTTTAGATAAATAAATTGATCTTAAGATTTTTTTTGTCGGGTGCGTCACACAAGTTAGTAAATGTACCTTGAAAAGTACAAAGCCGACTCCAGAAGGCAGATTTGTTACAGAAGCACCTTCTGATAGCTTTTGTAAGCTTGCCTTAGGACACACCAATGGCTTTTCATCTTGTCTTTGTCTACGTTTGGAAAAAATAACTTCATGTTCTTTCTCTGAATACTTCTTAGTGTTAAGTCTCCATGCCAGTCTAAAACCCTCAAGAGGAAATTGGTACTGGTTTGCAAGAGAGATATAGAAAATACTGTAAATTGTGGACACAAACAAAAGCTTTTGAAGAGGGATACAGGAAGCAATAAACACTGGTGAACTTACAAGAGCTTGTGTGCACAGTGGGTGGAGTATATTGCACACGCTTTTGCATGGTAGAATAACCGTTCCAGAATAACTGCCCTCATATGGACAGCTGTTATATACTTCCTTATTTTGGCTGAAGTAGTCTGCATGCTGTTTGTCTAGTCCCATAGGGCTTTGTTATGCTTTTGGGCTCTGTGCTTTCCAGGATTTTTCTCATGACTGCAGGATGCTTTCTGGAAGTCATTAAAGTTCTGTATCTTGGAAATGAGTTTGCATATGCTCATGAGTNTTTTTTTTTTTTTTTTTTTTTTTGCAAGCCAATGTCATTTTTCAAGTTGATGTCAGCCAGCCTGGTTGAAGCCTGCAACTGCAAATGGACCTAGCTTATGTGAAAGTTTCTGGTTCTTATACTATCTTGTTAGGTGACATCGGGACATAACGCTTGGGCTCCTAAGGGAATAACTAAGTGTTTGAAACTTACTTGAGTGGTAAATCACAAAGAGTTTATGTAGAAAGTCATAATAATCAGAGCTTCTTAGAAGCAGCAGCCTGGTTAAGTACCTGCCTTTATGGGTTTAAGCAAGTATATTTAGATTCCTGCTAGTGTCTAAGACACCATGAAAGTGTTTGGAAACAGATTAACTATTTCACAGTAGGAATTGCTGGTGAAGTTTGCAGATCTGTGTCTTCCAGGATCTACACGAGTCGCTTGTATACTATGGAGAGCAGTATAGTTCAGCAGGCAGGGCCTGCAGAGCTCTGGCCTGTGGGAACTCTATTCTCATGTCTGCTACTGGCTCAAGGGCAAAAAATAAATCCTTCCAGCTTCCAGAAACTCACAACTGTGCCACAAAGAGCGCTGAGCAGTACAGAGGGGTGAAGCCGTAAGGAGACCTGTGGGAACCTGCTTTAGCTTGAAGTCTAATTGTCCATGTGTTTGTATATCAACATTTGTGTTGGGTGTTGGCTTTTTGAACATTTTAATGCTTTATTTTATTTAATGTTTTCTTTAGCACTCTGTGGTCTATGTGCTGTTACACATATTGTGTGCATTGCGCTGAACTTACTTTACTCAGAAGCACTTATAGCAATCAGGTAGAACCAACTGTTGCTTGGTGAACTCTTGAGCCTCTGTTAAGGCAGAGTGTGTTAAATTATTAGCAAGAAAGAAGAGGAAACTTGATTATTACCAATAAACTGAGAAGAAGTTATTGTTTGGCGTTGTAAATAGACCCCCTTTTAAATGGGTGAGCCAAATATCACAATCTTAGGCCAACTGCAAAGCAGTGCTAGTCGTTTGGTCAAAAAGCTCCAAGAGGAAAGGCAGGTAAAACTGACCAGTTAGAAAATTGGTGCTAATATTTTCCTAATGGACATCCTATTCTAGGAAAATAATATATAAATGGGGAGAATAGCTATAAACAGCTTTAATTGTGAAGGACCAGGAAGAAAAGAAGACCTGGGAATTTCTGGATAGCTTCAGAGGACATCAGGTCGTACGTAGCCTTGCTCAGTGGCAAAAGGCTCTCTTTATTTCTAAAGAAGGGGTTTGTGTGATTTTAGCAATAAATTAGGATTTGGACACCAAAATCTGGCTGTGGCTCCCTATAAGAAAAAGAGAAAAGCCCCCTATATCTTTCGTGTCAACTGCTACTTAAAAAAAAATTCTTGTAAGAATTTCTACCTATTTTTCTCCAGTGCTTTTAAAAAATGTTGTCATTCTCAGGTGAAAAATGTTATCTATCTGCAAAGTCCGTTCATTGTTCTCTACTGTATTAATGTCCTGCAGACTGTGAGGGTATCTTTGTTAATTGAAAATGCAAATTTCCTCCAGTGTGAAACACTTACTTTTACAACTGCAACTACATCAAAAGTCTCCGTTAAGTATTTCTGGAATACTTGTTGTTTGTGTTACACTTTTGTACCTGTATGATTGTCTGATCACTGCACAGGGAAAGGTAGGGAAATAATAAATGTTACTACTGGGATATTGGATTTGCTAGAATTTCAAGCAAATTGCTTAAAACCTAACAGAACTGACTCTGGAGTAATAGTAAATTTAAAAGGAAGTGATAAATAGGACCTTTTATGAATGGCTCAGACTTGTTTTCCTGTAAACTAAACTTAGAAGCTGCTGGTTTTCTACATAAATAAAATCAAATGCCTTTGTTAATGGATCTACTGTCCATTTTGGGGAGATGGGGGATGGGGGTGAATTTGCCTACCGTGGTCTCCTGTGGTCACAGGTTCTGACCAGACTACAAAAGGATCAAGAATCACAAGCCTTATAATGCCATTCTCTGCAAAGGAAAAGTAGGTTCCTTCCCCTATCAGAAGCCATCTAGTTTTACAGTGGGCTGAGCAGAACCGTATGATTCTTCCTATTTCAGCAAAAATGTTTCTGTCTCACGTACACACACAGCTTGACTTCCTGAAGGGTACAGATTAAACGGTTGGGGTTATTTGAAAAGTGTCTGAAGTCCTCTTCCTAGCCATAAAGAATTGCACTATAAAGATTTATAATTTGAAAGGGAGGAGTTTCCTCTTTGTTGGTGCTGCACAAAAAGACTTGGTTTCTTTTAATAACTGAAATGGTTTCTACCTCTGTCTGAGTCTACAAGAACTTCTTACAAAGTTCATAGAGTAGTTACAGTTCACCATGTGAGCTAGTCAAATACAAACTTATTTCTTTGAGCAGCTGCTAGTCATCTTTTTCATTAAACCAGCTGTCTAATTCACATCCAATTTAGAGACTATAATTTTATATACAAGTCTGAGGATCTCAGAAAGATACAAATCTTAGGGACATGAAGATGAAATGTGGAGAGCTACTTGGGGTGACTTTAGACTGGAATCTGGGCTGTAGTCCTGAGGAAAGTGTTGTGATAGAAATTTCTGCATGGCTTCCACAAACTTGGTTTGTTGGTTTTTTTCCCCACAATTTCCAATTCTTAATTTCCTGTATGTCTGACTTGTTTTATTGTGTATGAATATGGATATTTATTTTCACAATCAAAATTCTGTTTTTTTTTCCAGAATGAAGGAGTTCTCTATGAGAATGAAGGAAGGAAGAAAGTAGATCCAGGTAGTGCAGCTTTGAGTGTTTCTAGAATTGTCCCTATATTAGAGCAGAGTTTAAACATTCTGTCAGAAATACAGCATCATTCAACTGGATTTTAAACCTGATACCCCAGATTTCTTGTTCTCACTACCAACATAGGTCAATTCTAAGTGATATTTTAACACATTTTCTTTGCCCCAGTTATTCATATTGTGAGGGATTTGTCCAAAAAGAAGTGTCCTGTCCCAGAGGACAGCATTATTTTACCAATTATTACACAAAATCAGCTGCTTTTCTTGAAACAATCAAATTATGCCATATACATGTTAACTAAAAAGTTATAAGTTGGGAACTTGGAGGACTGCAAAGGTGATAGAAAAATGAAGGTCATTAAAATCAATCTGTTCACTTGGCACATATATGAAAAACATAGCGTGCAATGCACAGTGATGATGAGACACACCAATACACGGGCATACAGCTCTCAGACTAATAAAAGGTTGGAGGGAGAACTTCATCATTGTGAAACCTGAGGTTGGTGTCCACAGCAGATGAGAGGATGAGCGTATCCTAAAATTCCATTATTCATTCTCTCTGTCATTACCTTACAGTACCCAAGACTGTTTGGTTTGTTAAGGAGCTGTTCCTGTTTTATGATTACTTCATCTGTTCCATGACGCCACCACACGAATGATGTGATCATTCTCATGGGTCACAGAATGAAGTGATCAAATTCGTAAATTGTTGCAGCAATAACTACAAGCAAGCCACTGGCTTAAAAATCATGGAATCACAGAATGGTTGAGGTTGGAAGGGATCTCTGAAGATCATCTAGTCTGACCCCCCTGCTTGGAGCAGGGTCAGCTAGAGCAGGTTTTCCAGGACTGTGTTCATTTGGGTTTTGAATATCTCCAAGCATGGAGACTCCACAGCTTCCCTGGGCAACCTGTGCCAGTGCTTGGTCTCCCTCACAGTAAAAAAAAAGTGTTTCCTGATGTTCAGAGGGAACCTCCTTTGTTTTAGTTTGTGCCCGTTGCCTCTGGTCCTGTCACTGGGCACCACAGAGAAGAGTCTGGCTCCCT
Source organism: Anarhynchus alexandrinus (assembly GCA_008711295.1). Lineage (NCBI taxonomy): Eukaryota > Metazoa > Chordata > Aves > Charadriiformes > Charadriidae > Anarhynchus > Anarhynchus alexandrinus. The sequence continues at coordinate 1,285,041 of VUYV01000193.1, read as the reverse complement.
CATCTTCGTTCCTGCCAGGTATTTATACACATGGCTAAGATTCCCCTGAGCCTGCTTTTCTCCAGGCTGAACAGGCCCAGCTCTCTCACCTCTCCTCATCTCATACGAAAGGTGCTCCGGTAGCTTGATCATCTTTGTTGCCCTGCACTGCAGTTGTTCCTGTATGTCCATGTCTCTTTTATACTGGGGAGCCCAGAACTGGACACAGTACTCCAGATGTGGCCTCACCAGTACTGAGCAGAGTGGAAGGATCATGTTCCTCAACCTGCTGACCACTCTCTGCCTAAAGCAGCCCAGGATAACGTTGGCCTTCTATGCTGTGAGAATGCATCACTGCTTCATGGTCAGCTTGTTGCCCATCAGAACCTCCAAATCCTTTTCTGCAAAGCTGCTTTCCAGCTGGATGGCCAGCATGTGCTGGTGCCTGGGGTTACTCCTCCCCAGTTACTGGACTTGCCATTTCTCCTTGTTGAATTTCTGGAGTTTCCTCTCTGCCCAGTTCTCTAGCTTGTTGAAGTCCCTCTGAACGGCAGCAAAATGCTCTGGTGTCTCAGTCACATTTCCCAGTTTTGTACCGTCTGTGAACCTCCTGAGGATGCATTCCATCCTGCCTTCCAGGACATTAATGGGGATGTTGAACAGGACTGGGCCTGATTGTTCAGCCACTTTTTAATCCACTTCACTGTCCATTTATCTAATCTGTACTTTGTCAGCTTGTCTATAATGATGCTATAGGAGACAGTGTCAAAAACTTCTCTAAAGTCAAGGTAAACACCATCCACTGTTCTTCCTTCATCCACCAAGCTATTCACTACATTGTAGAAGGCAATGAGGTTGGTCAAGCATGATCTTCCCTTCGTAAATCCACACTGACTATTCCAAATCACCTTCTTGTCAGTCATGTGTCTGGAAATGGTTTCCAGGAGCAGTTATTCATTACCTTCCTGGAGACTGAGGTGATGCTGAAGGGCCTGTAGTTCTCCAAATCTTCCTCTTTGCCATCCTTGAAGATTGGAGTAGTATTTGCTCTGTTCCAGTCTTCGGGAACTCTTGTAGTTGCTATGACTATTCAAAGACAATTGGGATTGGCCTCATAGTGACACCTGCAGCTCCCTCAGCACTTTTGAACTTATTAAAAACACTTTATTTATGTGCCCCCTAACCTCATCCTTCCTAACTGAGGGTAAGTCAGTCTTCCTTGCTCCAGATTTTCCCTCTGGCCTCAGGGGCCTGGGATTCCTGAAAGTAGTTTTTACTGGTAAAGACTGAGGCAAAGAAGGCATCGAGTACCTCATCCTTCTCTGTGTCAGTTGTCACCAGTTTCCCAGCTCCATTCAGCAGTGGGCTCACATTTTCCTTTTGCAGTTCATATAGTTGTAGAATGCTTTCCTGTTGTCCTTCGCATTCCTTGTCAGATTCAACTCCAGGTGGACCTTGGCTTTCCCAACCCCATCCCTGCATGACTGGACAGCAACACTATACTTCTCCAGGGTCACTTGACCCTGCTCCCACCTCATGTCCACTTCCCTTTTATGTCTGACTTCAACTGCACGAACAAAGTGGAAATGAGAGGTCAGTGAGAGTTGTTCTTCCACATCTACCTGTAACTGTTGATTTTGTTAACAGAAAGGGGGACAAATATAAAGTCATATTAACTGCTACTACATGCTACACGTGACCAAAGATCAGCAGAAATACGGCTGCTTGTTTGTAGGCTATGAACTGCCAGACCTTAAAACAGTTTCATTTTAATGGACTTAATTATCACCTAGAACTCCTTGGGTTAAAAAGTTAGTCTATATCCCACAATAAATGGCTTAATTGTATTTGTAGCAGGGAAAATTGCTATATTTTCCTCATCCATATTTTAGGTTTTGCAGATAGATATGGAATTATATCTACAGCTGAAGTTTATTCTTTTCTGTTTTTCCATGTAAAACGAGAAATTCTGAGAATAGTAAGTATTAAAAATATTTTGTATTACTGGCTAAAAGAACCTCTCTACAGTTCTAAAAAAGAATACTTCAGAAACAAGTGGTGAATAAGAATGGATAATATAACAGATGGATGAAAGTGGAATTTATAGAAACTGCTGATGTTCAGAAAATGAAAGGGCTGGTAATAGCAATTAATGATTGTGAAGCCTGCTACTCTGTTCTGTGAGATGTTAAAACCATGTCTGAAAAGGAGAGAAGATTAAAATACATATTGATTGGCTGATGGGCAAAAGGTAAGGTTTAAAAGCAAAGAATTGACTAATATGCATGGTATTAATTAAACTCTTCTCATCATTGTGAATAAACAAGGGCTGATAACCCGTATCTGTAAATTCCCGAATTGATTCCAGATTGAATGTACTTCAAAGGTCTATGCTATGTAAACCAGAAATCACCTTCAGAAGGGTCTTTTCCTGCAGCTTAGGGGAACTGCAAGACACGATGTTTTCTGCTGCATGATTTTCATTCTGAGTTTTCCTGCTGATTTAATAAGCAACACGTAGTGGGTGGATGATAAGGTAGTGCCCAAAGTGTACAACTTTGCCAGTAATACCTAATATGTCTTCTGTGAGGACAGACAACACAGAAAAGGCAAGTGCGCCAACTTAATCAGCTGTTGATAACCAGAGGTGACCAGTTATAAAATATTTTGATTAAACTTACAAATATGGAGACATCAGGGTCCTGTTGAGGAAGGACAGTAAGGGTGGTGCTTTGGAAGCAGGACTAATAAACTGTACATAGACTAAGGTGGTATACCTCCTGTGTGAAATCCTGACCCTGTTGAAGTGAATAGGAATTTTGGCCTTTTATTCACCAAGACCTATATTACACCCAAGATGGATTCCTTGCCTGCTGGGATGCCCAGTGCATTAAGGAATGTTACTGGGGCAACATGTGCTTCTCAGTGTTTCTCCTGCCTTGGGTGTAGATCTTTTTGCTTGGAGAAAGAGTAACAATACTCAGCACTGCTTTTCTTTTCTCCGAGACTTTGAAAGCCTTGTATAAAGTGTCTTTAGCTCATTTTAAGACTGCTGCAGCTATGGCTCAAAGAAGTTTTAAGGGACATGTCGAAGCTAAAACGCTCCCTACTGTAAGGTAGATGGACCCAAATATTTTGCCTCATTATCTTATAAGGGTCCCATTTCGCTTATCTGTGGTTCTCTCAGATTTTGTTCTCTCATATTTTAATACTAAAAACAAAATTTTAAAATTAGAAGAATGAGACCTGGGTTAGAAGAGTTCAGTGAACTCTTCAGTGAAAGCGTCTCCCTCATGACTACTTGGTGTCCCCAGCTTGTATGCAGGTTACATATATATTTTTCCCCATTTTCCTTTCTATGTCTTTTCTATAAATATGTTTTACTGACATGAAAGACTATCCTGTCATGGACTGTTGCATGGCCAGGAAAGATCTGTAGCACAGATAGCAAAGAAATACAGCAGGAGAAAGTGAGTCTCTCCTTGCCATCAACTGAAAACACAGAAGGATTTCTACAGTTTAGCAGAGTCCTTAAGTAAAAAGATTTTATTGAAACTCAGCCTGCATAAGCAAGGTTGACTCATCTTTGTGTACTCGCTAGTTTTGGTAGCTGCTTTTGAATTTGAACAAACATTGGGTGTTCCAGAATGTCAGAAACTGAGCTGCAGCCTGGCCACCTCCACAGCACAGGTCCAGAGAGGGCAGCAGTGCTGTAACCTCCCTCAGCTGCCCTTGTTGGTGCACCAACCCACCTCGCCCGAAGAGCTGCCACTCTGACCACTGAGTGTTTCTGCAGTGGCCACTACAAGCTTTGACTGGCATTTGTGATGGTCATGATGGTCATTATCCCTTCTTCATCCAGCCACTTTTCCAGCCAAGGCTTGATACGTTTTTTCGTTCTGAGATCTTTGCAGGTAGGAGGCTGTGGCTGTCTTGGCCAGTCGGTCATCTTCTCTGAAGTGCTGGCTCTCCCGTACAGGCTCATATTGCTGTAGTAGTGGTGAAGCCAAAATGGACTGACATCATTCTGAACTGCAAGTCGTTTCTTGCATTCCCCTCACATATTCCAACAGCAGTGCTATGTCATCTACAATCTTTTTCACCTGCTTCCCTTCAGTTGTATCTGACGCCCTTATTAGAGTTTCCAATTGATTTCTGCTGCTGCGTCACCCAGTCAATTGCAACACTGCACAGTGCAAGGTTTAAACAAGAAAAAAAATGCTGCCCTGGTTACTCCCTGGGTTGTCTATAAGCCGCTCAGGATTCCCTGCTGTTTGTTTTCACATAAGATTCAGTGCAGTTTCTGGCAAAGCCAATGATCTCAATAGCAAAGTTGCAGTGGTAGCATCACTATGGAGATTTCTCTCTGTTTCTCCTGTCCAAGCTCCTTGAAAAAGTGAGGAAGTTGATTATTACACTGTTTTCAGTACTTAGCACTGCTCCCTATTATGTCAAGATGTATCAGGCAGGGGAGCTTCATACTGACGGTGCTCAGGCATGTATTTCCAGAGGCATCAATTAGCAAATTAGCAGCCCTACCTCATGAGACAATTGAACAGCTTTATTGTATTTTTGCTATCATAACAACATGCATTACCTCGTGCTTTTCATCTAGAGAGCCTACTAGTGCGTTAGAGCCAGTGGAACATTAAAATCTGTCGTTTGCAGAAGTAAGCTGAGGGACAGAGCGATTAAGTGACTGGCCCTAAATACTGGTCAAGAGTAAATTTTAACACAGACTTATGGGATCCAGGTTCTCAGCTCCCTTTCAAGACCTCAAATTGCACCTGGGTCTTTGTGTTGCTATTTCATGTGCTTTCCACTCATTGAAAAACAAAACAAAACAAAACAAAAAAACGCAACAAATGCAGTTGTAAGAAAGTTGAGGTCAAAGAAAATTCAGTATTTTCTTCCTAGTCAGTTTCAATCAAAAGTGATTTGTAGCTGGCCTTAGAGATGAATATTTCTATTCAGCTAAATGAAAGGTGAGACCTAGCCCTGGCAATCTGTTCATGAAAACAGTCCCTTTTTCTTCAGTGGTTCAGAGAACCAGGTTCTTGGCATAGCCTTGTTATAATCCATAAAACACTTTAATTCTCCATTCTTCTTTTTTTTTTTTTTTTAATGTAGTTGTATAAAGGAGGGAACTAGGAACATTCCTGTTGTGTCTTTCCTAGCGCACCAGTTCAGTAAGTTTCTTCTGGAGTGCATCACGAAGTATGGGTGGAAAACACGTGTAATCTGATTTGTATGATAAACTGCCTGAAAATGATGACTGAGTAAACATTTTTGAAAAAAAGAAAAGTGCATTTACTTGCCCTTTAAATCCATTTACAGTATTGGCACCAGTTCTCCTTTTTGTTTGGTGTGCTTATTCTGTCATATTAACAAGTGGCCTGTGCTGCAAGTATATGTCAGGCAAACCCCTCGTACTGGAAACACACTGCAGCTTGTCCCACTGGAGATGTTCAGGCATATTGTACTCAAATCTTACTTTTGCTGAAGATACATACCTACAGTTCATCAGGTTAATGTAAGGAATAATTAGGAGTAATTAGGATGAAATCTAGCAAATTACTAAAATCAGACAGGGGTTGTTGTTTTCTTTTAAAAAAATAAAAATCAGTGTTCACAACAGATTTATTTCTTTACTGAGCATCACGCAGTTCAGAAGAAGAGACCCCTAGGACTAAATCATTTTGTCTGGGGGAATAGTAGAGCAATAAGGAGAAGACATGCAGGAGTTGCTCACGGACGCTGTGTTTCCTTGCGAAGATTCCACACATCCAGTGATCGTCCGTCTGAAGGTGTGACTCAGGGATCCTGGGCTATTCTTGCCTTTCAGTGCCAGGCCCTCAGTTTGGCATGTTCCCATGTTTTTTCCTCTCTGTTTTGCCTGCACAGGAGCCGGCCACACTAGTGGGCAGACCTGAAGAGCACTCAAAGTTTGTTGGTTTTGCGGCAGGATGCCAGGTCTGGCCACATGGAGTGCAGGCTGAAGAAGACATACCGAAGGGAAACGTGGCACTAACCTGGTACAAATGTGATCATTTAATGCAAGAATGAGGTGGTGCTGTGGCAGACAGTATTTTACTGCAAGGAAAAGGCAACAGCAATGAGTTTCTAAAACTGCGTTGAGCCAACTCAGCATGTCTTTTTGACCTGTGAGGGTTGGATTTCTGTAGCACTGAACACAACCCAACTATCTGTTTGCGTACACAAGATGCTGACACCCACAGTGCCTGGCAGGATTTTGCTAACAGGGTTTTTACACCCATTCCTCTTACAACAGAAAACACAGCAGAAGTTTTCAACTGTACAACTTTTTTTTTTCTCTTTTTTTCCCTTCTGGTCATGTACATGTTGGTCTCTGTTGCTGTAAAGCCTCTTGTGCCTTTCAACTATCATGTAAGAACTAGCCTGTTTAGCTGGGCTATTCATGCTTTCTGCTTTGCCTGGGTTTTTCAGAAATATTCTAGTTTAATATCTGTTCTTACATGGGCAGGGGAAGGAGAGCTACAAGTGCTGTAAAAACACTCCAAGAGAATTACCAATTGAAAGAGGGAGTGTGAGATTGGAAAGTCACGAATTAAAAAAAAAATTTTAAAAAAAAAAAAAGCACCCTAGAAATATATGAAACTGGATTTTTTTTCCTCCATGGTACTTCCACAGTTTCTTCTTCTCCCTTAGGGAGACTCCAGCTGGGAGCCATGCTTCTGGTAACAGAGGATATTTTCAGACACCCCAGATTGCGTCAGGAAGTGGAAGCCAAAGAATGAACCAAAATATCGAGCTTTTTCTCACCAATACCTTTATTGCTCCATAAATGCTTGAAAACGGCTTTCCCTGATAGTTACCCTTTCCCGTCCCAGGGGAGGTGGATGTAACATCTCCGAGAGGCAGCAGAGCTCTTCCCGGCCTCCCCAGAAAAAGAGATCATTTTGCCGTGACAGGGCTGTTCGGAGCGCTGTCAGTCCCGGCCGCCTTTGAGAAGCAGATCCCCAAAATGCCGTTGTCACGGTCACTGTTCGGAGTGGAAATGTGCTGTGACTTAGAGTTATGGTAGAAGTGTGTGTGAGCTATGACAATTTAATGTTTCTACTACAGTAAATTTTAGGCAGGCTGACGCTGTCTCTATTAGTGACTCCACAGCATCTAGCTGATAATGCCGGCACCAAGGTTTTTACTACGCTTCAGGGGCTCAGGGCTTTTTTGTCAGAATCTTGCAAAACCCAAGATAAGTTAATTAGCAACTAAAAGCTGTAAAGAGGCTATAAACTGCAAATACGGCATGGTACGGACCTTTCAAAAAAATGCTGCGAGAAAAAACCCTGGCGTATTAACTCCTCTGAGCTGTATATGGCTTGAACATAGATTGAAGAGGAAGATAAATGGGAATACATCCCACATGCTAGGAGAATGCCACAGTGCACTCGGGTAACCAAATGTGAAAACTTACAGGTGTCGCTGCAAATTCACAGAGTGATGGATACGAGCGGATCAGCTCGGAGCACTAAACCGGGCCGGTTTGGAGACTTCCTCCGGGAAGATGCAGCCGTGAACACGTGGCCGGTTTGTCAGGCTGTGATGTGCCACCAGGGCAGGCAGAAGGGCTGTTTGGTTTGGGGAAGGAGCCGCGGGGCCCCGGCGGCTGGGTGCCCCGTGCTGGGCTCTGCCTGAGGTCCCGGCGGAGCTCGGCGTGGCGGGTCCCGTGGCCCTGCGTAAACAGATGTCCATGGGATGATTCACAAAACTATAATTACACACAATAGTGCAAATGTTTAATTAATCAGGCCTCGTGTCCTTATTATCCCCTCACTGGGTTTCACTAATAATGACCCAGAGGAAAATTCTGCTCCTGTCTCTGAATTATATTTTATTTACAAGGGTTTCATTTCTTAGACAATTTTTCTCTCTCGTTCCTGGGTAGCGCTACCAACAAGAAAATAAAATTCTGATGTCCTTTACGCGTAAAACTTGTGACTGGCCTTAAAATTCGAAATCAGGGAGGGCTTTGTGCTAACTCACATGGTTCCTCTAGCAGAATAAATTAGAATAACTTAGCACTTAATACGTCTCTTGCCTCACATTCACAAGATGCATAAATATTTGGCTGTAATCCTATCACTAAAGCTGAGAGGAAAAGAAAAGAGGTCTTGAAGGAAAAGCCGTTCTGGATGAGGAAAGAGAGCAACCCCTTCCAAGTTGGTTTGTAACCGATGTGAAGGGTTAAATCGCAGAAGGGTGGCTGGAGCCAAGAACGGAGTTCCAGCCTCCTTCGCTGGCAGTGCAATGCCTCTGCCACCCCCAAAAAGCCAGCCGCTGGTAAGAAAGTGTTAAAAAGGATATTGTTTGCATTAAGGGGCTGAATTTTCCACTGGGTAATCATCAGTGAAACCCAGCGAAGGGCAAATGAGGATGGCAGGCCTGATTAATTAAACATGTGCTACGGTGCTAAGAGCAAGATTTATGCTATTGGTTTTACAAGAGTCATTGATATTAATACTGCTAGCAGAAATTTTGAGCTGCTGTTTACTGTTTCCATTTTTCACTGCAAAACTGGTGTTAAAAGTACAAATGAGGGCTGTGGAGTATTGCTGTAACATTGTAGTTTTGCTCTCTAAATGTTACTGCTGCTCTATGGAAGAGATCTTGCAGTGCTGCTCTTAGATGCTCTGTTGCACTATTTCCATTATAATCTCCAATTCTGGAGGCTTTTAAACCCGATTACAAAAATTTACTTTGGGCTAAAATCCACTTTACAAAGATCTCCATCCAAGGTACATACGTTTGTTTATGGATACATGAGTGCACTCCCATTTGTACAGAATATTATATGGAACTTCCTAAAACAGGGAAAGAAAAATAACAGTGTATGCGTTTGTAAGTTGTAGGAATGCAAATAGATATCTACCAGTGATCTGTGAAGCTGTACACATGGTGATGTGTGGCACTGCATTCTGCTGAAGCCAAACGACATGGTCTGTTCGAGCCTGAAAGAGACAAGTGTCATTACAAAGCGTGGAGTAGAATAAAATAACTTTTTGGGGATAACAAAGGCTACTGTACATGGGCACTCTCTCCTCTAAGCAAAAAGAGGCTTTTACAAAGCTGTTAAGTGTTTTCATCACTTCCAGGTTGGTATGCAGTACATTCAGAAGTATCTATTTCATAATGTGTGAGTAGCGTAGAAGCTGAATGCCCTTGCACTATAAACACTGTTCCAGAAATGTGTTTATAGGCAATTCTGCTTTTGTTCATTAATACAACACAGGAAATACAGCAGTAAAGTCTAAAGTGTGGGGTGTGAATGTGTATCTTGGGTGGAAGCTGGGGTTGTCTGTCGCAAATAAGCTTGCTCACACCACAGAGAGCATGAATGGCAACCTACCAGGTCAGTGTCAGTCCAGCTTTTATTTTCCTGATAACGCACTCATGTGTTTACTTTTCCCATTACACTAGCGTGGAACATTTTTTTGGAATGATGCCTCTTCCTCTGGGGTAATTTTTTTTTCCTTTCTTGACAAGAAACTCTCAGTGGTCATGTATATCCCCGTAAAGTCTGTAGACCTTGAAGTAACTTTGCAAGGTCTCAGGACTGAGGCAAGCTTGCCAGGCTCTGTGTGGGGTCTTCTTGGCCGGCCCGGAGCTTTGCTTTAGTTAATTTAGCTGTAATAACAATTCTTCCAATGATCAGGTGGCTGTTGCCTAATTTGTTTTAATTTTGCTTATCTTTGTACAATCACAGAATAGCCATAATTTTATACTTTAGAAGTATTTTGTACCTTAGCCATAATTTTGTATTCTATAGTATAGTTACTCTGCAACAAATGCAAAATTTATGACCCTACCATAATGATGTCATTATTATGTCATTATACGCAGCCCTGGTGTGACAGCAGAGGCCTTGGGAATGGGGAGGTGGCGTAGAGGTGTGGGGCGGTACGAGAGAAGGAAGAGACCGGCACTGGAGACCCCAGGGCTATAAACAACTTACCACTGTCAGCTCAAGAGACTCAGACTTGGGACCTGAGCAGCATTAGCCACAGGAGCAACAAGCAACAGGTATCTTATCTACCGAGCGTAAAATACGCTATACAGAGTAAATTGGGACGCAACATGAGCTCCAGACCAATAAAGACAGAGCGAAGTGTAGAAGTGCGTCACAGAGGTGCTGCTGCCGACCTGAGGACACGCAGGGGCTGTGGGAGGGTCCGTATAAAAGCAGAGAAAGGGGAAGATAGTAGGAGGTTTTGTATAATGATTTTTAAAACGTATTATTAAGGAGATTTATTGTGTGTTAATTAGATCATTTGGACGACGAGTATTAGCATTGTTCTAGCTGGACTACTTGTTAGAACTACTTGCTGTTGGTTAGTTACACTAAGCAACTAAGGATTTTAATTACACTAACAAGAAATTCTAGGCTTCCCTTATAAGGTGTGCTGCCCTTTTTGCCCCACACAAGTTTTCGAGTGTAACATCAAAGCGCTCCTGGCAAATGAGAAATTGCTTTTTGTTTGTTTTGTTAAGTGTTCCTGTCTCATGAGGGACGATGCAGGATTTAAGTATTATAGCACAGATAGCGCCTACCTTGAAATGGGAATCCAGTTAGGGTTTTCCTATAGCAATGCTCTTATATTTATCTTCTTAAGGCAGATAGCAAGTGACAGCTTTGATGGAAAATTCATTATAATATATATTTTAAAATACCGAACGGGCTAAGCCAGTAACCTCACAGAAGTGTCTCCCTTGATCTAAACTGAGGAAGTTTATGGAGACCTCAGCAAATAGTGGATCTTCAAGCAAGCTCAGCAGCTCTAAGCGCATGCCTGGTGCTGGGGCATCACCTGAGGTTTCTGAAGTTACGGGTACCCAACATCTCCACTGCTGATTTGGTAGCAGGTGCTGGCCCCTGCAGCCTCCTGGCTCCACAGCCTCCTGCAGAGCTCAGTGCTGAGCAAAAGCTTGGTGGTGCTGCTGGCTGGGTAACATGTCACCATCCCGTACTCTCCGCTAGCGTCATGCCTTCATTTGTGTATGTGAGTCGCGTGTGCCCCCTTGTTGACACCCGTGGGTACAGGGTGCCTTGCGCTAAACCAAAAAATCACTTTGTGAACCAAAAAATCACTTTGTGTGGGAGATTAGCCTGAAACCCAGCTTGGCAGCAATGCTAACGCACCAGAACTGTCTTACGGTGGTGACGGCTGGTTTTCATGGCAGAAGCAATGAGGTGTGCCAAAGCATCTGGTGAGCGCAGGCACCTCCTGATGATACTGCACCTCTGCTGACTGATTATCTGCAATGTATGCAGGATGATTTCTTCTCCCTCAGACCTTGGTCTGTCTGGGACTGCCAGGTCACTAATTAAACTTTCCCTTTGTCATTTCCAGTTATGAAACACAAAAGAAGTTTTGGAAAAGTGGTGACCTTGCCTGCCTGTAGATCAGTGCAATGATTTTCATGCAGCAGTGCTTCATTTTGCAGTTTGTATGGGTATGGCATGCCCGCCTGAAGTCTTGCATCTGTCAGTTCCCCATTGACAGCACATCAGTGGATAGAAGCATGACTGCTGAGTTCAAGTAGTGGGGAGATCTGTGTGAATTCATAATTCTTCTTGTGATGGGCTTAATTCCTCAAAGAGGATTTTTACAAATTAAGCTGCTCACTGCTGCAGAGCTGTTCTTTCAGGTGTATCGCCATCAGCCACTGGGGAAATCCAGAACCACTGAGATCAGTCACAGGTGTGGATTTGTTTTGAGTGATGTGAGGACATGCTCTCTCTTCATCCATCCTGTTTAGGGTGCGCACCAAATGCACTACAAACTAAGCACCTTACTAAGGAGAAAGTAATAAAGAATGTTAAATTAGGTGATACTTTTCTGATATGTGGAAGGGGTTTTGGTTTTATATGGCACATAAATATGGACTGAAACATTTAGAAACTCCACCTGCAGTGACAATTGCAACCTGGACTTGCTATTCATCCCTCAAGGAACCAGTTATACCATGTTGTCATCTTTACATGGCACTGTGAGGAAGTAATTTAGCCTCTCTGTATCTTGGTTTTCCTTTTTTACTTTTTTTTTTTACTTTTTTTTTTTTTTTAAATCTCACATACCTTTCATATGATTGTATGACTCCAACTCACAATTTGACAACTTTTATGTTTTCAAAGGAGCTGTTTTAAAAGAGCCTTGCATATGTAAGCTTGGAACATTTTTTTGATGGTTTTATCAGTGGCTGAAGAGTGGCATGTATACTTCCATCTTAGAACACATGAACAGGTTTGTTCAGGTGAATAACGCTGCTGGGTAGAACTTGCAAGAATATTTCAGTGCCTACATCCTGTTGAAAAATACTCTTTTGTGAAGTTTTTCATAAAATCTCGTTACTTTTCTAACTACATTTTATTATGTTTTGTTATTTTTCCTTCATTTTTAAAGCTGCTGTTTTCTTCACTTTTCTTACCGTATTCTGCAGGTACCAGGGCACTGCCGAGACACCAGCTGCTCTGTGCACTGCCCTACCAGCTGAAAATGCACTTAGGAGAGTAATCCATAGTTTTCAATAGATCAATAACTTGTGTGAGACTTTCAGTCCAGGTGACACATGCTACCAATGTCCCACAGCCTGGTTCTGGAATTTAAAAAAAATTGTACATCTCGGTTTTCTAACTTAATATGTGTTATATCCAAGTCCAGGGAGTTTTATGCTAGACTTCACCTGAAAAACAGAAGTTGATCTTAGAACTTAAAATCAGTAGTTTTTCAGATGTGAATTGTCTCGATGATTAAATTTGTTGTGTGCAAGCAGAATACAATCTGAACAAGCAATAAATGTACAAATGGATGTTCAAGGCTCAGTTTCACAGACTTGAAAACTATTTTAAGCGAGAACGTCTAGGAAAAAGGATCTTGTTATCTGTTATAAAACATTTCACTGGCTGCCCAACAAACTCGTAGTCTGAAGGGTTATTATGGTTTCTCTTTTGGGGTGAGGGGGGAAAAGCGGCTGTTGTGGTTTCTTAAAAGTTAGGCATAGAGGTGAAAATAAACATATATTTTTTTCCAAAGATATAAAAATTATTAGAAGAATAGAAAATAACATCGGTGAATGTGAGTTAAAGGGAAGGAAAACCAGAAAATTTATGAGGGAAGCAAAAGTTCACAGAGAGATGTCTATGGAAAAGGTCTACTGAGAAAAAAAAAGTCTGCAATGGCCCGTTGCTAGTTGGTACAGTTACTGTTTATAGTGCAGAAGACACAGCAATTCAATAAATATCTTTGTTGCAGACTTGATAAAAGCTCCTACTTTTGTCATGTAATGGTAAACAATTCTCAGTTCTGGTGATAATGAAAGATGATGTTAAAGAACATCTTTGAAAATCAGATTGTTTAATCACTTATTGAAATACCTTATACCAGCAAATTTTAAGCAAAATGGCTAAGAACGCCTCTGAGGCACTAACACTTACTTTTTTCCCTAACATATCTCATAACTGCTCCAAGAGAGCAAAGCAAATACTGGGCCAGAATACAAAAGGGCTACTCAGCCTGCTGTTTTGGGCATCGGTGCCACATAAAATAATGGAAAATCAGCATAGGCCCTGAATAAAAAGGTGATATTTCTGTTAACAGCAGTCAGTATGGGTTAAGAGAATAGATCTGGGGAAATAACTGGTGTACTTTTTGTGACATTTTAAAATGCCATGTGATAAAAACAGCATGTTGATCCAATAAGCTAAGAAGTCTCTGACGCATTTTATTTTGTCGTAACGTGCCATTTGGTTGAAAGCCTAGAATGGCACCAAACCAACATCGCACTCAGATAATGGACAAGGGGCAGGTCTGAAGAAGGTAATTAGAAATGCCTCCTTTTCTCAGGCCACAGATGTTTGACCTAGCCTTCTGCTGTTCAGGATTTCCCTGAGCAATGACTGTAACTGTTGCTGATAAACGTTCGCTCATTCGGCAAGAATGGGGGACGGCAGATAGCAATATTGGTTATCTGGTATAGCTGGGATGCAAGAGAACGATATACATTTCCATGGCTTTTTCATTAAAAGTAGTCGTATAATTGAGGGACTTGGAAAAAAACCCACAGTGGCCTGTGGTCATCATGAGCAAAGAAGGTTGTGCTGTGCTCCAGCACCCATAAATCTGACACTGAGCCTGCTGCAATATTGCCCACTGCTTGTCGCATGGTCCAAGAGGGAGCTGAGATATGGAGAGGGTTCAGGGAGAGGCCCCAGGTGATGCCAGGCCCTGAGGGTGAGCTGCAGTGTGGAGTGGCATGCAGATTACTCCATAGGACCATTTTCTTTATCAGCTAAACTCCTGACAAGATTAAGAGATGGGAAATTGTAGTTAGACCAATTCTGGCTGAAATGAAGACAGTTCTTCAAAGTGATAGTCACTGAAACAACAGAGGTCATGATTTATACCTGGGGCTAGTTATTTTGGTCANTTTTTTTTTTTCCTTTCTAAGAAGTGCACCTTAGTTCAAGAGCATGCATTGGGCAGAAACAGGCATTTCTTAAGGGAGGTTTGTTGCCTTTTGTTATGATGAGTCCATTCTGACATTAAACCCTATTGATCTATTCATAGGGGCTAAAGTCAATGTTTAGGCATATCAATTACAGGTCTGACTTTTCAAAATTCTTCATTTGATTTCATTAACCTTAACTTCTGGTTGTTATTCTACTTCTCATTGATTACTTGTAAATATAGAAGAATGAGGATGCATTAGCGATTTTGACTACTGAAAAATTATCATCTGTACCATTATCACAAGGAAATAGAATTTTGTATGGCCTTCATGTTTTTGTATATAACAGTATTGTATTTTTTCAATTTTCTAACACACAAAGAGGATACTGGTAGAGGATCTTTCTTTCCTCTGATGAGTTACATCAGTAAATTTAAGAACAGCTATTTTGATATACTAAGTATTGTTTATTTTTCCGATGTAAGTGATGGAATAGTATGGATTGCAAAAAGTTTCATTTACTGCTATGTTGAATTGACTTACATTATTGTGTTCATTTTAGACAGAGGCTCTTAAAACTGTCAGATCTCTGATGCTAAGACCTATTCATATCTCACTCTACTTCAGGCTTTCTGTCTGAGCTTAAAAGTTGCTCATCTCCTGAAAACATTGAGAGGAACTTGACTGTCCAGCTGAAATGCATCTTCACTTCTTCCATTCGGCGTCTCTCTCATGAATGGTGCTAAAACACCAATTAAAATGAAATCTATAAGTTTTAAAAACGTGCTTTAAGTGAGGGAAGAGAGACTGGTTATGTTTCTACCTCAAATGTCACAATGTGATATGTGCCTGCCGTACCATGCCAGATATCCTCAGATGTTGCTCAAGTTAGTAATCCAACTGCTCCAGGAGCAGCCGTCTGAATGGCAGTCCTACAGAGAGCTGTACCTGCAGCTCTTCCTACTGAAGTCAATAGGACTATGCAAGTAATTAAGAGTGTTCACATGCCTGTCTTGTAGACATTACTGTAAAGAGCAGACTTGGTGTTCACAGAGTCAAGTTCTGGTTCAATTACATTTTCTGAATGTTTTTGTTAAATGACCCAGGCACCATATTAATTTCACTGGAATAGGAAAATTGCTTCAATCTCTAGTTTGATTCCAGCCCAGCAGTTATTTGTAATGTAAAATTGCAAAGTACGTCTTATTTAAGACATAACTTATGTGAAAGGGAAACTTTATGTCACCTGTCAGAGTGAGGGATTTTTCCAAACAATGTACTCTGGATTGTTGCTTTTTAATTTGCTGCTCTTATACTTATGGTCCCTTTCCAATGGCACGACAAAACTGACTGGTGAAAAAACACAGAAAATTGAAATCCAGAATGAAATATAAAGAATTAATGTGTACTGATATTTTAATAGGATTCTTTTTTTCTTAAGCAAGCTACAGGAGAAATTCTCTGCAAGTGACACATCCTGTGGTGGTACGTAGATGTAATTCACTGACAATCCAATTTATGACTTCTTGAAAAACAAGTTCAGAGACATTTAATGATTTTGTCAATCATTTTGTCCACTTTCCAATCTGGAAGTTTCCATGATGAACAGCATTCTTTATGTTAGTGGAAAATAAGACAAAATTTAGCCAGGCTGGTAAATGATTGCAATTTGGGGTTTAGAAGCCTATACCTGATATGGCATAATACTTTGCATCTTGGATATTAGCTCTGCTTATTAACCAGAAGAGCTTTGTCTTTTAAATTGACTCAGATCTGATATGGCATGATGTCCTCCTTAAGAAAAGCTATTCAATTCCAGGTAGCACTTCAATTTGGGCGCATGTGTAAAGTTAGGTACCTAGTGTCCTGGTTTCAGCTGAGATGATAGTTATTTTCTTTCTAGTGGTTGCTGTGTTTTCTGATTTGGTATGAAAGGAATGTCAATAATGCATATTGTTTTAGTTGTTGTTAAGTGATGTTTATACTATTCGAGGACTTTTTTCAGCTTCCCAGAGAAGCTGAGAAGGAGCATAGACAGAACAATGGAATGGCCAATGGAATATTCTATACCATAGGCATCATGCTTGGTATATAAATAGGGGTTGGCCGGGGGTAGGAGGAATCTGTGACCTCTGCTTGGGTCAAGGTGGGCAACCAATTCACCAGGCAGTGAGAGAGACTTGTGTCTTGTATATTATTTTACCATTATTATAGAATCATGGAACCACAGAATGGGTTAGGTTGGAGGGGACCTTAAAGGTCATCTATTTCCAACCCCCTTGCCATGGGCAGGGACACCTTCCACTAGAGCAGGTTGCTCAAAGCCCCATTCAGCCTGGCCTTGAACACTTCCAGGGATGGGGCATCCACAGCTTCCCTGAGCAACCTGTTCCAGTGCCTCACCACCCTCATAGAAAAAATTTCATCCTGATATCTAATCTAAATCTACCCTCTTCCAGTTTGAAGGCATTCCCCCTTGTCCTATCACTACATGCTCTTGCAAAATGTCCCTCTCCGTCTTTCCTGTAGGCCCCCTTCAGATACTGGAAGGCTGCTATAAGGTCTTGCTGGAGGCTTCCCTTCTCCACACTGAACAACCCCAACTCCAACTCTCTCAGAGATACATGATGATGATGATGATGATGATGATTATTGTTATTGTTATTGTTATTGCTATTGTTATTGTTGTACCACGACACCTAGTGAAGTACTGTATTGCTCAAGGACAGATGTACCAAACCTATTGCCAAAAAACCTGTGAAATTCTCCCCTTCGATCACAGAATATTTCCATGTGGGTTCAGAGCAAAAGATCCACTTCCCCAGGTCCCTCAATGTCATTGTGCGACCTCTGATATCACTGGTGATGCTTCTCAGTCAGTGAGCTGGAATATCTGCTACAAAGCAAAAACAGGGTTTTCCTTCCCAGTGTGGATTATCTCTATCTTATATAATACAGAAATTGAAAGATATTGCTGTCAGTCAGGATCAGATACAAGAAGCCCATGGATAATGTCATCAGTGTAAAGCACTCAGGTTAGGAAGAAGCACCACAGGGTTTTCCTTTCAGACAGCCAAGGTGGCCATATTGATCTCAACAAGGCTTTTGTTACTGCAAAGGAATCCAGCTGGAAATGAAGATGTAATAAGTCAAATTTTAAAAGGGTTACAGCCAATTCTGTTGTTCAGCATATGAAGGTTTGCCTTGATCTTGGAACTTGCCTTGGTGTGATTGAGGCCTTGGGGTACCTCTGAAGCATTTGAAGGCAGCTGTGCTCCATTGAGGCTGGATTCAGGAAAATTTTACAGTTTGCGTAACTGGAGGAAATTGTGTTATTGTATTAACCAGCAATGACATAAAATGACATAAGATATATGTAATATCATATGTATATATTTATGCACATAGAGTCAAAGTAACCTACATGAAATATAACCTCTTTATCTGAATCTTAACATTTGAAGATGACCTAAAAGATGACCAGTAAAAACTATTTCCTCATGTAACTCTGCTGAAGACCAAGAAGATACAACCACAGAACAATCAAACCTTAGTGCCATTTGGCATTATTCAGAAGTGGGTATGAGGAGAGGCTTCCTACAATGGAACATAGCTTGAGTCACCTGGGGAGGAAACAGGGCACTAATGCTTTTTCTGAATTGGAGCTTTGCCACAGCCCTCTGCTGAACTGGAGGATGTGTTAAGTGAGGTTTTCCACAAATAATGCAAGTAGGTAAAATGAGAGCTGTTTTGGCACAGTTGTTTGCTAAAGGTAGGAAATAGGGTGTTAAAGGCAGTGAACAGGAAGTGCAGACTTTGATGATGCTATGCTTCATAAGAAAATTTAAGCAGAATCAAATTTCCTCTTTCAGAGAGACTGAAGTGAAACCTTCTATGCTGAGGAGGAATGGGCACTAGCTCCAAGTGACAAGTTCGTAGACAAGACCACACTCCTCCATTTGATTAAGACTGTTTGAAGCTTTTACAGAGAACTCACGAGTGGTCAAGCTGAAAAAAACCCAACCACAACAGCAACAAAAAAACCCCAAACAACGAAAAGCAAGCAAACAAACAAACAAAAACAAATCCGGAAAAGAAATCAATATCTATAAAGAAATAAAACGAGTAGCAGCAGAAACAACAGCGAGGAAAATTCAATTAAAAAAAAAAAGAAAGAATGAGCCAATGACCTTTTCTGTGAACTCCAGTATTCAGGTTTTCTCTAAACACCATCTAACTCATGCAAATATGTTGTGCCAAAAGCATTTTAAGACGAAGAATAAATAAATAAATACCATATGGAGACCCAATTGGTCACCGTGCCAGAACTAACCTTTGAACCAAGCTATGGTTCTAAATATGGGAATGAGAGGGGGGGGAAAAAAGAGAAAGAAGAAAAGACCTTTTGTTTTCTTTATGGGAGGGAGAAAGCTCATTGCTCCAGGCAGTCTCAGGGAGAGTTGGCTGTTCCAGGACACTTTGTCATTGTGGTGGCGTTGCTGGGTTCCTGCTCTTTGTCATATTCCATTGCAGTCTGGGACTTAACTTGACAGCAGCAAAGGGTTTCTCTGAAACAGATTCAACTGGTTAGCATTGCATCCACCCACCCACATGCAAAAAGTCCCAAAGTGTCATCAGTCACGGATAATTTTCTGAAAAACATGAACTCCTTGACTCTTTCAGGAACCATGACAAAAAAATGCAGCTTTAGCACTGACTTAGTCAATGAAACTCCTTTTTTTTCCATGGCTATTTTATTCTTTTTTCCTCCCCAGTCTGAAAACACAAAAATATTCAAATGCTTTCTTGTCTGAAATGGACCGGAAGTCAAATCTTTCCCACAGTTTTGTATATATGCGCCACATTTAGGCATCCCTCTCCTTTTGACAAGAGAACTAGTTAACTAAATGTAACCCACCACTCCCTATTAGGACATGCTATCAGAAACTTTGTACATGACAGAAAGATGGATGTGTCTTTTCTCTTGTCTCAATAGGATTTTGAGTGATCTGCCTAACAACATGGTTGCACCCCCTGATGTAGACCGTTGCAACCACAGGAATTCCAGTGACACTGATATTTATACTTAAATATTGGTGGGCTTTATGAGAATGTGGCAGTCCATGCAAGTTTACCCAGTTGCTGATCGCATTACAGATGTAATGGGAAACCTAACTCCACACATAATGTGATAAATGTAATGGGAAACTCTTGCCCAGCCTTGTGGTCGGAGATGGGGGAGAAGCTGTATTCCCTGTTTTTGGCCAGAGGGAGCACTTGCAGGCAATTAAAAAAAAAAAAAAAAAGCAAAAAGCAAACCTCACCTCACAGTCCAGTGGAAGTCCTAAGTCATGTAGTCACAATCACTGAAGCGTGTAGGTCATATGCACATATCTATCTATCTCTATCTCTACACACACACACGTATATAGGTATGCGTATATGTTATACCTATATATATGTATGTGTATATGTTAGTAGAGGAAATTTATTCTATATTCTCCTGCTGAGTATGAATATGTGAGAGGCAAAACTCTTTGTTGTGAATGATATGTTTGTGTGGGCTAGAACCAGCTGAGTAAAGACCTAAGAGGTGTGTGGCAAAGAGCGAGTGGGACTGAGAGAACTCAGAAGGGAGCATCTCGGGACCTTCAGACAAGCCAATGATTTCGAGGGATATAACTTCACAGCATGTATTAAAATTAAACCAAGAGAACGAGTTGACTGATGGAGGGGGAAGTTTTAATGCTCATAAAATACAATGAACTCATTTAAAGCGTCAGGGGATACGACAGCTGGCTGACTCCAAACCAAACAACACTTTGTCTCCTTGTTTGGCAATTATGAACTTTTAGTATTATTAACTTTTGCTAACTCTTACAGTGACCAAGGCATACATCCTCCTTCTTAGCTGTGTTTATTTAAATTGATTCTAGAGGAGAAAGTTGCTGGGATCTATTGTCATATTGTAATGGCCTGCTGAATACTTAATAATGAAAATGTGTTTAGACATAAAGTTAAGCAACTCTCATTTAAGGGACAGATCCAAGGGGGTGGGCAGATTCTTGACGTTCTCATTCATTTTCCCTTGATCAAATTTGGAACTTTCTGAATTCAGTGGATGCTTTTCTACTGTTAATTCAAGTTAATCTAAAATGTACTGAAGAAAAGGTCACATTATATGGAATTTGGGTCAGGTGGTTGATAAACCTGTGTATTGTTCAGCTTTGCAGAAGAGGACCTGGGGATCCTGACAGACAACAAGCTGAACATAAAACAACAATATGGCTTTCCTACAAAGAACACTAACGGTATCCTGGGCTGCACTGGAAGGACTGATCTTTTCCCTCTGCTCAGCCCTAGTGAGGCCACACCTGGAGTCCTGTGTCCAGTTCTGGCCTCCACAGTACAAGAGAGACATGGAAATACTGCAGAGAGCTCAGCAAAAGGCCACAAAGGTGATTAAGGGACTGGAGCATTTCTCCTATGAGGAAAGGCTGATAGAGCTGGGGCTGCTCAGCCTGGAGAAGGCTCAGTGGGGATCATATCCTTGTGTATAAATACTTGAAGAAGATGCGGCCAGGCTGTTTGCAGTGGTGCCCCATGACAGGACCAGAGGCAGTGGGCCAAACAGAAACACAGGAAGTTCCCCTGAACATCAGAAAATACTTTTTCCTGTGAAGGTGACTGACCCCTGGCACAGGTTGCCCAGAGATGTTATGGAGTCTCCATCCTTGGAGATAGTCAAGAGCCATCTGGACACAGTCCTGGGCAACCAGCTCTAGGCAAGGGAGTTGGACAAGATGACCTCTAGAGATACCTTCCAAACTCAACCATTCTGTGACTGTGCTACATGTGTGGGATTCCTGGATCGTTATTTATTTCTTGCACAATAGAAAATCTAGTTCAACTGCCTTCAAGTCATTTGCTGTCTTCATAAGAAAGATCAACTGCATTGTGACTGATATTCTGTCTTTTTTTACATAAGGTATTCATTTTGCATTCTACAAAATGGTTTCATTCCGAGACAGTATATAAAGGGTTAATAAACGCTTACTAGAGGTGAAAAAGAGGTATAACCCTTGTAGTGACAAGTGATGTGGAAGGTCAAGAGGAGGTGTAATGCATAGTTTTTAATAAGGTTAGCATCCTATTGACTGACTGGATTTAAAAACAATTGATTATTTATTACAACATCTATTAAGCATTTATTGTTATTAATCATTTAGTAAGTTTCCATTCACTGTTTTTACGGAGAAACTTGGTATAAAATTGTGCTTCCAATGAAAATAAAGAAACCAAAGGAAATGGAGATCATTAGAATCTGAGTTACATATGTAAAGACAAAGTTTTAACTATTATATTTTATGCTTCAGTTTTTCTATGTCAAGATCTGTAGGCCTGAATAATTTTGACTCATGGAAGTATTTATTATGTGTACAAACACATATCAGCCTGTCAATATATAAAACTTAGATTGTCCCCAGAAATTGTTCAAGAACACAGTTTTATAAGGGACTTTAGGAATTCTCTCCAGGAACAAAAACTTGACTAAAAGTCTGGGTTTTGATCCTTTTGCTTTAGGTGCTAAGAGGAATACTTCTTGAGTCTGAGTAAAAATTTAGCGGATATGTTTGATTAGGATTCTGAAAGGTGTTAATAAGCATATCATGAGTACAAGCTGAAGCTGGGCCTGAGTTAATGAGAAGCTGCTGCACAGTCCTTTTGTTAATTCCATAAAAACATTTGTTAAGAAGGACATCTAGTGGGTCATCCGGTTCAGCAGCCACAGCATTGTTATTTGTGTTGAATTCCTACCAGGTTGAAGGGTAGAAGGGTGGAAGAACAAAAGGCATAGTGTGGACGCTGGACTGCTGCCCAGCACACCTCTTTCCCCTCCCCCATCTCTGCCATTGTGGGCACAAAGGTTTGCCTGCAAACACGTTTTCCAACCTGAAGCTCTTCTCTGTTGAAAGTGGTTTGGGTGACATTGGTTCAATCTGCTCAGAAGTAGTTTACTTTCCATTTGGTGTTACTTGGATAACAACAGTACAAAGAGAAAGTCTTTTAACCCACTCTCCTTCCACATTGCAATGAGCAGAATCACAGAAACACCTTCAGCTGGCCAGGCTAAGGCCTGGATGAATATCTGAAGAAGGAGAAGGTCTCTTTCTTGCCATTGTCAAGAGCTGCCCTCCTATGGTGGGAGTTCAGTTCTGTGAGGTTGTCAGCCTGTCTCCAGGCTACTCGGCTCTACTCTGGAATGCAGGAGAGGAGAAAAGGTCTATTCTGCCCTGAATGTCTCCAGGTGGCCCCTCTCTGGGACTTGGTTTTCAGGTCATGTAGGAAGGAGACAAGCAATGGGCTCTGTCTGCTTCCTGGCTGACTTCCTGCTGTGCTGGGCTGGACCTTTCCCATGGGGATGAAGTGCACCATAGGCTGACAGTACTGGTGTATGTGGGGAGACTTCTCTCCATTGCTGAGCCACTCCCCAACTCCTACCACTCATAGCAGTGGTTTTATGTCTTCCTCTGTCAACAGGCTGCTAGGACCCTCACCGGAGTTTGTAGGTATATGGGATTTTTCTTTCCTACCTCTTGGCACTCAGCTGGAAGATGGGTGTGCGCTCCACATCCTGTGAGCCATCCTGCCACTGCAGGCTCAAACAAATGGCCCCACAACATGTTTCCTCTGACAGTAAATGCTGCAGTATATATGCACGTTGCTCAACAGTCATGGTGCAGCTCACAGAAATCCCTCATTGTTTCACAGCTTCCTGACATGTTCTTCATGAACACCAAACCAAGACCTGACCTGCTTTTCCACAACATCATCGTGACTTGACAAGTGTCTTGTTTCTTGGTATAAAGCCTCCTTCTAAGCCAAGGAAATTCCTGTATACCAAATCAGAAGATCTAGTTGAGTTGGCTATTTTTTGTAACAGCAGCAAAAGCAGCAACTGTAGCACTGATAGGCAGAAATCCCACCACAAACACCACCATTTTAGTTTGTCACAGAGGTCTTGGACTTAGAAACATGCCTGGAGTCTTTCACTTTCCTTTCTGCTATAAGTTCCAGTCACTTAAGACCCCAACTCCACCACTTTGCAGTGTCAAGAAGACGAATGTTTCTGCAATAGTGACTTCAACATCATGCTTGCTGAAGAGACTAACCACGTAACAGATAGCTGGAATATATGATATTTTTAAGCCAATACCAGTCTTTGACTAGAAAGGAATTATTACCTTCTGCATAGACCAGTTTCACCATGGTGGACCTATCCCTCTGTAAAGCTTGATCCGCTGAGCAGCCCTGAGGTGAAGAATGCTCTTAGTACTTTTTACGTGATTTATGCCTGGTTGTGGTCTAAACTTTGCGCTGCTGGTCCTCTAAATTATGAGAGAATATGTCCTGCAGGCTCAGAGAGAGAAACAATTAAGTGCCTTGATAAAAAGTGGTGGTAAACAGAGGTGGCTTCCTGAAAAGGATGAGTCTGACAATTTAACAGAAAAACAAAACCCCACTGCTTCCACCCTCTTACTAGGATTATGGTTCAGCTGCTTTGGCCTTAGCAGAAGTCCACACGGAGCTCCCTGTCAGCTGCCACATCACATCTCATTCACTTCTGCATTGTGGCATTGCTGTCACGGAGAGAACAGGCAAATCAGAGAATTTCCTTTGCTGCTACCTGATATACCATTATTCACCTCTTATCATTTTAGCAAAGCAGTTACACTGCTGTCAGAGGTAATGGAGACCATGCCACTAAGAAAATTGGCTGTAATTTATTTATCAATTGTTTCTACATACCACAAAAGAGACCATCTACTTTACGGCTGGGTCTAAGGTATCTGAGAGCCCTTGAAGTTCATGGTTTTCCGGTATTCTAAGTTCTACTTATGGCTTTTCCTGTATATGACACACAACACCACCCCTGTGGTCTTCAAGGCCGATTTCTTCTTTGCTTTCTTTAGTCACAAATCATTCTGAGGCATCCCTTAAGTGCATTTGTATTGTTAAGTGCACCGGCCTGATTTGGTGTTAATTCAATTTGAGTGCCCTTAATATCTTGCGGGAGTGAGGCAATGCATGCGAGCTGTACCTTGTAAAAACAGGTTCCAGGTCTGCCTGAGAGCAAAGCACCTTTCCCACAGCAATTTACCAAAGTTGCTGATAAAATTTTCATAAGGAAACCTTTTTAGTCTGACCCTATTGTGTTATTCTACCATTAAGAGTCAGGGAACTGAGACTGTATTCTGGTGACAGTTTATCACATTCTCCATTATTTTAGTGTATAGACAGCCTACTGATGGGTCACAGCCTACAATCCCCTCCTCTTGCAATGTGGAAACAGCTCTCAGAGCCAGAGCGTGGAGGCTCGAGTATCCCAGTTGCAGCATGTGTGTGTCAATATAACCGAAGTGAACTCTAGATAAACCAGTCACCTCTAACCTTCAAATGATGGGAGATGGGACATTTTAGTGCATTTGGGGCCAAGTGAAGAGAGAGAAAAGCAGAAATAAACTGCAGGAATAGTTAGCCCTAAGGAACGTGTGGAAGAAACAATACCAGGTTTTGATTAAAGAAAAGGTATTTGACTAACAATGAATGATGAAAAGCCAGTTTTAAAGTAATTGGGATAAGCAACTGCTATCTTCATACACAAGGACTAATTTTGCTCTCAAATGAGTGGCTGCAAATCCTAAACAACTCCAATGTTAACTGAAAAGGTTTGTCTTATAAAGGTGAACCAGTGTATAGCACCAAGAAAAATACCCCCTGACTGTGGAGAGCAAGGGAGCTGGAGCGAAGGGTCCAGCTGCTGCACTCATGGTGTTCCAGAATCTGTACGTTCTGTCATGCTCTATGAACACATTTTTTTCAGCTGTTATGGAAAGCATAACCAAACTAGTCTGGATGCCATCTGAAGACACAGACACATGCCTTCTGAATTGCTATCTAGCATTG
Source organism: Anarhynchus alexandrinus (assembly GCA_008711295.1). Lineage (NCBI taxonomy): Eukaryota > Metazoa > Chordata > Aves > Charadriiformes > Charadriidae > Anarhynchus > Anarhynchus alexandrinus. Next base: position 1,259,604 of record VUYV01000193.1, on the reverse strand, counting down.
TGAAGCCAAACTGAGAAGAACAAGCTGATTATGAAAGAAATGAGAAAGGAAGAGTGGGGCAGGGGGAGAGAGGTGGCAGAGTGAGAGGGAGAAAGAAAGTAAAAGAGAAGGAATGAGGACAAGGAAGAAGAATAAAGAAAGAGAAATAGAGAGGGAGTTAAAGAAAGGAAAAAGGGAGAAAGGAAGAAAGAAAAAAGAAAGAGAAAGAAAGAAAAGAAAGGAAGGAAGGAAGGAAGGGAAAAAGAAAGGAAAAAAGAAAGGAAGGAAGGAAGAAAGAAAAGAAAGAAAGGAAGGAAGGGAAAAAGAAAGGGAGGGAGAAAGAAAGAAAGGAAGAAAAGAAGGAAGGAAGGGAAAGAAAGAAAGAGAAAGAAAAAGAAAGAGAAAGAAAAAGAAAAAGAAAGGAAAAGAAAGAGAAAAGAAAAGAAAGAAAAGAAAAGAAAAGAAAAGANAAAAGAAAAGAAAAGAAAAAAAAAAAAAAAAAAAAAAAAAAAAAGAAAAGAAAAGAAAAGAAAAGAAAAGAAAAGAAAAGAAAAGAAAAGAAAAGAAAAGAAAAGAAAAGAAAAGAAGAAAGAAGAAAGGAAGGAAGTAAGAGAAAGAGAGAAAAAAAAGATGGAAGTGACCTCAGGGTTTTACACAGAATTTAACTGAGGCTGAAATGGAGGTTTGGGAGCTTAGCCAGCGAGGCACGGCTGTTCAGCACAGGTACCTAAATACTGAGGCTGGATAGTTTGATTATAAGGAGCATCGTCTGTAACCTAGCACACAATGGTAAATTTGTTGCACTCTGAATTGCCTTTGGGAGTCTTGCCCTCCCTACCAGCACGACTTACTGTCAGTTGCTGGTGGGCGAAAGCCTTGATCCTGCGTCCCATGGAAGTCAATGGGAGCGCTGCCTTTGACATCAATGAGTGCCGGATCACACCCCAGGTGAAAAACAATAGCTTTGCTTCTAGTCGGGCCAAATTGATGAATAAATCAGAGCCTTGCGTGTGTGGAGTCAGGGCTGGTTGTGAGTGTCTCTTGCAGAGGCATTTTATAGTCCAAGTATGTGTGACCAAGGCAATCTGATTAATTATTGGATAAAGCTTGAGGCAAGCATGGAGTTACAGATACCAGCTAGAGAACTGTGTTACAGAGGAATTTATAATACCTTTGACTATCAGCCTCTTGATCTTCAGGGGTATTCAAGGAAGATGGAGATAAGGCAATTCTTTCGCTGTGTTTTCAATAGGGGAGAAAAAAGAGACAGCAAATACTTATAGCTGTTTCTCTCTCTGGCACTCAGTATTATGCTCTACTTCCAATTATTTTTGAAGAAGTGTGTGAGTTCTCAGGAAAGATAACTGAGTGCATTTAATATTGTGTACATCCCCTCCACCAAATCACAAAGCTTGAACTGTGGCACTGGGTTAGGTGTTTGCAAACTGCCCTGCCCCATATAAACCAGGCAGAAGCTGCAAAGGGCAGGGTAAACATCACCATAGGCCCTGGGTGTCCGTGGCCAGTCCTGCTTCATCTCCGTGCACCCCTGGGGTCAGTGGCAAGGCTTGTACGGCAGGGTGCTGTGGAAATGCTGGGCACTCTGAGGACAGTGCTTGCAACCTTGATTCAGCTTCAGGTGTTTTATTCTAGTTTGGTTTTGTGTTGGCCCTTCGACATTGACTGACATAGCTTTCCTATGCAAAACACTGGGAAAATCTATCCTTTTGTGTTGTTTTGTCTTGTTGTTTTTTTTCAAGTAACACTGAGGTGGGCACAGAGTGTTAGTGATTTCAGAAAGAGGAGCTCACCAGGATGTTCTGGATGACCTCCTGCCAGCTATATCTTTTTGAACTGCAGTGAGCTGCAAGTGGCTAGGCAGGGAGGGGTCGTGATGGTAACGGGGCAGGTGGTGTGCCACAGCACAGCAGGGCCAAAAACACATGGACCTTCAAGAAGCATAGGTAAATCCCACAACGGCATCTGCAGCAGCTGCCCCAGACACTGTGAGTGAGGGGGTTAGGAGACCCTTTCTGATGGATCAGCAGTAGGTCAAAGAAAGGCATGGAGGAAGAGTCATAGTTTCACTCTCTTGCTCTCACACGATAAGGTGTTTTTAGGGACTCAGAGGGACTATTGCAATAGGTTCTGGGGTTTTTAAGAATTAATGGGTGAAGGTTATTTGCAGTGGATTTCAGGGGAGGAAAGCTTATGTTGGCAGGATTTGTGCTACCCTTCAAACAACAGAGACGGAAGGCTACGTGAGAGATGGGACACGACACTGTGCTCCAGAGTCTTCCAACATTGTTTTGAATCCATCTAAGGATAAATAAATACCTCTGTGTACGGTGCTTTGAGAGAGAAAACTCCAGCTCAATCAGGGAAATAGTCTTTGACTTCCTAATCCAGTGAGAAATGGAAATGCTCCTCTCTCTCCCTTCCTCTTCATTAGTTTATGTACATCAGCTCTCATCATGTTTACCTGCGAAGAAGTGGTTTTGGTATGACTGCTATCTTTGTAGCTTTTTCTATAAACACTTCAAGCCCTGTTGTATAGCTTAGATGGAAGCTAAATAAGCATTCAAATGAAACAAAAAACCTCAGGAGATTGTGCTGCCAGGACATAAGTTGTGCAGTCAGGAGAAAAATAGCCAAAGTAAGAAGCTATAGGCCATGCCTCATGCTAACAGAGACACAGGTGTTTCCCTTGACTATTCTGAAATAAGGCCTGAGCCAAGCCCTCTCCACATGGCTTCAAGTGGGAATGCATCTTATTGCTCAAGATGCTGAAAAATTTGAGTGATTTGCACACTTCTAAACCTACTCTGCACTTCCACTGTTAATCATACACAATCCACAACAATGTCACTCTCTTTGTGCACCATGATGGAAGTATCTGTGTATCATATATTCAAATTACATTGCGTGCTTGAGGGAGCTCGTGATCCCCTGAAAACTTCTGTGGCAGCGCGGTTTGCAGGCTCCACACGCTACCTGTGAACCTTCTATTTGTGTATGTGACTGCAAGCTTGAATCCCTGCCTGGGATTACCTGAAAACTCTGGAACTTGCCAGCAGGAAAATTTGCAGCTAAACAATTATATTGTTGAAACTCTGACAAATCCACCCCAGTTTATGACTTTGAAAATAGGGCTAGGTGTGAGCAACTGAATATATTATACACCGTAGCATGGCCTCCTGGGGGCTGCAATATAGAATCTGTTTACTTTGACTGACACTTTTCATTTTTCTTTTCTTCCAGACATTATTGCTGCAAATGATATTGCTGCTAAATATGGATTTGTTCCTCAAAAAAATGTTTAGATATTTGGATAAACATCTTCTGAACAATTTCTTTTATTATTATCATGATGATTTTTGGAAGCAATCCAGCAATAATGCAACAGACAGGCAATGCAATGAGTAAAAGCAAGTAGACCTGCATTATTACATCAGATTACATGGAGGTGGGATTTCCAGAACTTTTCTCCAATGTAAAGTAGTTCTAAAAACTCCAAATCTGGACGCAAAGGAGAGTAGATTTTTTTTTTCTCCCCATCATTTTTCTGTAAACAGGAGTTTAAATCTGCCGAAATAAACTGGTGACTTCTTGCCAAGGGTGAAATAAATCTCACTTAAGCACAGAATGGCATTCGTTCTACTTAGACCCCCATAAGCAGGCAGAGACATTCTTGCAAAGTACAACTACTCGAAAAAGGAAGATTTGTTGTTAAAGCCAATGGTGGTACTTCCAGATAGAATCAGCACTGGGTCATGCAGAGTGGCAGCATTTTTTTCCCTGCTATATTGGTACCAGAAATTGGAAATTCACTACAATTTTCCAGCTCCTTCAGAAATTCCGGCATCTCTGATGTTGAATGCCAGAACAGCTGGCAATTACTGGTGACCATGTTGTATACTGGTGCATTAGCCTGAAGAGTGGTTGGTTTTTTTTTTCTAGTTCTGTAGGAGAAAAAGTAAAAGAGCAAAATTTCTTTTCCAGAGCATTCCGTGATTGACAAATAAATTATTCTTTATTTCACTCAGGCAGGACCAAAAAACACCTTTTAGATAAAGAGGTAGCTGAAAGGTGGCAGTTTTATCAATGTGGGCTTGAGTTGTAAAACACAAAGTATATCTTTTAAGTATAATTTTGCGAAAAGAAAAAGTATATTTTGGTCTGATGCATGAATCTTTTATCTACCTTACTCCTGCCATTTGTATATATCCAAAATGCTCTCTGCTTCTCTCTTTGTTGTTTTATAGTTACTTTTGTACAACAGCCAATGCTAACATTACTTTCTGAGTGTGAAAGTTGCTTATGGTTTTGATGCACCTGTACTGTACAGTACTTGCCAAGTACTCAGGGTGGACACTGTGGTCTTCGAGACTGTTAAGAACAAAATTCCACCTGGTTCGTGTTGAGGAGGGATGATTTCTGTGTTGAGCTCTTGCCGGACATGAGAAATGCGGAAGAGCTGTTGAAGTAACTTCAAAGCTCATATTTGGAGGGCCAATGAACTCTCACAATAAGCTTCAATTTCTCTAGTGCCTTCAAGACTCCCAGTATCGGCCCTTGCTGTGCAGCACATCGGGAAACAGGAATGCTGCACAGGGAACTGGGCAGATACTGCTCCTCTAGACATTGCGAAACCTGCTGTGGTTGTTTCAGAAGATACTTAGAGCGGATCTCAGAGAAGCCTCAGCTCTACCTGCTTACTATGCTGTGGTGTAGCTCTTGCTCTGGTATGGAAAGCAGGGGTGACATGGAATGATTCACTTTTCACTTGTCTTCCCACTTTTTTAGTTCCCTGTGTGCAGGCTCCCTCTGGCTGAGTACCAGCAGTGTGCTCTGATCTGAGAGGATGTAGCCATAGGGCTGAGGGCACTGCTCTGTACAAGTACCTGGCACTCTGTTTCTGCACTAAGTGATGCTTCCAGTCCTGCATTATTATGCCGCATTAGGAGGGAACCCCAAGAAATTAAATTAGGACAGCACTGGTACAAATGCAGAACATGCAAAAGCTCACATTTCTTTATTTCCCTGGATTTATGTTGTTTATTTATGTTTTGTGATGTAAATAGGACTAGAGGTTTAGGCAGTAGATCTCATCTTGTAAATAAAAATATATCAGCATGTCATGCGCACATCACATTTTCACCGTTATTAGAGATCATAAAACCCTGGAAGGACAGAACAAGGGGCAAGTCACTCAATGATCTTTTCATGCAGTATCTTCAACACATTTATTGCCGCGTGAGAATTTCCAAGGCTGGTCATGCATTCAGAGCTGTCCCTACCAGTGGTCAGTTTGTGCTAAATCTGGCTGACTCTTTGCTGAGGACTGAAAAGAAATAGACACTAAGCAGTTCCTGTGGCAGAAGTGGCTTCCTATTTTTGGCTTAAAGGTTGAGTAAATTAAAGCACAGGCTTTCCAGTAAAGGGCTGTTTCACCTGAAAATATTCTAATGTCTCAGCAAGTACTTTGCACTCCAAGCAACATTGTAAGCAGCACAGATAATTTACTTCATACTGGAAAGAAAGGTAAAGTTATAGGGGAACTGAGTAAACTTGCCTGCTTGAGAGAAGTATATAGTTTGCTGGCTGACCCTGATAGTCATTTCCTTAGGGTTTTCCCTGAAATTTTCAGGTTTGGAAAAAGTGAGGGTACTTGGCTGGAAAAAGAGGCAAGTACCCTCAGTTATCCCCACCTTGCAACTACCTCAGATTCCCTACCATTCCTTCTTTTCCCAGCTTCAAGCAGTAGAAGGAGGGAAGATGGAATTAAGGACTCTGTGTAATTATCATTCATTCTGCCTGCATCTCCCACAACCCGCAGAAGCTCAGGCTTCATGAGTGAGAGGAATGAAAGAAGGGCCTAGTCATCACTGTCCAGCAGTTTTGAATTTTGTATATGTAATTTATAGCAACAGCTAGCAGCAGATGGTGTGGTCATTTGCTGAGGGTGTCTATGAATAGTGTCTTGTTTTCAACATAATCCTGAGCAAGAGGCTATGGAGAATCTACCTAAGACCTAGACAGTATTTAAAACCTGCCATTCACCCCAGAAAGCCCCTCCTCACTTTGACATCCTATGTCAGCTCCTTAAATCAAACCCCTCAGACTCAGGAATGAAGTAAATAAATTATAAGCTTTATTGATTGTGTCTGCTGTGTGAACGTTCTTTAGCATTGACTAAGCCGTTCAAACTGTTGTCCCAACACGGATCAGGCTCCCCGTAAAACCCGAAATGGCTACTCAAGAGGGAGCAGAAATGTTTTCTTTCGTTGATCCAAGGTTCTGTCAGGGAGGGTTTTGATCTCTACAGCTTTACAACATCCATATGGTTGGGAATGAATTAGCTGGCTCCTTTCAGTGGGATATGGGATCGGAGTTTTATATTGGACAGAAGCCCACTGTGATATAGTCTTTTTTAATTTTTATTTTTTTTTGTTTTAAATGAACATCAGTGAATTTCTCATGATTTTTGGAACCATGGACACAGTTTGTCTCTCACTTGGTCTGTTCTCCTGTGTGTATGACTCTGTTCACTTCAGCTAAATCACTGGTATAAATGCATCTCAGACTTCTCTTCCAACTAATGGAGATAGTGCTGGTGGTTGCTGGTTAGGGGTTATTTTGGGGGAAGGGATTGTTTTTGCTTCTGCTTTAAAGCAAGGAGGTGTGGTAAATCACAGGCATCTTTCTTGGGATGGAGATAATAAATCACTCTTCCCAGGTGAAATCTTTTATTTATGCCTTGGGATTCCATTTCATTGAGGAAAGGTATGTTCTTTTGGCTTCAGCTGGGCTGCACTTTAGCAAATGATTCAAATCAAGCTGACACTTATTAGTGAGCATGTTGAACACTTTGCTCTCAGGCACTTCACTGGGCTGCCACCATTCTCCATTCTTCACAGATGTTTGTTCTCCTCGGGTTTCATCTGGAAGCAAAATCACTGCCTGCTCCTCATGTCAGTGGGAAGTCAACTGCAAAGGGCAGCTTGATTTTAGAGACAATGGATCACTCCCACAGTAAAAAAAAATAAAAATAGAAGGGCAGATGAAATAATACACTCACAGATCAGCTATAATACACTCCCAGATCGGCTTGAGCTCATTCTTCTGGTCTGAAAGTGACCAAGCAAACCTCTTATTATCATTCATTAGGTGTTGAGCCCTGTCACCATGCTCAGTGTTGCACAGTACACATTCAATAGTAGTGGCTCCAAAGACAATATCAGCAATATCATACAGATGGTAAATTAATTAGTTGCACAGCACCAATTGTTACTACAAGCTGGTGCTTATTTGAAAAAAAAAAAACCAACAAAACCAAATCTTGAACAAAAAAAGATATTACACAGATAAGAAGTTCTAGATGCTGTCCTTTGTCCAGGAATACTATAAATTAATCCCTACACACCATTCTTAAATTTTCTTTGCACTGCACGCACTTGTGTACCACTTTGAGAAAGCATAATCCAGAGGCAAGAGCCTGAGACTAAGTCCTGCTGCCAGGGAAGAAGGAAGCAATGGCAGAAGCTCACTTACATAGCCTCTTGGTCAAATTTAGATGTATTTGTGTCCAAAAAGAGGCATAACATCTCAACTCACCAGATCACAAATAAGTGTGATGTACTTGCTATGGAAGAAAAAAGAGTCAGAGACCTAGAGAGCTCGTAAACTTTGGAAAACAACTGGAGCCTTTGCCCAGACTGGAGGTTCTGGTGGTATAGGGCATCCTTGCATGCAGGCTACATGTCACAGCAGAGGGGTGGTTGTTGCGAGGAATAGCAACCTGCATGTGTTCAGGTGACCCTGTAAGATGCCTGGAAACTCTGAGCCCTTCTGGCAAAGGCAGGAGCCTGTGGTCATCCAAGATGATATGGCAGGGATACATTGCACTGGCCATTTCTTACTGAAAAAAATTAGCTTCCTGCTTGCTTTGTAATCCAGCATAAACAGTGGAAAAGAACTGCAGAAAAATGGAGGCTACCTATTACAAAGACCTGACTATTTTCTTAACTCACTTTACTTCGTGGCAGTCATGGGGCCCTTGCTACACTAAGCAGAGGAAGCAACTTGCTGTTTCTAAGACGTAAACTCTGGCATCACTGTCAAAAATGGAATGTCTATAAGTAAGGAAACAAATGCTACTTGTAGCATGAGTGAACTCGAGTTTGAGTCATATTTATACACGCAGAGGGACTATGCGAAATGCATGACATGGAAAGGTGACCTGGCCATGTAAAAAGTTACACATGGCTAATAAACAATGGAGGAAAAAAGTCCTCTTTAAAAAAACAGGCTCTTTCCATTTAACATTATAATAATCATAAAAAGGAAACCAAACCTGCAAAGGCAAGGATAGTGTGTTTGTGCTTCTTCCTTTCCTTAAACATTTTACTGTATTGCAATACATCCGATATCTATGTAATATGCCAAGCATTTTAAGACATTAATATATCTACAAAATTTGTATAAAACAGTAACTACTAAACCTTTCAAAACAAACTGTCCCCATCCTCTAGCCAAGGCGCTGAAACAGCAAGCCTACATTGCAGCAGAGAAAGAGCACGTTCCCCAGCCCAGAGTTTGCTGTGGAAGGTGCCAACCACTAACTCTTTCCCCAGCAAAGTCACAGGTGAGGTAGCTGACTGCACGTGCAGTGATGCGAACCAGGGGGCTTGGGTTCATGGGAACCATGGTAATTAACAGGAAGCTGAGCAATAGGGAATGCACTGTGGAGGTAGCTGCAAACTGATCTGAGGACCTGCTAGGAACAGAGGAAAGTGACTGACCAGTTTTCATGAACTTCTGTACTGTGCTTCTGCATTATAGCTTTAGGGAAAATGGGGCAGTCAATAACCTTTAGAAATGACTGATGATTAGCTGCATGGGCTAATGTGAGCCAGAATATCTTTACAAATGCTAAAATTGGCTGTGTCAAAAAGTAAAAGGATCCACGGGCAGTTTCCGTCTTGGCAATAAGTTGCCCTACTGCTTACGTGGAGGAAACTTCTTTTTTATGTATAATATAATCATGATCCTGAGAGGTCCTTTAACGCTTTCCCAATTCCGTAACAACACACAAACTTACTTCCTCGTGACTCTTTATTCTTATCTTCTTTGCTATCTTCAGACTGACAACATTCAGTTGAAATCAGTGAAGAAATGGCACCAGAATAGGTTGTATCCAAAGCAGTGGAAAATATTGCAAGTAGGAGTCTGTCAACTAGAAAAGAAAGTGCATGTTGTTATGATTACACTACTGAGAGGTCAGTTCCTCTAAATCTTTACATTTGTGGTTTTGTTCATGCTTTACCATTAATGACTGTCTATATGATTGTGTTGATAGCAGTATTATTTGAGAAGGAATTTTTACTACCAAATATAAATACAGCATGTGTTCATTTTTTTAATTACGTGTAATATTCAGTAAAGTGATACATTATTAAGAAAAGTCATTGATTGTTCCCAGGATGTGGCAGTACAATATATAGTATGTACTAAAATTAAAACTAGTTTTCGAGCAGCGTAGTGTGGAATAATGCAAAACAAAAAAAAAGGTGCCCAAGTTAACAATAAATATATGAATAGAAAAAGGAGCTAAAATGATGCCCCTTTATCTGATGATAGCTTGACTGGATTCAGAATTGGAGATGCAAACAGCTTTTATGGGGTTGTACTTGTTCTTGGTAAGATAAGAACACATTTGTAGCCTGTGAGATATTTTTAAGATTTTAATGACTTGATGAGAAAAAGGATCACTGACATTATGGACCTACAAAATTTAGTGAGTGCCAGCTCCAATGAAAAATAATTGCTTCTAAGCTGATTGCGTTGCTTTGGAAATACTACATTAACTCTTTGAGATCCTGCCAAAAAGGTAGAAATAGACTTCCCCCCTGCCAGATCAATAACATCTGTCTGCTTCAAAAAGTTGGCTCTCAATATCTCCCCATCCTCCATGTCATATTAAAGTCCCGATCCTGCGACCCAAGTTTCAACAAGAGGATGCACCCACTCAGCAGCATGTGTGACCACTATCATGAATTTGATGGGCATAGGGATTTTTTATGGTGAGACAGCAATCAAGGCATACACGATGTCAAAATATTTCATAAGTCGTCCTAAATAGATATGATGACTCTAAAACACTTTTAAAAATTTTCCAAACAACTTCCTAGCAAATAAATGCTGAAAACCCTTAAAAAGCCCTACCCAGATTAGTAAATGTTTAATGAAAAAAAAACCAAGAGGAAACATTCTCTTAGGTTTCCTTTTTTACTTGCACTTTTATTTCACATAATAGGTTGAATGATTTTTTTTTAAAAAAAATATGGCAGATCACAGTTTAAATAGTATGTTTCATTGATTAGTTTCTTTTCTATTCCTGAGCTGATGAGATCCTTGCCACAGCTACAGCATTTGCTTACACGGGCAATGAGTATGAGGAAATGTACCTTTTGCTGTTTAACACGACCAAGCAGCTGGAAGCAAGGAATTAAAGCAGTTCCGTGTGATCAGCGCGTTATCTGCAGACCGTGTGGGTAACACCTGCCAACTCGCACAAAAAAAAATATCACATTGTGAAGAGCAGCAGAAAGCCATGGCAGAGCTTACAAAGTAGCCCACAATGCAAGAACACAAGCAAAATCTTCTAAGTAAGGCACGGAGAAAGCAAATTGTCTGGTTTCTATTAACCCTTTTCCTTAAAAAAAAAAAAAAAAGGATTTTTTTTAATGAAGCTGAAAAACAAGACAGCGATGAAATAAACTTCTTATTTGGTGGAAGTTCTCATGGCATTACTATATTGGTAACCTACATTTTAATGACTGCTGTTACTTGTTCTGGTTGGTTTTGTTTCTTTTTCCCAGGTATGAAGACCTGAAAAAATTCTTCCCAAATCCATGGGCTATGTCATGGTCCTGGGAGTACCAGAGAGCCCTTCTGGCAAGGGGAGCCAGCTGGTGCCACCACAGCCATCCACAGCCCTGGTGCTGTCTGGGGACACTCGCATGGTTCCCAGGGCGCCACGGGGCACGGCTGGGCTGTGGGCCACCTTGATGATGCCCCATAGGAAGGACAGCGGATCTCTGCACCAGGCGGTGGGGAGCACCCGGGCCCTGGGAGGCAGCTGAGGGGAGGATGTGGGGTTTAGGGGAGGTTTCAGGGCTGCGCGTAGGGCTGGAGAAAATGGCCTATTGCAGGCTTTGTTCCTTTAATATAACATTTTTGGGTGGGTGGCGGGAAGTGTAATTCTTATTTCCACTCCGTAAAACACGAGAGCATGCATCCTCACCTGGAAGGCTACCCAGCATCTGGGCCAATGCAGTGTATCACCGAGATTAAGAGCATAACGAGCTCTATTAAAGCATCAGACAGCACAGGGGTAATTATGAGATCCATCGTTATTAGGCAAGAAAAACAAATGTGTCTTATAAACCCTAAAGCTCTAGAGCAAAAATCACTCACTAATTGAGCAGGGGGCTAGAAGCAAGCTTCACTGGAGGTCAGGTTACTCTAGGTTAGTTCGTTACATGGTTATTGCACCTTGCTCTGAAGCACCAGTACTCAGTGAGGTTTGTGCAGGATGAGATGGCAGATGTCTCTCTGCCATAATCAGTGTTCCCACTTCACGCACCTGCATTGAGCCACTCTGTGTGCTCCTAAGGTTGCTTTACTGAATTCTGGTCTCACACGGGAAAAAAAGCCCTTTCCTCTCTCTAATGCTGATTGGTTTATTTCTCCCTACTCTCTCCTCTTCTTTGACAGAGATGTCTTATCCCTGGAAATCATTCAAGTGTTTGTGTGGAGAAAATATTTTGCCATGGTAATTGATGGGGTTGCATGAAATAGTAGTTGCTTTGTGACAAATTAGCAGAGGGACAGTTCTGTGTTTCCCTTGAAGCCTACCGTGCTGTGCATTCACAACGGCATTCCTTGAGAACATTGGAATTCTCTTTTCTTATGTGAAGAAACTAACAAACATAGTCTGTAAATTCATCACCCTCTTTCATTTTGGGAGGCTTGAACTGAAGGGGTTCATCATAATTTAGAGGTGAATAAGAGGAGCATCAGTGGAGTTTCAGGGGTGATGGAGGAACCTTTTAAAAAATGCTAGCATACACCTGACTTGGTCTTGCAATTCAGCCTTCCCCTTGTCTTGGGGAGGCTAGCCAAAGAGGTGAGCGGATGTACTTTGGCTTTGAAGGATTTTCTATTAGTTTTAGGTCAGTCATTGATAGATGAATACCACAGGTTGCAGGAGTGGGATGTCTGACTTGTCTTTCAGATATGAAATCAGATATTATTATAGTCAGGTGGCTACCTGACTCTGCCTGTCAATAGCAATTCTGCCCCCAGGTCAGGTCTGCAGTCATGCAAGAGTCCAACTGCAGTTCCCAAGCACCTTGTTTTGCCTGCACTGCACACTAAGATACTCTTCCAGTATCCCTGAAAGGTCCTCCTCTTTGTCATCCCTAGAGGGCCTGGCCACCCCAGGGGACTGACATTGCTCTTGCTGCATCACCACATACAAGAAACTATGATTTGTGTGGCTAGGGAGCAGTAAAAGAAGGAGAAACAGATCCCAGACAAGGAGGGAGGTGATCCTCTCATCTCAGGGAGAGCTGTCGCTGCATTCTGTGGTCTGGGTCCCAGGGAGACCCTCAGCAGCCTTCATGGGGCACTGTGTGGCACTCTGCTAAGCAAACAGCAGAGATGCTGGGGTCCTGGAAGTCCTGGCTCTCTCCACTGCCAGGTTCCCTGGCTCTCCACACCTCTCTGGCATCACCTTCCTTCCACCAGTTGTCGGGTGACTGGTAACCTGTAGAACAGTACGCTACCTTCTCAGCTTTGTATCAGCAGCTGTCACTAGTCCTGGAAAGGATATCACAACCACTTTTGAAAGGGATATGGTCTTCATCCAGAAGCTCTTCATCAGCATGAAGGTTTCAGAGACCATCTTAAGCTACACCTGCCTCCCTCCCCGCTGAAAACCCGCCCCAGGACCAGTTTGGAAGTTGTAACCCATTCACTTCTTAAACTTATATCTTCATCCAAGGCCACATCCCACCATTTTCCTCTCTCCAGAATCTAGCCCAGAGGCACCTTCCTTCTGGGACGGTCTTCCCCATATAGCTCCAAATCTGCAACAGTTCCCATTCCATGGTGTAACACAGCACACCAAAGTGCTGTTTGCACCTGTGGGTCAAGGAAAATAAGAAGGCAAGAGGGAACACTAGATCTCATGGCCTCTCCAGGGAGCATTGGCTAGAGAGAACAGACACGTGTAAAACTAAGGTGCAAACCCACTATATTAGTGTCTAGCACACATATCCTTTCTGTGTTCAAATGTATACAGGCAGCACTGGTGTCACAGAAGGATTCTCCTTGCAAGGCTAAGCCCCAGAAAGCGACTCACACTTAATGGCAGCCCAGGATTGCCTGCTCACTTGGGAGGCTTCAGAAAATAAACAAGAGCAGTCCAAAACCAAGAGAGAACATATACCTACAGGTCAGCCCTTCTTAATGGGGTCAGCTGAGATTAGGTGTGATTCTCTCACAAGACATGAAGCCCCCTCGCCCCACTTTGATGGATCCAGCTGGAGTGCCTCAGAGTTCATGCAGATTAAATGCAGATAGACTATGGCCTGGGGCATACTATAGGGAATGTAAATTTACACCAAGTCTTGACCCCTGCAGGCACCTAAGAAACTAAGTGTACTCCTGTAACACCAGACTGTGCTCACAGAAATTGAGCAAACAAAAAACCAGGGGCAATCTCAGGCCACAATTCTGGGCTCTGGGCTGTCCCTTCATGAATTTTCTTTTATTTTTTTAAATAAAAAAGCCCATTATGACTACCTCTGTAAGGACATAAACAAAGCACCTCACCCTGTGGGTGGAAAAACAAGGAGGGAAAGAGCCCACCTTCCAACCAGTGCGGAGACTTCTGACGGACCGTGATGCCCACCAGCCCTGCCTGCTCATCTCCACGGATGTCAGCTGGGCAAGCTCAACCCTCCAGGCACTTGGGACACTGGGCACCATGAGCTGGGAAGGTCACAGTCATCTGATGAGCAGATGGTTGCATCCCCCCTGCCTGATTTCACCTTCCAGGAGCTCAGTGCAGTTAAGTCTCTTATCCTGAATACTTTACTGCTCTTCCCAGAGACGTCTTCAAAGTTGGAGGCTTCAGTGTTATTTTTCTCTTTTCTGTAGTCTGTCAACCTTGCCGAGACACTCATGGGTGATGATGCCAGCAACATCCACTCCTGTAACAGGATTGCATTCCCCTCCCAGAACAGTTGTTCCCATCTTTGGCAGGGATAAATGCATGAATAAGCTTTCTTACCTTAGCCCCTCACTGGTCTCCAGCTGACTGGTCCCCATGAACTTAGAGTCCATAAGACTAGCTTGGACGGCCTTTCAAAAATTTGTGAATCTGCTGCTTCTATCTATATGGAAAAGAGAGCACAGGAGTTTTCACTGGTCCTGTTGCCCCCTCACGATCATCCCTTAGACAATAGATAGCTTGAGCAAGTTGAGACAATAACGTGGTTCTAGGCAAAATACTGCTTCCAAAGTTAGATGTTGTGAGTGTTCAGGGAATTTGTTTCTAGAGCCCCTGTAGCCAGGTCTGTACGCAGAGAACACATATGCTGTGAAATTAAAGCCGAGGAAAAATGAAAATTCACAAGCTGTTCCCTTGCAGCAGTTGTAAACTCTACAGAAAGCCAGATAAAAGAGAGCAAGACTAGTGCTTAACACACAGGACAGACAGGAGACTTGGCTTTCATCAGTGGCTTTGACTTGCAGCCTCCATGGGTGCTTTTGAAGAGAGCATGTCCTGCTGTTGAAATGGGCAAGGGACACTGGCTATAACCTGAAGCATTAGACATTAGCCCAGTATTTCCAATGCAGCAGGATAAGGAGGAGAACAGAATTTTAAGTACAGTGGTCTCACAATTTCTCATGGTTCTGTATGGAGAAAAAAGTTACCCTGGTGTATTTTTGCAGGCAGAACTATAGGATATTGCAACGCTACATATATTTCCAGTGTTTACATACACTGTGAGCTGAGAACAGACTCCAGTTCTCTGGAGGATTTCAGTGCTTGATGGCATCTTCATTGTTATTATTACTCATTACAAACAGATTTCTGGGAGTGAGGTCATTCAATGGCAAACCCATCATAAGCATTTCCCAAAAAGTGTGCCTGGAGAAACCTTTTGGATGCAACCAGTTTTTGTGAACAAGAAATAAATAGAAGAAGCTGCTGTCATTTGTGGTTTGCAAAATCTAAAACTTTATCCTTCTCCTGTTTTCTGCTGCATGTTTCACCCCTAAAATAATCAAACACAAATGTCCCAAACCTCTATGAATTTCCTTTAAAAACAGCAAAGTATTTACACAAAAGTAGACCTCATCCTGAAAAAAAACAAACTCTGGTTTGAAAATAACTTCTGATTTACCTCTCTCTAGGACTTAAAAAATAAAAGAAAATTTAGGGGATAAATCAGCCTGAATGAACCAAGGAACACACAAACAGCAGCACTTGCAGCTCTGTTCTGGACCCAGAACCTGTGGTTTCCAAATTAGCCCTTAACTAACACAGGTGAGACATACAGGTGAAAGGAGCCTTGTGCCAAACTCGTCCCCTGTTGATGTGGAGTTATTTTTCTCAAGTTACGTTGGCTAAACATGTTTCCAAACTGATTCTCCTCGAGATATTCACAGTTTATTTCTGCCAGCTTGAAGGTTTGCCCCAGATCTCCCCAAACATAAAGAACATTTAATCATTCATTTCTGTTAAATGAGGGTTCAAAGTTGACATGGCTTTCAATTTTTGTTCTCTTTTCAGCAAAGTTTAATGACTTTTCTATAACTAGGATGGTTCAGATTTTTTTTTCTAGATCATCCGTGAAAGCGTAAATAAGAGAGGCTTTTGTATCAAACTTTGCAATGTCCCTTTCGGCATTTACTCCTGATACTGACTCTTGTCCAGCATCAGTGATGTTACACAAAGTTCAGCTTTTCTGACTGCAATAATACTTTAATTTCACAAGTATATGGCTGCTTTTGATTACAAAAAAAAAATAAATGCAGCAATGTCATCAACTAAGTTTATTATTTGAATGGGGAGCAGAAATCCATATCTGCTTTGCCACTTTGGTTTTGAGTGGGTTTTTTGTGCTTTATGTTGTCTCATACTTTCCTTGGCCTTGTTAAGGTGTTTTCCTTTTTTTTTTTTCCCCTGGAAGAGGGGGAGCAGCACAGGAAAACTCCTGAGAGCAGTAGCCCTTTCCCACAAAACAGCCAAAAATTAAACCAAAGTGGAATACCAAAACGGGATGTAATTTGCAACAGATCGTATATATGCTTTGTCCAGTATGCGGTGATATTTGATACAGGTTGTCCCTATTTGTCTCACCTACTTTTTTCCTTGGTGAAATAGTTAATAATAAGGACTTACACAGAATCATCTGAAAACTTTGGACTTAAGACTCAGTGAAGAAAATCTCTCATTTAAAGAATCATGTCTTCCCAGGGGTGTTGTTTTGGGCTGTCTGCTGGCTTGAGAAGAGAAAATGGCATTGTTTTACAATTGAGTCACAAGCTGAAAGTTAACTCTGATCTTCTAGGAACTCAAGAGCTAGGCCAGTTTTTACTAATATAAATATTTAACTCCAGGCTACTGTAGTTAGTTTATATCAATTTCTCAACAGCTGCATTTTAATTTTTAGATATAGTGAGCAGCACAATCTCTGATTACCTTGCATGGGAGTGTATGCGAACGCCAGGACCTGCTCTCTGATTAATAAGTCACAGAATTTAGCCCTTATTTGAGAGCAAGAGCACAAAAAAATCAAGAACTGCCTGGGAAGACTGTGAAACCCGCTGCAGTTTTAATAAGGAAACTAGCCTTTTAAGGGAGAAATTATTTAATAGAAGTTTTTTCTACACCTTGCAAAATAAAGATAAAACAAAATTTCAGCCTTAGAATCCTTGTGGCAGAGGATTTTATGGGGTTACTTTGCTTGGCTGTATTTTGCCTTTAGCTGCTCTCTACAGATACATTTTCTGTCATTGTCAGTTTCAGCTTGTCTCTTTGCTCTTGTTTTCCTCACCTCCCTGCAAACCCTGTGTTGCTGCCAGGCTCCACTCACCCTTCTTTCTTTCTTTTGCATGTTCCAGAAAAACTCCATTTCCATTACTCTCCCCTTCAAATCTGCATCCAACATTTTTACAGACTCTCTTGGTCTTATTGTATGTTTGCTTCCAGACAACTGGTGGAACGGCATGTTGGGGGCAGACATTGGGTTTTTTTTTTTGACATCTCCCTCATTGCTTCCATTCATCACTGCAGATGAAACTGCCATCATTTACGTGTTGTGGGTGAAACCATGTCTGAATATGTTTTCCCATCTGCTTTGACTGCTTTTTACATATAGCATAATACAATAGCAATAAGATACTAAAGATATACTTAAGTGAGCTGTTTGTCGAGTTGGGAAACTGATTGATTTACAGTGATTGGTAATATTACCTCTGTTTTTCACATGAATGCTGAATAGTTTCTGGAATGAATGCTCCTGAGTTCCTGGAAGCCAAACCATGGAAATGGTTCTGAAATGGAAACCTACATCTTGGTCCTTGTTCATCCTACCCAATTTCGGACACTTGTATAGAAGCATCTAATTCAGAGGCTTCCTCACCACAGGTTGGCTCTGTTGTAGACCGTGGAAGGACAGCTGAGCCTCTGTCAGGTCTGAATTGCCCTTTGAAAATGCCCAATTTTCTTCACCAATTTAAGATACATTTCATGATTTTTCTTAATTCTCTGAAAGTTAAATGGTTGATACCAGGGTCCAGATCCCTTGGTCTGGCCACCAGTATTGTTCAATGACCAAGACACATGAAGAAGGAACTATGAAAAGAAGGAAACTGGAGACGAAGGTCTGGCAATGATGTGCCATTCTCCTCCAGCCAACATTAAACGAGTTTGCTGAAAGAAAACTGGCTTGTGAATAAGTCTGGCTGTCATGTGACCCCTAACAAAGAATTGCGACACAATCCTAAATGACTGTGTTTTTTGTATTTGAATACCTTTGTCATTCCACAGAACCTGCAGTTAACACCAAACACTGTGTCAACAAGGTAAAACTCACTTGCATTTCTTTGTGTCTTTCAAAATATCTTGGAACTCTGCTTGGACAATGCCAAATACATGGCAATGAACTTATCTAATGGCTAACCTAACATTTGTGCCAACAGGAATTTTGCTGGTAAGGGCATTAGAAAATTAGCAATGTGATGAAAAGAAAATAGGACAGACCACTTTTATGAAGGAAAAAAAAAAAAAAAGATTCTCAGTCTACCTGCTGGTACCCCTTCAAAAAACAATCCCCGGTCTTCTGCTAAGTAACACAGTTTTCATTCACCACCATCTTTACTCTGCTCTTTAGCATGGTGCATCTTCTGTGCAGTAAGGTCCAGAAATGTTTTATGCCCTGAAAACAAGAAATATAAATTCTAGAGACTGAATGTTTATAGGCAGTCCTCAGCTATTCCTCATGCTTTAATATTCATTAAATAAGCAAAGCCATGGTGTCTGACCCACCGTGATGTTGAGTTATACTCCATTTAAAATGAATGCTTTCTAGTACAAGCAGGAAAGTATCTAAGCCACTTACTGTTAAGGGACGGTTGTTTTCTCATGGCTTTCACTTTCCATTTTAAACCTCTCATACAGCATTGCTCTGTGCCATTAAACAGTTGCCAAGTTATACCAGAGGGCAGGCTGTATTTCAGTGTTGGATAAAATGATCCCTTTACACAAATGTCTTAAGGAACCACTCAAGGGACCAGGAAATACATCAGTTGCTTGGACAAGGTAGTCTTCAGTACGCATTGAATCATTTGGGATGCTATAAAGTGATACCTGTGAAGTAGTAGAAGGTTACCCACTGAAAGGCCTCGATCTTGCGAGGTGCTGAATGCTCTGTCTTTGGTGAGTAAGAAATGAGGATTTTTTGCAAGTGTCTCTTAAATACTTGACATATTCCACGACTGCTCTGAATGCAAGTTTCACTGCAGAGTTTGTTAATCCTTTGCTAGTATTTGGGTATAGGTTTCAGCTGTGCTAGCAGTAATGGGGTGTTAGTGTGTCTGTGTGTGTGGGGTGAGTTTCCGGAGTTCAGTTCAGCAAAATGTTCCATCAGCGAAAGCTCTCTCGGGCGTGGTGACTGCAGAAATGAGAAATATTTTCAATCCCTGCACTGCTGAGCTTCTGTGAGGATCCAGGGGAAGTCTGAAAATTGGCAATGCTCACAAGTCTGAAATACCTGTGAGTGCATGTAACCTTCACTGGCTTGAGATTTCAAATCTTAACACCTTTGGGTTTGTAGAAATTAAACTTCTGTATGATCAAGAGACATGTGAAATGAATTCAACACAAGATTGTATCATAATGCAACCCATTGACAAGTCATAATAAACTGAGTTGTCAGTGACAGTTACCTCCAGACATTGGTTCAGCATAAAATAATATTTTGTTTTGCAAAGATAAAAGACGTCCAGTGAAAGTACCTTTTTTCCTCTTATCGTAAGAAAAAAGTGAACAAGTATTTGATTTACCTTGGTGGACCTGCGTGGGACAGATCCCAGTTGCACTGAAGAAAGCTCATGGTGCTTTTCATCCACTTTTCTGCCGATCTGTCTCCTGGAATCGCATAATGTTGGATCATTCATGTCATCTGAAACTGTCCCTCTTTGAAACCACTATTAATCCAGAACTGCTGGAGCTTGGCATGCTCCGACTACTGCTATTTCCAAATGTAGTCAAAATCTCTAAGCAAATTCTAACTGAAGGATCTGAAGGTCTGTTCTTGAACCTCATATTAGACATAGAAGCTGGTTTAAGTTTGCTTAGAAATAAATCAAAATTCTAACTTTACAGATGAACCTCACTTCACTGTTGAGCCTGGAACAAACCAGACCCTTCTTCAAATGTTATTGTCAGTAGATTTTTGTTCAGCTGTCCTAACAACCGTAATATAATTTCTTTACATCAGGCACAAGACCTTTTGCATACACTAGGACATTCAGTCCTGTCACCAAGCTAAATGGCTGCTGCAAGTTGCCTTTCAGCTGATGTGGCATTTCACAAACAGCTCGTGACCTAGAGAAGTCTTTATGGTAATGCTTACATAGTATCCACTGGCTGATGCATTTTTGTCTGAGGAGTTTCCAAGAGTGCAGTTCAGTGCTTTAGTGTTTACTAAAAGTCCCCAAAAGAAGCAAGCCAGGTACAAAAGCGGTGAAGCTTATTCTACACTGAAAGTTTCACTGTTGCCTCTGTGAAAAACTTTTTAATGCCTATTAGAGGCCACCTGTTCACAGTCCAGAATTGAATGAGGGTTGATGACACCCAAGGCTTGGGTTGATGACATCCAAGGCTTTTAAAGTATTATATTATGTGAAAACTTTTTTTGTTGTGTATTACAAATCACAAATTAAATGTGATTTGATCACAAATTAAATGTGATGTTGCAGATCAGTTATGTTTGTTTCTTCTGTAGTAGAAGTTCTGCACATGCCTCTTGGTTACATGTATTTTACCACAGCTTATGAGCCACATGCTCAGTTAGAACTGAAGTTTCAACTCCATGAAAAGCAAGAAACCAGCTCATTTTAAAGACAGAAAGAGAAACTAGTCTTGCTTTCTGTGTCCAGACAATCCTAGGAATACCTGGAGTGGTAAATTTGACGCTTATTGTCAGCAAACGTGTGCTTGGAAAATTAGGCCCCATGGTTTTGAGGTTTTTTGGGGCTTTGTTTTTTCTTCTTTTGAAGCAGGAATGGCTTCCAGCTTCCTGCACCAGAAGGCAGCATTTGCTGTTGCTCCTGTAGCTCTGAATTCTGCACTTTATTGCTCCACTGTGAGTTTGGGTAGCCATACTGCTACCTCCTGTAGCAGTAGCGTTAGGCAGAGACAACCTTTTTCTCCTGGTAGTGGTACACCATGTCTGTAATAAAATTGGGCTCAATTACACTCCTGGCATATGCTTTCCATATTCTCTTACATTTCCTAGAAAAAAAAATTACCCCTAAATATCTGANCCCAGTTAATGATTTCATATGATATCTAAGCAATCCCAACAAACCTCTGTGGAGTCAAGACACTTCCTTCCCTGAACCCTCTCAGTCCTGGTTGTGGTAGATGCTATGCAAATCCATTAAAGAAAGTATCCTATTCTGCAAGATTACATCTTAAGTGACAAGAGAAAGGACAGAAAGAAGGAATGATCATTATTCCAACTACACATAGAGGGAACTGAGCAACAGTCATTAAGTGACTTGCCTGTGGTAACTGTGACCAAGAAAATCAGAGCTTTACCACTACCATCCATATAGCACAGCACACTGTATTAGCGTTCCTGCCTTTTCTTAGACCAAGTCACTTATACTAGTTTTGCCTTAATGCCTTTGTATCTGTGCTGTGCTTAGAAGAACTAATTGGAAACTGTGTCCTGCTGGCTTCCAGAGTACAAACACAGAACAGAAAAGGTCCCTGTCACAGTGAGTTTGCAATCAAGCCCCCCACTAAGCCTGAGGAATAACAATATTTTCTGGTGCTATCTCAAGTTCATTCTCGTGCCACTCAGAGTTCATTGAAAGCCTCAATTTTTATTCCAGTCAAAGATCCCAGGAAAGACAGCTTTATTCACTAAATTCACAGATCAATGCAGCAAGTTTTGCATATAGGCAAGTATATAAATCCTGCTTTGCAGTATATTTTCCTTCTCTTGCACTGTGAATTTTTAAAGAGTCTGGTGTCAGGAAGAAGCAATAGTCTGACAGCACTAGAAAATGAACTCCTTTGTTTATCTGAAGAACAGGTATAGCCCATGCAGGAGCAGTGTCATCTTTCTCTGTCTGTGTCCACCCATCTGGCAGCAAGCATTTCGGGAAAAGAGAAGACAACTCAGCCTGTGTGTTTGTTCAGTCTTTGCTTCTCTTTCCAGGAGTGCAGTGTTGCCAAACATGGGTCCAAGCACCAGGACACAGCCCTTCTCCTAACATTCTCCTGCCTTATTTAAAAATAAAAAAGGGAAAATGCTTACAATAATTTTCTAGTTTCCATGTTTTTGGAGTATATTTTAGTCACATTTTCAACCTTTCTGCAGCAATGAAAATGAAAAGTGGTTTTTTTTTAAAAAATAAATACAGCAATTTAAAATGCTCTCCTAATTGCAACCTTAAAAGAAATAAGTCTTATGAATAGCATCAAATGCACAACAGAAATCTGTGAAGACTGTAACATTGTGGGTGCCACTTCTGATGCTTCTGAACTTGACCTGAGAAAAAAAAAAAGTTTATTTTGCATAGTTCATTGAAAAAAAAAAAAATTTTTGGTCTCCACAACAGGGGCTGATTTTGAATTAGTAGGCACAGGGTCAGCACTGCACCATCCCACTGCCAGTTCCATAAATGAGATATTTGCTACTGTCTCCTCTATCCCTGAAGACATATTTTCCTAAAGGACTTAAAGTCTCTCCATTTTGTTTTCCCTAATCTTGTATTCTGATGCAGCTCCCAAAGCCATCACTCTGTCCCTTTCTGAAGACCAGCAAAATTAGTTGTCTTGGTCAAAAATATACGCAGTTGCTCTCTTGGTGTAGCCTGGTCTGAAAAGGAGTCTGGTTAATTAACATTGATTACAATCCACTGGCTGCAAGTAAAAATTGATCGCCAAGGTTCCTAATTTGAATGCCTCTCTGTCCTGATTTCACTATTTCTGTGACTGTCCGATGAGAGAGACAGGGACAGCGAGTGACTTAAAATTCCCAGTTGTTCGTAGGCTCCCCTGTGAAAGACACCGGTGATCCTTCTGGTCCTGCTTTATCACCCCGTGGGATGGTCATTTGTTAGCACAGCATCTAATTGCTGCAAATTGTCAGCGTGCACATTTGGACCCTGTTCAACGCTCCATTTTTTATTGAGAGAGGAGCAATGGTATTGATTTTGGATAGCCAGGGAGAATGCCAGGGATATTAGTAAGGAGCTCAGAGAACACAACACATAAACTTTTATGACATGATGTCAAACTGGATTGTGCAGACATAAATGAAAAGGACAACATCTTCTGTAATTACTGCAAACATATACCATACATCTATTAGAAAAAGGGTACATTTCAATGAAAAAGAGACCTTGCAAAAAGCGGCATCTCAGAAAATCTGTCTGGCAAAATGGAAAAGGGGAAAGGTTTTTAAGTGTACCTCTGGAAACAACAATGCACAAACCAGGAGCTGTATTTCTGCTGCTGCTTCACTGTGACCGAAACCTACATTTGTGTAGACTGATGGCCCACCTCCACCCTCCTTTCAGTTCGGATTTGTGTAATCCCATGCAAAGCACTGGTGTTCTCCCAGGGAAGCTGGGGCCAGGGTGGGTACAGCTCAGCAACTGCCCAGCGCTGCTGAGTGCCCTTTGTCCTGGTCCTCCACACCAAAGGCAACTTCACCCCCATAAGGGTAAAATCGCACACCCCCCCAAAAAGGATCCAGTAACCACCCAACATACTGTAGCTTATGGAGCTTCCATTACGCTGAAGTTTAAACTAAATAACAATTTAACCTGCTAAGTCAATGATTCCGGGGACCTTCAGGCACTTAATTCACAACCACAGGTGAGCTGGTGCATGTTAGACCATGGCTTTACTCACTTATATCTGAGTCCCGGCTTTTCTGTCAAGTAGTTACACAACAGTTTGCTGTAAATAATTTGTGCAAACCAATGTTAGAGCCACTAATTCTGAAGTGTTGTCTCTTTATGTCTGCTGCCCTCCCTGACTTCTCACTGTCTTTGCATGGTGAATTATGAAAGTCAGTGTGAGCACTTGTGTTTTACCTTACACAGAATTCCACCCCATGAAATCTTGATAGTCCAAATTTAAGAAAACCAAGGATGCTGTGAGCACAAACTGAAACACAGGTGGGTCTGTCTGAACATCACAAAATACTTTTTCACTGTGAGGGTGACAGCACTGGCACAGGTTGCCAGGGGACATTGTGGAGTCTCCATCCTTTGAGATAATCAAAAGCCATGTGGTCTTGGTCCTGGGCAACTGGCTCTGGGTGGCCCTCCTAGAGCGGGTTGGTCAGACCAGATGGCCTGCAGAAGCCCCTTTCAACCTCAGCCACTCTGTGAGTTGCAATTTTATGGGATAAGACAAAATGCATAAATATCTTTGCAGCTATTGTGTAATTTTGTTTCTACTTCTGAGTTGATTTATTTATTTGTTTATGAATTTATTTGAATTCTTAGAGTCCTGAACTCACTGAGTGAAAATTTTAAAGGTAAGCATGGCTATTGGATGTCATTTTTGCTTCGGATCAGTTGCTTCAGGCAATAGCAAAAGGTGCAGGAGTTCCCAGAGGAATCCCCCCAGTTGATTGACCAGAACTTCTCCCATCTTTGAAATACAGCTTTAAACTCAGAACAGCAGTAGATGAATGGCGAAGACTGAAATGATGTCAACAATTTGTGTGGAGGCCAAAGAAAATACAAAGGGGCCCTCAATGGCTGCGTCTCTGAATTTGTTGCAATGCAGCTGTAAGTAATAAGTTTGCTTTCTTTTCAGGCACAGTACACTACATCTGAAATAGTTTCTGAACTTAGCACACAGTTTCCTGACCATCTATTATTTTCCTTGGGGATCAGGAGCCTTTCAAGCATTGCAGTGAAGAGTTTGATCGGAGCACATTGTGCAGCAGGGAGATGGGTGGTGGTCTGCTGGCCTGATCTCACAGGTTGCAGAGCTTGGGGAAAGTCACTATTTAGACATATTAATATCATTTTATTGCTGGCCCTATCATTTACTTTGACTCATCTGAACAGTGGCCAATTCTGTACTATTTTAAGCATGTGTGCAGAGAAGTTATGCAAATACATAGCTTTTCTGTATGGGTGGGTTTAGAAAAAACTCAGTGGGAACAAGGAGCTAGATTAAATCTCTCTTCTACAATCTGTAGAACGTCTGCAAATGTCTGCATTCATTGCAGTGGCTACCATTTTTAGGAGGTGAACATGGCCAGCAAAAAGGTATCCTTTCATACGTATATTGTATGGTTATTTTATAAAAAAAATATTTAAAGTATATTTTATTTCATGACCATTAAATCAGAGTGATATTCTAAGCAGTAGCATTTATTTATCTTTGCATTTGGAGTTCTAATTAATTTCTTAACACATCCTGAAAATGACTAAGTAACTGAAATAACATCCCTCAATGTAGTTTGGATGAGGCAAATCTACAAAATAAAAAGAAAAGTAAACAGCGCTATGAAGCTGAGATAAAGAAAAGATGTTATTTCTGCTTTGATTCTGAGCTGTGCTGCTGCTTCTAGTGGCATCACACTCTCCCAGGAAAGTGCATTGCTGGACTTATCAGGTTCATTACCTAACAGGTTTAGAATCAAAGGAGATTTTTATTTCCTGTATTAAACTGAGAGGTACTTCTTCCTCCCCTTTGCCACTCATGTCTGCAGAAGGCGAGTGTAGCCCACAGCCTAAAAACACCTGGGTATTTTGTTCAGTTAATTGCCCACTACTGGCAAGATTTTGGGGTGCCTCTGATCCCTTTTATTTTCTTCCTGTGCCGCTATATGGCTTTCGGTCCGTTTGGGATCTTGGAAGTTTGCTGTGATGTGTTGTGGTATTTTACTGCTGGTATGTGGAGCAGATGTTTTGAGGGCCTTTCAGGGCAAACACTGTCATGTTTGGATGCGGCGGTCCAAGCTTGGTGAGTCAGGAGCTTCCTTCAAGACCTGCAGGCCCATGTTTCCTTCACCCTTTCTTCCAAATGCATCGCCCTTATTTCCCAAGAAAGCCCCTTGATTCAGCTCTACATGAAGGAAATTAGACGCCTTTGCATACATTTGGTCCTAAATGCCTGTGGTGTAGGGACTGCAGGTTGCAAAATCTTTGGGGCACAGATTTGTCTTTTTCACTTGCGATGTACCTGGCCTACAGCACAGTCAGGCATCAGGTGAATAACATTGGTAACAACGATGCAAACAGATATGACCGATGTTGCTCTGGAGATCAGAAAAATCCATTCACTTCAGTGAAAAGTGCAGGTAAAACACAGATACATATATGAGACCCGAATGTGGCCCGAATGTGGATCTGCTTCTTTCTGTGTTGTCCATCAATGTGGTGTTCATCACAATATTCTCTGATGGCCTCTCCCAGATATCAATTCTCCTCCCATTTCTCTGATGGTTCTCCCAACAGAAGTGAGAGGAAATAGGGATGGTGTCAGCAATGGGTGGTTTGATGGCTACATCAACGCTGAACAAACATTAAGGACTTTTGCTAGGGGGGTGAGTAGGTGAACCAAGTTACCTGGCAGCAGTCAAATTTCCACTGAAGGGAGGAAGTGATCACGGCCATCGCACCATTTGCTCTTGCTCAGGACCAGGAAGGGAAACACGACTTGAAATAAATGAGATGTTAACAACCATGGGTTTTAATTAGCATTGTTACATGGAAGCAAATTCGCTACGAGAACACAAAAAATATAGTTCTACTCTGAGTCCTATGCAGTTACCTGTGAACTAAAAATAATGGCTTCTTGGTTTTTTCTATAGGTTTAAAATAGAAATACTGACATTTTCTTCTTTTTTCGGTTATTGCTGTAACAGCCAGGTGGCAGAAGAAGGGACTTCCCTGCCTTATGCTGGTTGTTAGTACAACTGTTAAATTAATCCAATGACTGGGATGATTTAGTACTGATGAAGGATTGAAAGACTATGAGGAAAAACAGTGTTTTTGGGACAAAAACAAAAGGCTCGTTGGGAATTTTGGCTAGTGAGAGAAACAAGGACTAAAACCACAAAGGCCAAGCGAAACATCTGCAATAATAGAAGACAGGGCATATTGTCCCCTTCTGCCACTGCCAATGAGCTTGTAAAGCAAAGAAGCAATTCTGGTTAGGAGATTCAAATAGATCATTTTTTAGAGAAAAGGCATAATCCTGGGATCTAATCGGAAAAGAACAAGAAAACGAAAACAAAAACAAAACCCCTGAGAAAAACCCTTGAGTGAGGTGAAGAGCAGAAAGGCATGGTGAGTCAGGTAAAAGCCAAGAGAGATCAGGGATAAAAGCGAGAGCTATGTGAAATTCCCAAGATTTGGTTGGCAAGAATGTGGGTTGTTGATAGACTCGAGGTGCTTTGAATTCAAGGTTGTTTGATCCTGAAATCCTAGAAGCACAAACTGAAGTAATTTCTACTAGCAATGAAAGCATTCACGTCAACCCTGTAGGTCTTCGGTTTCTGAATAGCTTCTAGGATGCCCTTTCCCCTCACTTGTCGCTGAATGGTGCAATCCAGACTCCAGTCTGTTCTCACCAACTGGCTAGTCTGAATGTTTGCAATAAAACTCCAGAGTGTTGTCTCTGAGAATAAATGCATATCTGGCACAATCTCCACAGAAGCAGTAGGTTGACACCTTCACCAGCTGCATCTTGGGCTTGCATGAAGTCTCCAGGTCCCAAGAATATCTCCTATGCTTGGCTTACACTGAATTTGTGACAATCTACACAGCTGAGGGGGATAATTAAGAAAGCACATACATTTAATAGCAAGCAATATTTAATTAAAATACCTGACCATACAACATATTGGATAACACAAGTTGCTTAGCCTATTTAAAAAATTAGTTTTAGTGAGGAGGCATCACAAAAATTACTAACTTGTGAAAGCTGTGCTCTTGTATACATAATCAGCCCTTCAATAACAGTGAATTTTACAGGATTCTATTTCTCTGTTATTCTTTAAATTCCTGTATTCACTGTGCACATAGAAAAGATGAAAGTAATGCTGCTATATGTGATAAGAATTTCCTTTAGGAAGGCGTTATTTAGATTCAGGAGCGATTTTTTCAGTCTAGATAACTGAAAAGTATAAGAATTTTTCTTACGTAGGGAAAAAAAACCCAACAGAGCAAGGTCAGTGTCCTAGAACTGTGCAAGTCTTTTCTTAAAGCAACAGGAAAGAAGAAATTAAAGTTTGTTATAATGACAACTGCAAGCCTGGAGTTTGTCAGCTGGGAAGACTATAGACTCTCAAATATCTTGAGAGATCAGGCCATAAGAGTTTCACACATTCACCTTCAGCATTTTGTCAGCACGTATTTTGATAACATGGTTTTATTAATGAATGTGAAGAATTTTACATGTTGTTTTATCCCTTGGATGCCAAATTTCTGGGCCATTGGCACCTAAATAGATAGATGGCTGGCTCTGTATTCATAAAAGTGGGCAGTTTCAATAAAATAGAACACATATTTTGACATAACTTGAAGCAACTATTTCTTTTGTGATTTATGACATCTTCACACCAAAGAGAAAGACAAGTGTGAGTGAGCTGATTGCTAGGCTCATCGCAGGTTCCTCTCGGGAGACTCCCCAGCAGGAAATAACTTCAGCTGGCACAGGAGCAGGTGAAAGCCAAGGCAAACTGATACAGCTCTCAGGTAACTCTCCTGTCAGGAAGATTTGCCAGACCATACTGAAAGTTTGATTCCTGACAGGGGTCAGTGCCAGATTACTTTTGAGTACGGGGTAACATGCCTCCTGGCTGCTGCTTTTCCCCTGGCACTGTTGTGCAGTTGCATGTCTGTCACTATTCCCCAGCGACAGCCGATGTTGTTCCAGGGATGGATTAGAAGTTGACTTAATGAGCCAAATGACTCCCTTGTCTTGTTTGTAAAGTTTGTGAACTGGCTGGCTGGAGCGGCAGAAGGAAAGGGAGAAAATCTGAGGAACAGGCTGAGCAGAGAGCAACATTTCAGAACAGCTATGGATTTAGGGAAGCCAAAGAAGAATATTTAACCAAGTTCTTCTGTATTTCTGTTAATTACTTAGTGATCAAAATCAGATTCCCTTGAAGGGCTGAATTTGAACTCTACGGCTTTGTATGGGCTGTGTTTAAAAGTGGGATGGGAATGAAACGTGCTCTAAGTCCCATCACAAAAGCTTCTGGAAGTTTTCTGTTCTTGTAAGCTAAAGATTGAAATTTTTATGTGAGAAAATGTGGTTACCAATGTTATGATCATTTGTAAAATTATCCTCTTCTATAAGCTGAATACTGCCTGCCTTCTCAGATGCTTCTTTTGTATCCACTGTCAGGTTTCATCTCATTTTGCCTGGGCTTTCCCTTTATACCATACATCATACCCTTTCCCATGTAGCAGCTCCTGCCCCTACTTGTTCTTTAATGAGTCCTTTGTGCTGTGTGCACGCAGTCCTCAGGGATTGCTCTAAACCCCTTGTGCACCTCCAGGAAGAGTTTCCAGATGGCTGTCTTCAAGAGGGAAACCTCAGCAGGGAGAAACTGAGCAGAGGCTTAGCTAGGTCTGTACAGGAGGTCTCTCCCGCGAGCTGGGGTGTCCCCCGCAGCAGGCAAGCATCAAAACAGAGCAGATTGGACTATACCTCCAGGACCAGCTATTCACTCCTTCCCAGCAAATGACTGACTCACTTGTTGGGACCCCAAGCTCAAACCTCAAATTAGTTAATCAATGTGACACCAAAGAAAACAAAACCAAGTTCAAATCTGGATGTGTGAAAGATGTATTTAATATGCTTATATACACAAGGATGGGATTTAGAGATTTTAGACAAATATAAAGGTTCCATAGTTTCGACAGATTTTGCTACATTTCCAATAAAGGCAAAAATTTGAATTTCAACTTCCCTGAAAGAATCAATGCATTTAATTAGACATGCCCACCTGGTGCAGTTGGTAGGGCAGAGACCCCATAGATCAAATAGTATAGGATAAAATAACGACCAGGATAACTAGCAAACTTTGCACTGATGCATGTCGAGTTTGGAGTGTATACCTCCAACCAGAATGGTTTTTTGATAGCTTTCATATCAATTAGAAATTTGCAGGTATGCAGGCTGATCCGTTTCACTATTGTCTTGCCAAAACTGCCTCTTCATCTGACTTTCTATGCAAAGTTGGAGTAGATATGTTAAAAAAAAAAGGTCTTGTTTTAAGGAAAAAAGGAAAGAAGAAAAAAAGAAGGTCCTCCC
>VUYV01000193.1:1130537-1228831 GCA_008711295.1 Anarhynchus alexandrinus | reverse complement strand
ACCAGTGGGGGCTAAGCATAGCTCTGTTAACTGAAATAAAACTGTCCTGATCTACTGCAGCTGCGCAGCATTTGCACCACTCCCCACCCCCCCACTCCAGCAGATATTGTTTTAATATTCAGCATTTAAAAATATACGTACTATAGAAAAATACATTTACATGGCAAAGATATTTTTTAAGGCTTTGCACTGACCTCAGGAGGTTAGGACCTTGAGGTCCTGTGTCCTACATCCTGTACTCTATGTAAGCAGTGTAGTAATCACTATGAGGTTACATTGGTGTATTTGATTATGATAACTAGTTCCTGTTTGTTGGAAAGAGAGCAAACCTGAAGAATTACCAACGAAAACCCAAAGGTGCTATTTCTTTTACAAAGATATGATGTTCATCACTGTAAAATTTTATTCAGTCAGGACCAAGAATAATAAGGAATCTTATACTAATCAGGACATGTACATCTACACATATGTAGACATACATAGATACATAAATACCAGCTCTCAGACTGATCCTCCTTCTTCAAAGTTTTTCACTAGCCTAAGTGCAGCATAAAAGCAACATAAGCAAGGATGGAACCATATATCATACCTCTAATTTTAGCACTTTGGTTTTGTAAAAAGAATTGTTAAGTTTGCCCCAGACATGTTTGTTGACAAAGAGCTTAGTGTTTCATCCTTTATTAACCAGAACATTTTACTGTAGCTGATTTCGTGTTACCATCACAAACAGCACACATCAACCGCTTGTGCCTAGCGACTGTTATAAATTCTTCTGGGAGAGTTAAGGCTGTAAAACAAGAACATTAAGGGCATGCATAAAAAGCACAAGCCAACTGTTTACAGCTCCTACATAAATGTCCTCCTTATGTTTCCTTTATTTTTTCATTAGAAAGTGACAAGGCAAAGGTCAAGTACCCAGCGAACGCCCGCCATTGCTGACTATTGAACCAGAGCAAACCAAGTTTAGCTAATCCTCAATCCTTTCTATTGTAGAGAAGGGTAAAGGCATGAAGGAGCAAATCAAACACCTATTTTTCTTCTGTAGTTTTAGGAAAATTCTTCAGATGGAGGAAGCCCAGGCTTAAACCTAGTGTCAGGCAGTCACACATAATCATAGCCTTCAGCAGAGTTGCTCAAATTTCACAATGACACAAGTGATGAAAAGCTTGAGCCTGTCTTATTTACGGGCAGATTGGATTGTATTTGCAATATCACCAGAATAAACTTACTTATAAAATAGTCTTAAACATTTAAAGGACTGACTCTATCCTGTTATACTCACTTTCTGCCGCTGTAGCTTCACTGACCTTTTAAAGACAGAACTCTTCATTAAACAGTTAAGCACAGAGTTAAAGGGAAAGCATTTCCATCTCTGTTCTCTGAAGTGGCTGACTTTGAAGTTTTGTAGTGCAAAAGATACAGTTCAGACTGGAGTCAAATACTCGCCACAGGAACTACTGTTCTTACAATAGAAAAAGGTGTGTTACAATGGAGATTTGCTGAATATACAGACTTTTTGAACACAGTCAATACACAGTATTCTGTTAACAAGTTGATCTCTTCCTGGAGTCATCCTTTAGATCCTTTATTACAGGAACTAGCGCAAAAGAGTTTCACTGAAACAGGGTAATTCCTTTGACAGATGTGATAACAATAACTATATTTTCCTTTTTGATACATGGTTTTTGGTTTCACTTCATATAGCTATATTAAGGGATTTTTTTGATGGGCGTTTTATCCTACTACTGGATCTTAAGTTGGGATCATTTTGTAATCAGTAACATTTCAACCTGACAGAAACAGCAGAGAACAGCTGAGAAATAATAAGCCAGGCTTCTGTAGGCATTTCACAGAAGTTTCTTTAAGTACTTAGTAACTGTTAGAACAGTGTGTAAAGCACACTTGAAAGGCTCCTAATTTTCATGGTCCAAACTGTCTCTACAGAGCTGTTAAACTTTTCCAATGAGGAGTGATACAGAGATGTTCTGGCTATGTTTCCATAGATATTTCCTTAAGGAATTGTTTCTATTCACCGAACCCATAAGGAGTATTTTAATAAGACAGACTCCCCATCCAGAATATCCATCAGTAAATGACAGTGTGATGTTAATGTTGTTTCTCACAACAAAGATGTTTTGGATTTTCTGTAGAAAAGCAAATTCACATTCCTAACTTTCCTCTAATCCTCCTGTCCCTCCTCAAAAAGTCCATGTCTGCTTTTTAGCCATCTTTCCAGTCAAGCCCACTCTGCAGCCTATCTGTGGATGTTTCCCTCTTTCTTAAAAATCTTTGGCAAAAAAGGTTCTCTATATTTTCATACAGTTTTAGTAGTTCTTAACAGTTATAACAATACCTTGACTGTAGTACATATAATAGATGTGTCACTTCACTATTAGTTAGATAATTTCTAGTGGTAAGGGAATGAGTCTGAAATTTGGCAAACCAACTTAATTTTACACACACACAGGCACACACTCACGCACACTCACTCCTCCATGTAGATGTATATATACCCACAAATATATCCTTTTTTCATTCACAGTTCCCTGTTGAAACTTAGAATAATTTAAGAGTCAAGACAGGACAGAGTTATTCAGTGATGTGTACACCATAGTGCTAAACAGCTCCATGGCTGGCCCAACCTCATTCAGCGCACTCCAAGCTCTTTTGGACTGACCATCTGCATCACTTTGATTTTTTTAATTGACAGTAAACACCTTCCTCTCATTTTACTCTGCTAGGAGGGCCAGTTTCTTTTAGAAAAATAGGGCCAACAGCCACCAGACAAAAGAGCAAACTACAGCTATTGAAGAGAAATTTTATCGATGACAACCACCCCTTAAGAAAACACACAGTTGCCACCCATTAGTACAATGCAGAAAAATTAGCTGTAACAATCTAACACTATTAAGTTGCTGCAACAATAACCAAAAAAATGGAAATAACACATACTTTCCATCCATTACTATAAGAGCGTCAGGATTCAAAAAAAATGAAACAAAACATGTTTAAGAGCCAACACTCACAATACAGAGAGGTTTTGCCATGGAATACTGAATTGCATTGCTACCTGCCTTGTCCTACCACTAGTCATATTCTTTAAAACAAAAAAATAATACGAAGAAATGGTCAGCCCATTTCTCTTTTCATCTTTTTCTTTTCTTTTCTTTTTCTTCTTCCCTTTTTAAGAAGCCTTCATTCCTGCCTCAGCTGTCACAGGCTATGACTGCTCCCAGGCTAAGTTACTCTGCCATCTGCAAGGTTTCCTCCTAACANAAAAAAAAAAAAAAAAAAAGCTGTAGAAATCCACAGAATGATTCAGAAAAATACACCCATAGGATATTACTGTGAATTAATTATAGATCCATAGCATTTTAGATGAACACCTGTCTAAATCTTAAACATTTATAGCACCCTGCAAATTCTGTGATTATCTTTATTTTTGTGAAGGAGTGTATACAGACCTCACAACAGTGGCTCTGAAGATATGGGACTCAATTGTGTATCCTTTGCATGCCTTAAATACCTATTGAGTGGAAACTGGAACAGGAATCTTTTTTCTGATGATGATGATGACAATTTAGCTTTTCTTTTTTTTTTTATGTCCCTAAAGAAAACAGCAGTTACCTGTTCCCTGTCTGCTGCACTGCTCAATTCCTTAAAAATAATTCTTTGTAGAGAATTCAATTCTTCTTGTTTTTTCCTTGTAAAATACACTTTCCTAGACAGGAGTTCCCACCTCAAACTGTGTCACAAAGTTTACCCTAACTTTTCATAAGTGCTTTCATATGCACCCATTTTGGTTTGTTCTCATAGAAAAAGTGAAGCTGAAGAGTGAAAGTCCATCAAGCAGTTTTGACAGAATCCAAGCACTACTTTATTTTTAAATTTACATTTGTCTTCAAGACACAGTTCCCTGTATACTGCATATGTACACATACACTTGGTTAAGAATATTTACTGTTTTGTTAAAATACAATATTGCATGATAACAAAGAAGAACACCTAACTTAACAGACAAGCACCTGCTGGTAACATTTTGATATAGATAGAAACAGCCATGATCTTTCTCCTTTGGTAATATAAAAGAAAGAAATACAAACTAGGAATCATCTTCAACTGAAAGTGATTGCCAAAAATACTATTATTATCCTATCCTAGGTCATAATTTTGAAATGGATAGATTAGAAAAAATCACAGGACAATATTAGTCTAAATACTGATGTCCTGACGCACAATTGCTCTACAAAATGAGATTAAGAGATTCTGTGCTCTGGCTTGTAGACACTTAATTTCTGATTAGATGACTGGAAGAAACTGTTATGTTCAGAACGGTTGACTGGAAGAAACTGTCAGAGTGTTGATGTTTTCCAGGGACTGTGGCTCCACAATGCACGTTAATTCTATTTGGGTTTGTGAGAAAACAAATGGGTCGTGTGTACTCCTCTGAGGAATTATGAGCTTTACTTGCCATTTTGCAACTTCCTTTACAAAATTCAGTGAATGTTGGCATATAAAAGGCATAAACAGGGCCTGATTTTGTATGGTGACAAAGGTGCTCAGTAGCCCTGAAAGTGAAGCTTGCTGACTTCTCTAGCTTGGGCGTCAGAAGACAGTTAGAGGAAAGCAAGAAGTCTCTGCTTATAAGCAAACACACATGTCAATTCTTACTTCTCCAGCTTCATGCTAACAGGCCCAAAAGAGCCTTCCAAATCCTGCATCAGTTTCTGAGAAAATGTTTCGAAACTTCTATCGTTACTCTGAAAACACCTTAGTGACTGAACACAGATTTGTAAAGCTCTGAAATAATATTCATTAAATAAGGTACCAAAAAAAAGAAGCAACTAACTAATCAAAACCAACTGACACCCCAAGTATAACCCAATTTTGAGTTGCAATCTAGGGCCTGAAGTTGCAGCCCAGGAGATCTGAATAACAAAGATTCAACTTTGTCTGTGGGATGTAAGTATCTTTGGTGCCCAGGAACTTGAGTGTTCATTACAAATCAGCCCACCTTTTCTGCCTTGCCTTCTTCAGCAACTTAAAGAGAGTCTGGCTCCACGTTTGTCACTTTCTACTGACAGAGAGATATACAAAATATGCAGTGATATGGTCCTAAGTCCCACAGCATAAACAGCACATCAGGTATCAGTGTGGAATTGCTTCTGTGAGAGCACTTGCACCTGAGGACATTCCAGTAACTGTCCCTTCCCAGCCACCCCAGGAGGGAACACCTAAGCCAGAAGCTGAGGAGGAGAAGCTATGCTCTCCATCTGCCTTTCACTGAACAGTTGAAGGGGGCAAACACAGAGAAAGGAGTCCACTGCTTCTCTCCAGGATCCACACTGGCACACAAATCCCTCTACCATACAGTGCCCTGGGAGGGGTTGTCAGCTGCAGACATGACCCCTCTTGGAGCACCCTCTGGCTACTGGCCACACTCTTAGCACAATGAGCCACCCAGGGCTATCTGGCCCTTATGCATTAGTATTGGACAGTGTATAAGGACTTGACTCACTGGATCACACATTTTGTTCTATTATGCCAGTACACTAAAAAAAAANGGGAACACCTAAGCCAGAAGCTGAGGAGGAACTAAGCTTTGTTCTATTATACCAGTACACTAAAAAAAACCTCATACATACTTACTTGCTTCCTATAGTGCTTCCAATAATCACAGCTGCTGCAAAGAGTGTATTCTCTCTTGCAATTATCTTGCCATCAAGAAAGCTAAGAAAATAGCAAAGGACTTTGCTCTCCACTGAAGACCATATGATATTTGGGGTGTTTCTCATTAAAGCAAAGGTACATGTTTTAAAGTGTGTCGGCAGCTGGAAAGATCTGCACTTTTAAAAAGTTGTTTTCAGAAGGTGATAGATTTGCTTGTAAAGGAATCACTTAGAGAGAGGCTCAGGGTAGCTTTGAGCTAAACCAGAGGATGAATTAGCTTTATAACAACAAGAATTACAAGAGGATTTAGTATTAAATATTAAACATCTCTCCATTAAATTCCTGAGTAGAAATCTGGGCATGATGGATTGATTTGAAGAAATAACCATTCATGTGACCATGCACAAGATCTCCATTTGCATTTCCATCTGGAAAGACACCTTGTTGCTGATGTTAGCTCCTGAAGTCTAACAGAGGACAACTGAGCATAGAGCTGGCCATCACCCCTATGCTGAAAGTAACATACATAGCCCTCGGATGGTTGGAGGAGGGGAACCCCTTCCTCACCATTGACTGCACTTTTTTGGCAGATGCTTAGAACAGCCTTTTTGAGAGCTGGGGACACCCGAGCACCCCAACACCTTCTCTACTTTCCAGAAACAAACCATAACAAATTAGTCAAGCAAGCCCCTATAAGATGTTTCCTATAAAACAGTTTATGAAACAGTTACCTCATTTGTCATAGCATTCTAGGGTTATTAACAATAGCTTTCAAAAAATCAACTCAGATTTCTCTAAAAAGAGGCTGAGGTAGCAAAGAAAGAGGTTTCTAAAAGCAGTCAGCAACTACTAGCTTGTGCAGAGAACTTCAGAGGCCAAAGAGAATGGAGTCTTCTTAAGGCAACTGGCTTTAAGACACCAAATTGTACATGAGTTAATGGAAATTGGGTGCCCAGGTCACACAATTTACTTCAGAAAAGCCCTGGTCATTTGGCTCCTGCAAACTATTCTGAGTCCTTTCCTCCCTAAATCCTATTAACTCTACAGTTTTCAGGATCTATTCCACATAAATCAGTTTTGAGCTGATCAGCATTTCTCTATTAATAGTTTCCAGACCCACACTGTAAGAGTATGAAAAATCAGAGCAACTCAAGACAGAAAATTTGTAATTAGTTTTGTCTTTTGAGAGATGGCAAAATGGCACAAGGTTTAAACAGAGAAGGAAGAAAGTTGGTCTTAACAGCAAGAAGAGTCTCCCAGCTTTAAATGTTTTTTAGCTAGTGCAAATTGGGATGTCCCCACCAATTCACTTGAATCTATGCATATCAAAACTAGCTAAGGATCTAGTCATCTTTCTTACCAAGAGGTCTGGTTCTGACTGCTTTTTGTCTGTTTATTCCCGCACTATTAGCTGACTTCATCTGATGCAGCTCAAGTTGCCAGTGTTGTGAAATCTATTGTTATATATCTCTCTTTCTCAGTTACATCCACCAAAAAAAAAAAAAAAAGCTTATGATGGTTTCCAATAATTTATATAACTGGTCTTTCCCTTTTGTTTCTCCGAAGTACCACATAAAATACAGTTGAGTTTCAGCTCTTGTGGTGGACAAGCAGCAATGGAAATAGTGTTGAATCACTGTGTGGTTAATACAGGGATAACTGATAGGCTGAAATAATCTCTGCTGTGTTGTCTGGCTGATATGTGACGGATGAAATATTTTCTTGTGTCAGCATTTATTTCACAGTTTTTTCCAAAAGATATATTTATTAATGTTATGACTGAGGGAATCCTTAGGTCTTTCAGGATTCAGTTTACCAAAATGCTCATGCAACATAACAGCTTACCACTGCTGTCAAGTGGGGCCTTTTTCACTTCCTCTCCTGCTATTCTTCCAAGCTCACAGCTTATACCAGCTCCCACTGGGGAGTGGAGAGTGACTGAGCTGATACAAGGTGCACAGTTGGAGTGAGAGGCTGGCAGGAAAAAAGGTAGAAGGGAAGGACAGCGTTACCCTACCCCTTCCTCAACAGCAAAATGGTAGATTGGCTCATCCCATCTAAAACTGTGCTCTCTGAGTTATTTCTCTTACTTTGCATTACTTGGAGCAATGTTGTGAGCCAGGTGGGAGAAGTATCCCCAGACTATGTGGGTCTGTATGAGGTATGAATCATAGAATCATAGAATACCAGGTTGGAAGGGACCTCAAGGATCATATGGTCCAACCTTTATTGGCAAAAGCATGGTCTAGACAAGGTGGCCCAGCACCCTGTCCAGCTGAATCTTAAAGGTGTCAAGTGTTGGGAAATCCACCACTTTCCTGAGGAGATTATTCCAATGGCTGATTGCTGTCATTGCAAAAGATTTTCCTCTTGTGTCCAATCAGTATGTACCCAGGAGTAATTTGTACCCATTACCCCTTGTCTTTTCTATGTGACTCCTTGTAAAAAGGGAGTCTCCATCTTCTTTGTAGCCACCCTTTAAATACTGGAACATGGTGATAAAGTCTCCCTTAAGTCTTCTTTTCTCAAGGCCGAACAAACCCAGTTCTCTCAGCCTTTCTTCACATGGCAGGTTTCCCAATCCTTTGATCATCTTTGTGGTCCTTCTCTGGGCCCTCTCCAGCCTGTCCACATCTTTCTTCCATAGCGGGGATCAAAACTGAACACAGTATTCCAGGTGTGGCCTGAGAAGCGCCGAGTAGAGTGGAATAATTACTTCTTTATCCCTGCTGGTGATGCTCTTGTTGGCTTTCTTTGCAGCTGCAGCCCACTGTTTGCTCATATTAAACTTGTTGTCCACCAGAAACCCTGGGTCCCTTTCCACAGAGCTGTCCCCCCAGCAGGGTAGAACCCAGCCTGTCCTGCACACCTGGACTATGTTTTCCCAGGTGTAAATCCTCACACTTGTCCTTGTTGAACTTCATAAGGTTCTTGTTAGCCCACTCTTCCAGCCCATCCACGTCTTCCTGCAGGGTGGCTCTTCCTTCCCGAGTGTCCACTTCCCCACTCACTTTGGTATCATTGGCAAACTTTGTCAGGGTACCCTTGATCCCATCATCCAGATCACTTACGAAGATATTAAACAGTGTTGGGCCCAGTATTGATCCCTAGGGGGACCCCACATGTGACAGGTTGCCAGTTTGAAAAGGAGCTGAGGGACACACTGAGGTGTGGATTTTATTAGCAAATCTTCATTATTTCATTAGCAGGGCCAGGAAACACTTCAAGTCAGTGAAACAGCATT
Source organism: Anarhynchus alexandrinus (assembly GCA_008711295.1). Classification (NCBI taxonomy): domain Eukaryota; kingdom Metazoa; phylum Chordata; class Aves; order Charadriiformes; family Charadriidae; genus Anarhynchus; species Anarhynchus alexandrinus. The sequence continues at coordinate 1,219,917 of VUYV01000193.1, read as the reverse complement.
TCACTATTTCATTGTGGTCCCTCATCCATGGCAACTATTGCTCTCTCAGGAGATTACCAGAGAGGCTTTGGGAGCTAGCACAAGCTGACCCACTCTGTCTTGGAGGTTAGGAGAGTTCAGTACTATGGATGTCAGTCAGCCTCAGAGACAAGTTAACACTGCTAAAATTGTTCCTGTATTATAGTCTACATGCCTAATCTGAATACAGTTAACAAGATGTTCCATACATCTCAGGATTTTTGCTGTTGCCTTTGATGCTACTAGTATTGGACATCCTTACAGTGATGCTCAAGACACGTGTCTCTACTAGCTTTCTCCTTCAAGTCACAGGCTTGTCTGTTTGGTTTTGTTCAGCTTTCCCTTACCTGAACACTGAGCAGAGTCTAAGGGTAACTACTCAAAGTCTTTGCAGTTTGCCCAAAACACCCTGGCCTGGGAGCATGGTCTGATCTCTGCTTCGGTGTGCACTTGCATCCCGTGCAGGAGCTGATGATCCACATAGCCTTCCCACTCCCACCCCTGCTGTTTTTCATCCAGTGGAGCTGCTGAATTGGAAGGGCTGGAAATTTTCAGCACTTCTCCACCAACCTACTCATCTTCTACTTCTTTTCCCCTGCTATTGAAACAAAAAGGGAAGGTGTCAAGGAAGAGGAACCAATTGCCTAAGGAAGACATCTGTGTTGACAACAAAGGAAAAAAATCTCATTAGACTTTAATCACCAGTTCTGGCTAAAGTATTTGTAAGGTGAAGTATATTTGCCTAACATAAAATCAACTACGGTACCACTTTTTCTTTTGTCAAAGGAAAAGAAATGGCTGGTGGGTGAAGGTTCTGTGGTCTAAATTTCTAAATACACAGGAACAATCTTTATCTTCAAGATTGTATTGTATAACATAAAACAGTTGTTTAAGTAGAAAAAGATATCTGTAAGGCAATTTGTTGTTTGTTTCTGCTGTTAAATATATTTCAAGCAATGTCAAAGAACTTCAAGGGAGGGGGGGTGTCTTTATTTGTCCATTCAGTTCAAGGTCCTTCTGAATTAACATATCTTAGTCTTAAACATCTAAAGAACGAGGATTAGTTACACTGGAAATATTGATGCAGTGCTAACTAGCATAACAAGGTCTATGCTATCAAAATAACACAAAGAGGAATACAGTTTCAATAGCATGAGTCTGCTTTTAAGCTGGGATGTTGAAGAAATCTTTCACAAGTATAATTAATTTGTAAATGCTTGATTTGTAAAAGCTAGATCTGTCCAGTCATCAGACACAGACTATTGCTCTTTCACGCTTTGCTTTCATGACAATATTTATACAGAAAACAATTGTATTATCAACCTACACATCTACCCGCCAATCAGATTGTGTCTGCCACACCAAACAAAGACAAATGGAAACCCATATTCTCCATTCCTAGCTGAGGGAAAGGGCTTAAGTGAATTATTCTTTGACATTAATAGGATAACATGTGTGCATTGTAACAAACATCAACTTTGAGAGTGATACTGTGGATGGAAGGTTGGGGGAGATGGATGTTAATATCATCAGAGGTCCCTACTTGCAGATAAATGTTCCTGAAGACAGAATTAGATAAGGAAAGTACTTGACTTTGTCCATAATCTTCTAAATAAAAAGCAATAAGAAATCAAAACCAAAAGCCCTTAGACTTTAAAGCTAGAAAGCTCGGAACTTCATAAAGCCCAGTGTTGACTCATGGATTTTACATGGCAAAATTTTCATCCACATCTGTGGGACAGAATCAAGCTTTAAAGGCCAGCTGTCCTTTACCTCCTTATAATTCAATAAATTATTCTGGACCTAGGAGAAAGACAAAAACCACTTAGCTGAGTTTTCCAGACCAGAACACTTTTTTCTCAAAAATGTGATCATGTGTATAACAGGAAATTATGGCATTCAAAATGTATAGGCGGAAATGTGTAAATATGTAAATATTTTTTAGAATAGGATTTAAATTCTAGAAACAGAAAAAGAGCAACAACAACAAATCCCCAAATTTGCCGAACTTTCCCTAAGAGAGTGCTTCAGAATATTGGAGAACATAAAATTAGTGTGGTGTGTTAGTGGAGCACTGTTAAAACTTCGCCTTCTTCCCTAATCTAACAGGGAGCTAAATATCTCTAGAGTGAAGTCTCCAAATAGGCTGAAGTGAGAAATCACAGGCATGCAAAAAACATAGAAGTGGTTACAGTAATGCTGACCACATGAAAAATGGCTGATGCATGTCTGGAGCTTGCTGGTGTGGCATCTGCAGCAACTGGATGGAGGATCACACACATCTTCAGAGCATACCCAAACTTCACACAGAAACAGGCCCTGCTCCGCCCCCAGCAATGCTCTCCCACCTGCACTCCCTCTCATGCCATGGCCAGACCCCCCCTTTAAGGTCCAGCGCTCTTCAGGAAGCCTCTCTTTCATGTTCCATCACTGACATACCTCTGGCCGTTACAGTGCAGCTCAATGAAGGGTGTGGTCTTCAAACGTGGCTGTTTAACTTTGTTTTTTTTTCCATCAAGCACAAATTACATTCAAACCTATCCCCCAAACCTTTTACCTATAGAAGCAGACTGAAAAACAAGCTCTGGTCATGGACCTCTCCAAACAGCAGTACTCATATGAGAAACAAGAAGTGCTCAGACCATCTCATCCCTCCATAGTTGTTAAATATTACACCTCAGTATCTCTTACTTGGGCAGTGGTTGCCATGTACTACATGAGCACCTGAGTAACTGAGAACCTCTGACTTGGTTTCCTAACATGGATTAACCAGGATTTTATTCCCTGATCATATCCCACCTTCTCCTGTCAACAAAAGATAGTCTCATGGTATGGGCATATCAGGAACTGCTGGTGATTTGAAGTCTTGATTACCCAACAAAACACCATGGACCATACAGCATGGCAAATGTAAAGGGAATTCAAGAATGTCAGTGAATTTTAAAGCAGTTGGATGAAATGTGTCTTACAAAGAAAAGGGTGTACAGAGAGGTGTGAAGATATTTGTTCATCCTGGTCTGAATTTCTTGGGTGAATGGGAACGCCATCAGGGAACACCTTGGAGCAGTGAGAACAGCTTTATCCATGGCAGAGTGTGTCTTCCTGCCCTCACTGCCTTCTCTCTAGCAAGACTGAGAGCCTGTGACATGCATGAAGTGCAGCTGCTCTCTGATGTTGGCCTCACACTGATCCCTGTGCACATGGTACATGCATCCCATGTAACTCTTTTCATGAACGAGTGACAAGGTATCCCCAGGTGTCACCTCACACTGGGACAAAAGCCATCATTTACATTAAGGGAACATTGGAGCAAGGATCCAGGCTAAGAGTAAACCTTTGCTTTGCAGGGTTCTTTTTAATCCTGGGTCAGCCCTGTGACACGCTGTAGAATATGGTCCCAAAAACACCAGGTGTGGTAAAAATTGCAGGAAATATGACCAACAATGGGGAACAGCAGGCATGTATTGAGTCAGCAATTCTGCCAAAACCCCTGCACTGGGAAACTGTGGTCTCAGAGAATTACCTTCTAGATGACCAGGGCTTTCCAAGAGAGGTCCATGTGGGTAAAGGTTCCCTGATTCAAAGGAAGCAGGGGACTGGAGAAGAAGGTCTGCTACCTCTTGCACAAATCAGTGTCTCCTTTTTTTCCATCCTGCACATAGCTCTGCACCAGCAGTTGCTCCAGTGCCTAATCCCCCAGCACCCATCCCCTCATCCTTCACCGCCCTTCCCCATGTCATTCCTCACAGTGATCATGCTACTCCAACTCTCACTAATCAACATCGTTTCCCCAACCTCTGCTCCTCCTTCTTCCCTCCTCCCTTTTCATCCACGCATAGCCATTACTTCTCTTGCCAAATCTTCAAAGTCTTTTCCACCCCCTTTCCTCTCCATGAGCAGAAGGTGACTACATGTCATTGCTGCTTGGACAGTGAATGGGTTGGTGTAACCCACTTGGTCTGTGACTCTGTCTTGGTTTGGTTTTTTTTTTCCTGAAACCTCAACTCTTCAAGGAATATTAATTTTCATATAGTTTCTCCAAAGTGGGGGCTCAGAAGGGGCATAAAAAATTAATATTAGGTGGGGAGAATGTCAAATGTATGAGGCTAGTTTTAGGCACCTCTGGGGCTTGAATCTTCAGATCTGCAGTTAAAACACACTAGAGGAATTTGTCAGTGTCAGGATAGCCGCTGTACTTAAAAGGTAAGGACAGACTGTCTGAGGAAACCCTTCTTCAAGTATCAACAAATTCAAGACAATAAACCATTCGGCACCAATCTGAAGCAGGTCAAATACGAAGACCCTCTGGATAAGAATGTTGTGTTTAAAAAAAAACCCCAAAAAACTCAGTAGAAGAAAGTTTAAAATAAAGACAATTAATAAGAGTGTTAGCTGCAGCATAGATGGATCTCTGCTGCAGTACTGACTGGTCTGTGTATTTTGGAAATCAATGTTATGTACTCGATCACAAAATTTACCTTTTGCTGCAAAATTGTGCACTTGGTATATAACATTTTCTTTCAAAGTCATTAGCTTTGGAAGTGTAATTTCTAAAGCAAGAGCTCAGTCACGTATAAAAGGCAGCCTTCTTTTTAAAAACTAATGATAAATCTTTAATATCAATATAGGTCTCATTTTGATTGCTGGTAATTTTACCAGAAGCATAAAACTAACATGTTTATTCTATAGCTTCAAACTTTCTTCTGCTCTTTTCTGGAGCCATCTCATTTACCCTCTCCTTGTATGCTAAATTCACTGAAAATGATACAAAGTACTTTTACATTCCCAGTCCAAAACTTTGTGGTGCACCAAAAGCCACGAACATAAGACAAACCTGTTCAAGCTTGATGAAAAGTTAAGTAACACTAGGATTATAGTCATATTCTTCATTTTCACATTAAATACAAAAAAAAAGCTATCCTTACAACTTTATTTGAAGTTACCATAGGGTTAATAATTTGCTGTACCTGGATGTAACAGAAATCAACAGGCAGTTGTCAACTTGGGTGCCACTTTTTACCTAGTATTTAAGTAGGATTGTTGGGAATGTATTCTATCTATCTACACAAACACACACACTTGCAAGCATCTCACATGTATCCTTAAGAAACCCAAAGACCGTCTGGTTTTATTTGGCTACTATTTGATGTGAAAATGTATGTTAAATATGATGAAAAGCATAGAAATATTTAAGCTACACCCAAGCAACTGAAACCCGTAATGCTTGAACTCATTATTATTCATTGAGGTGGATCTGATAGCTAGATGAAGCAATATTTTCTCTTCTTTTCTTTTCTCAGTCACTTTGATTCAGAGTGTGGGGACAGAATGAAAGACACCATTATTCTTCCAAAAAGTCAAACCCAGAAGCCGTGAAAGCCTATATATTCACATCAAATGGCTTATAATTTGTGCTTTTATATCCTAACTTGGGACAATGACACACATAATGTCTATGCTGTTGTGAATAAAGTTGGGCCATGCAGTCTATTTGGGTTGAAAACTGCTGGTTTAGGTTGTTTTCATCTTTAGCCTATTTTTTTCTGTGTGTGCATGAAGAATTTTCTCTTTTAAAAAATATTATTATTCAAGCGCATGCTGAAATTGAATCATGCTATTCTTACATAATTTTTCATTGGATTGTTGCAACCTATAAAGAAATCCAATTAAATTTCCCTTGCAGGCACAGAGCCTCATTCAGCACGCCTTTATAAAGCTGGCTTGTTGTATTGTATGGCATATCTATGAATTGAGAAGCACAGAGGCACTGTCCCATTCCTTGTCTTGTGTGACATGATGTAGAGAGAGAGAGTCCGCCAGCAGTGTTTCAAAGAGCTGTATTATCAGAAAATATAAAGGCTTTGCCATCATTTCTGCTGCCATGGTTTAGAATATGTATGTGCCACTGCATTTGCAGAACAGTTTTGAGCACTGTATGGTTCACATATTACCCTCTGCATCTGTGATTTTCACCTTCCTTATACGAAGAACATATGATTTGATGTTTTATTCTATGTTAAAGATGATGTACAGATTCTCTGTTGAAGATAAGGTTAGCAGAAGCACTTTTTATAATAGTACTCTAGTTTCCCAGACTGCACAAGTGGAGTACACACTTCTATCTGAAGGAAGCAGGCTGCAAAAATTGTGGAGTTAGATTACACAGCAGTGGGATTGCTGCACTATTTGTCTGTGTGCCTCACTGCTGATTTAAACATCATAGGATGATCCAAACGATCAGCAGGCTCACTCTGGCTGTCTCTGATAGGAAGGGCAATGCTGACCTTTCTCTGTGGACACAGCATGGAAACACACGGAGCCACCTTCATTCTGTAACAGACTTCACCAACAGTGGGTGTAAGCGTTGTGTATCCTGCATGTGAGGGGTACTCCAGGTTGTACAATACGATTGCCTTGGCTTGATCATTTTACTTGTTCTGATTGCTGAGAAAGACGTGGCAAACCATGTTCTGCAGGCTCCGGGCACTTTCCATATAGGAGATTACTGGTTGTGGTAAGGAGCAGGAGTATTTACCTGGTGGCATATATATGGCCTACACAGGTAATGAAGTTAACAAATGCCTCCTGTCACCTCCTCAGATCTCCATATCCTGCAGTTGGAAAGAAGCCATAAGATCCAAATTATAAACACTATGTGGAATACAGAGATGATAAAGATCAACCACTATATCTTCCTGTTAATGCGGAATTGATTTCAGTGCTATATTTCCTGATGTTTCTCCAATCTAATTTAAATGTTCCCAAGTGTTCTTTCCCCTTGAGAAATTATTTCACTGTCTAATGTTGTGATGATGGGCAAAGTGTAGTCCAGATCCAGTTCAAGAACTGAAATACACATGTACGCAACCTTAAGAAAAAAAGCAGTATCAATCACATGTTTAAAATCACACATGTGCTCCAGCACTATAAATAGTCTCACTGTCTGGGATTTTCTTCTGATAGTCAATCTAAATTTTTCTTCTTTTAATTTCTTCTCATTACCGCTCTAGTTATACCCCTGTAACTAAGCTAAATAATTAATTGACATTTTCATTTACTTCAATGGGAGCCATTCACACATATCAGAGGACAAATTTTAGCCCTTAATAAAGAAATGAACTATTGTCTCACCAAGCAGATACTGAAAATGCCAGCCTACACCTGCTTACACAAGAGAATTGAGAACTAACTGTTTGCAATGATCATTTGTCCCGAGAGTCATCCATAAGGGTGGTATTCTATTGATTCTTTACAAACTCAGTCTAAAAGAATGGTTTAAAAGAAGTCAGGGCATTCACCCGAAAGCCGTATTCACACAATGTTTTTACATTGCTTTAACATAACCTGAGTTTAATCTCATTTGTAGCATGGTTAGCGTGGATGTGGTTTTTCATTTTCCAGAAGCATGCTAACCAGACGTGCTCTTCACCATCTGTTACCTTATTTTCTAACACAGAAGTCTATCCCTCCTAACTAAGCCAGGACTGGGCTAGGAAAAGCCATTTGGAGCAAGTTTTTCACAGCAGATTGATCTTAAAAGGATATTAATTTGAATCCTTTTTGGTATTGTCTCTATCAATTAATTCAATGTAATTTCAACAAATCATGAGGACCAGTGCTAGCAGTTAGGGAGCTCTGGGGATCAGTGACAAAGCTAGAAAAATAGATAAGACAGTACAGTGTTGAACAGAGTAATGCATGTCGACTGGTAACAAGCAAAAGGAGAGAATGTTTGTCACTTATTAAATGGAAAATTTCAGGCAGTCATGTAACCAGAAATGATTTCAGACTCAAATAGACTATAGTCTGTTTTAGCCACTATTCTGTCAGGAAAAGGCGAATAGGAACAACCTGGATTCACTACATAACAACAGAAAGTGTCCTTGAAGATGGTATAGTCATTAAACTGGTCAAATGTCACTGAGAAAGCTGTGTTTATATTTAGCGTACATTTCCATGGGCAGAGGAAAACACTTCCTTGGAAGGAATACAACCAAGGACAAACATGACTCATAGCAGACTTTAATAATGTCTGAGATGGAGGGATTGCCTTTTTTTTTTTTTTTTTTATTCTCAGAGGATGAATTTAATGCAATCCTGGGCTGCTCTCTGACGTGCTGGGCAGTGTGTGGTGGGGAGGACAGTCAGGGACAGCGGGGGAAGCAGTGCATCTCCACCGGCTGAAGGCACGTCTGGGTGGGGGCTTGGTCCTCCCCAGACCTTGCACATGCTGCTGCTGACTCAGTTTCACCTTAGACCTGCTTTCAAAGATACGTTTAAAGCAGGGGTTTAGGCCCATAACAGAAGAGAAAACACTAAGCCTTACTGAGAGTTTTCCTGGGAAAGACTCTCTGTAAGCCTAAGAAGGACATGGCTTGTCTCTGCTCTTCCTGCCTCAATGGCTTTGAGCCCCTGCCCCTGCAGGCATCCCCTCTGAGCCCAGCACCAGGGGACATCAGAGCCTTTCTCTGGGGACATGGCCCCATGTAAGGGGTAGGAGCGATGAGCCATGCCGGCAGGAAGAGTAAAGGAAACAGGCTAAGTGAGAGCACACGTGTCACAGAAGCTGCTGCTCTACTTCTTCATTTGCTTCAGATTGTTTTGCCGGGTAAAATGACACCAAGCTAAAGCGATACAGGAATAAGTGTTGCACTGAAATCTGCCTGCAGCATAGGACAGTAGCTCCTGAACTTTAGGATTTAAATCCTCAGCTTTTCCCACTGTCTAACACCATGGCTGCACATGCTTTAGGAGTTCATAAATTTTCCTTTTTAACTCTCCAGGTCTGACTGGCAAACCATCTCTTGTAGCTTTGATAACCACCAGAGGTCAGCAAACCACATTCCAGGAACTACTGAGCTGGTACAATAAATTAGTGGGTTTGGGCCCATGTGTTTTGTTTTGTTTATTCAAAGTGCTGTGATCGGCCCCAGTTCAGCGTTTGAGCAGGTGATGGCATTGCTGGTGGCAAAGAGCTAGCTCTGTGTCACTCAACCCTACTGCTCTGCTTTAGCCTGCCTAGCACAGGGCCCCGTGGGCCACATCCTTTGAAACAGGCTGAATTGTATAAATGTAGACCAAACCAGAACTGTTTGAAAGCAGCAATACCACCCAATTTTGCTGCATTTCCAGCTGCAAGGAGGTTTCCAAGCTCTCTAAACTTCCCTGCACCCTGGGCCGCGGTGAAATGGTGTCCCAGCGGAGCTTGGGTGCCCATGGTGTTGAGTAGGCTGGAAAGGAGTGGGAAAGGCGAGGAATTTCTCCCGCCTCCCCCATTCCCAGAGTGAAAATCTTAGAAGAAAGAATTACATGGGGTTAGATGTCAAAACTGTCTCATTGCTGGTTCCTGGCTCAGATCTTGCTTGATTTTTTTCTATGCCAATTGGCCCTATGGGGAGTTCTGATTAAGGGCGCATCTATGTCCAGGGCATATAAATATTCCTTTCTGTTGCTAGAAACTGGGCTGAGAGTCAGTTGTAAGTGTAGCTTAAAAAACATACATGAGTGAGTTGAACAGAATAAACATCTAGCTAAATGGATGCCTTTTTGACTCTGTAGAAAGATTTAGAGATAATATGTAGCAGTTGGAATCCAGACGGTTAAAAGATACAGGAGGCTGCAAAAGAAGAAAGGGGGAGGGGGGCAGCAGGGCTGGGAGGATTTCTCTGAAATGTGTTCTGCATACTCTAAAAGAAAAATGTGTGTAATTTGGACCCCAAATGCAGGCCAAAGCGACAGCATCTAATAGGGGAAACATGATTTAGAGGTCAGTTTATAAACTAAACAAATTTACTGAGTTCCATAAATGAACCTCATGGCAAGATCAAAATTTTTTTTTAAAAGGTGGATAAAAAATATTGTATGTTAAGGGGGGAAATCGAGATGGTTTTTAAGCTGATGTCCTTAGAAATATATGTATATAGTCTTTTTTATAGCTCTTGGCATATAAAATAAGTCATTATTCTAAATAGAAAAATATTGATGATGTCATAGGAGCCATTGCCGGACACATCAAGCTGATCTGATGAACTGGGAAATCAATAGATATTTTCCAAACGAGATGGCATTTCTTTTAATTGGTTGTGTGAACACGATATACTGCAGAGTGCAAACATTTAAAGTTAATTTTCATTTGGCTTGGATTTCTCCATGTGTTTTTCTATTATTTCTTTATGTAGAATTTTTTTTTTTGCTTTGTTTTAAGGTTTGCTTCTTCTATTGGCTTGCATATAAATTCCTTACTAGAACAGATGAAATAGCATCTATGCATTGTAGACACTCAAATAGTATAGCTTTGGGAGCTATTTAAATATCTACCAAGATTAGAAAGTATTGAAGATTTCACCCGATAATCGCCATACTCCTTTAGACTGCTTGAAATCAGTTGAGTCGAGTAAGTCTTTTAATTTCACCCCTCTCACAGATAAGTAAGGAGTTGTCCTTATGTCCAATAGCAAGTGAACATCAGAATTTGGAACAGAAACCCTGGCTGCTTTTGCTTTAAACTAATCACCAGGCTGTACAAATGGCACACGTGGTAGATCAATACACTAATATACAATTCAGGTGTTATTAAGTAATATTGTATGTCCTCTGCAACTCCCCAGACTCAGAATTTTCAAGGGCATATAATAATGAAACCCTTATAAAAAAAACCCAACAGTTATCAGAAAAGGATGCTGGGCAGGGACCTCATGTGTACAAAGTATTTTGGCTTTCTGGTTTTCCATGTCAGTATGTAAGTAAAAGATTCCAACAAATATTTGTTCATTCTTCAGGCATCTAACATTTTTTTGTGATCTTGGTCTTTCATCAACTTCACATTTCTCCTCCTGAAGCAGGGGAAAGTACAGAGATGGTATCAACCTGTAATGGTAAGGAACATGCAAGTGTATGGTTCATTGTTATTTTTATTTTCTGTAATTTTAAAATAAAATTTTATATGGTTTTTGTATTAGTTAAAGGTGTTGACTTAAGGAATGTCTTCAATTTATTCTCACAACTGTAATGGAAGAGCGATTTTGCTGCCCCAGCTGAAGTGCTGCTATTCATGCAGGTACTTCAGTCTACATAACTTCACTCAGACTTACTGAACCTATTTGGTGATTCTATTGCTAGGGAAAATGGCAATTACAGTTATTTGTGGTGGTTTTGTCATGAAGGTCTCTACTTCTGTCAAATGTGAGCATGGTGAGTTCACGGGGCTCACTTTGTTCTGGTGCTAAACACCAATTTTATATTTACTTGCCATAAATCTCATACTTTTGACCCCAAACTTTCCTGCTTTCTGACACAATTTCATTCACAATTTGATTACAGTTTATCTTCTCCTTATTGAGAAATATTAGTAGATCAGAGAAATGAAGGAATTCCCTAACATCTATCCCCCATTTGATACTAGTGAATACAGTAACATGAGGTCCTATTATTTGTTTCCACTGAAATAGTGGCAGATGCTTTGAGGACATTGCTTTGTTCATTGCCATGAATGATGCACTTCACCATTTTATTGCCCAAAAGCCATAAAAAAACCCCAACATATCTTAAACCAGGTGAAATGTCCACAGAAGTCAATGGCAGAAGTTCCACTGAGAAATTTAGCACATTGCTCATTTTAATGTCCAAATTTTGTGTTCAGTGGATGAGGAAGATAATGTCTGGAATGTAGCTCCCTCTTATGCTGCCCTTCAGAAACTTTTCTTTGTATGAGTTTTTAGATTTTCTTATTTCTTCCAGGTGCCAGTGCCTCACCTTTTATCCACACTTTAGCATTTGTAGCAGTTTCTTTAGCAGTGCTCTGTGTCCAGCCAATTTTACTTTCAGCTGATTATTTTTTCTGATTGGTTTCAATCATCCATTCTTTACTCATAACACATCTGGAGCTGCTTCTAGTACGTCACTATTTTTTTTTTAATATGTAAATAATATAACTAAGCATTTGTAGAATGCCCTTGACTCTAACACCTAAGTGCTGAGTATCTGCCACTTACTAGGAATAGTGATGTGAAGTAATTTTTTCAGCTTCTGCAGAGGTGAGACCAAAAGCAAGGTACACATTTTCATCTTCTAATTAGGTAAATTTAGGAGAGCCATAGTGCAACTTTCATGGAGACCAGACTTTTTTCCAGTTCTGTCTGAAAAAAAGAATGTATTTTTGCTTCTGTAAGGATATTAAAATCAGTGGTTACCGCCACAGGCCAAATGATCAAAACTGCACTCTAACTTTGCACCTCTAAAATTATGCAAATGCATATTCATGTTCACAAAACCTGGCCATCTTAATTTATAGTGCAAATAATTTCTGAGCTAACTGCTAACATTTCATGTGCAAACACCTTGGAGAGCAGATGCGATCCTTGCACTTACAGAATTCATAGAAATAATTTTCCTGGCTATAACTTGAAAAGCTGGATTCATATTTCATAATGAAGAAGAGGTGTTGGCCTGAGCCTGGCAAATACTTGGCCACCTTGATGAGTTCAGCCGCCTCCATGTCCCTGTGCGCAGTGTCTGACAGACAAATGCTAAGTTTCTTACCCTCAGTAACTTGCAAAGCTTTCATTTCTTCCCAAACCATGAAAGTAGGAGTTCTTTTTCTGAACTTCTTAACTAAAATTCCCTAAAAGAGTAATAGCTGAATTCCTCTCTTATCTCTTGTTTATTTTTAATGCACCTTGGCTGCATTTTGCTAGGCATGTTGTTCTGTATGTGGAACAGAGATTTAATATCATTTCTTGAATCTTTAACGCCACTCCTTTGGAAAGAAACCCATTCTCTTAACTATTCTGAAAAATGCAGCAGAAGCTGTAATTCTTGAGTGGCTCTAAGTAAAACTACAGATTCTTTTTCCACCAGGGAACAGATGAGGAAGGTTATGTGGTATGCGGAAAAGGCAGACATTTCTTGTATTCAATAATCGCATGGGTGAACAAGTACAGTAACTTCATAAATAGTAGTAGTGGTGAATGTCAACAAAAGTTGTTCAGCTTAGTTGAAAATCACAAGCTTAGAAAGATGACTCAGACTTATACAAACCTGTTTCTCCATTGATTTTATGGATTTTGCATTTCTGGTGCGATTTCCTAGATATGGGAACGATGGGTGTGAGGCTAGGGACTAAGAAGAACTTGCTGCAATTCAGGAATGAGGTAGGAGCCGGACTGCCAGTTTATGCATCACAGCTCTCTTCTTTGCTCCAAAGTAATTTTAGCCACATGTTCCACAGGTATATCTCTGGCTCCACCATGACAGCCAAGAGAGGTAGAACTATAGCTCAGCTCTCTTCATACCCCTGCCCAATACATCTTCAGTGTAGCTGCTCAAAGCTGTGCACAGGCCACTATGGTTGCTTGTTGCTTCCTTTTAACTCTTAAACCTGCTTGGGTGCCAAATCAGACAAATGATTGACTTCATAACTCACTCACTACATGTGATAATTAGCCATCATTGTTCCTGCTCTCTATCTAGGTGACAAAAACTTTTTCAGTGGGACAGCAATCTAAACAAAATGATGAATACATCTCTCAAACTCCAGAGGGAATGATCATTCTTCCAAAAGTTAGGGATTTCTCAGCTCTGTTAACAAACTATCCATCAAAATACTTGCAAATTACAGGAAAGAGAACTCTACGATTAACTGTGGAGTGACTGTGTCACTTGCTTTTGTGAAATCATTTGTGAATCACTTTTTATATCTTTTGACCACTGTAACTTGGGCTGACCTTCATAGCTGGAGCAACCAATGTAGGATTCCCATTCAAAGCTGAATCTCAGCAGTGTCCAATGGGCCATCATCAGCATGCTCCTCCGACCTCCTCTTCCTCAGGATTTTCATTTCCTCAAGTAGAAAGTGTTCTTAAATTCATGCAGTCCTGCTGCCGGAAGCCCTGGACCCCAGCTGTGCCGGGAATCAAACAGCAATCTTTCATGTGCAACAGGCTGTACATGTGAGGACTTTCATATAATATTGATGAGATTAAAGGGTCTTCTTGACTGATTTTCAAACTTTAAAATGGGGAAGTAGAATTTAAAAATCTTGCTACTGTTTCAAAAGAGAAGTCTGTCTGTCTGTCCATCCATCCATCCTTCCTTCCTTCCTTCCTTCCCTCCCTCTCTCACTCCCTCCCTTCCTCCTTCCTCTTTCCTTCCTTCCTTCCTTACCCCTCTTTCCCTTTTTCCATTCTTTTCCTCTTCTCTCCTTCATTCCCTCTTTCCCTCCTTCCTTGTTTCCTTCTTTCTCTCCCTCTTTTTCTCTTTCTTCTCACGTGTTTAATATGTATTCAAGACTGCCCTATCAAAAGAATTATTAATTAGACAATCGTTTAGATATTGGATCTCATTTCATTTTTTCTCAAATATTTATGAGACATGCATATTTATGAAAATGCTCATTTTGTAATCTGTAAACCTACTTTATGAGTTTGCAGTCAGAATTTAGTCTTGCCAGGTTTTTGCAAAATCCTATTGCTAAATCTGACCTAAATCTGTTAAATATTGACTCCAGACTTGTCAGGCAGAAATGTTATTCTGGTAATAAAACAACTCTATTAAAGATCATTGATATTATAAGTGAGATAACTTCAGAACGTGTGTATCAGTGTTTATTTTAATGAAAGGGATTTCCTGGCACATTGTCAGCTAAACGTTTTATACTGAGAGCTGCCTGGAAAAAAATTAGACATGTTAAAATCAGCCTGTAACAGGGCTTGCGATTTTGTTTTTAAGTCTCTGTAACTAAAAGAGTGTAAATGGAACTGCATGCAGTAAAGCACAATAATTTATTCTAGAAATTAGCAAGCCCACGTTCTACCTATAAAATCATTCTCTGTGATGTGCAACTGGCCTTCATTTCAGTGGCCTTGATTTATAGTTAGAGTTTGTTTTATTTTCAAGGGGTAGAGACTGGGAAGCAGCCGGACAGAGCTATTAAAGCTGTTGTGCACAGCAATTCTTCAGGGTTTTATTAATTCTTGCAGAGAATAAGCCAATGAACTGAGCACTTCTCAATGCAAGAACACCTTTTTTAAAAGAAGCGTTTCTTGATGAATAGATGTAGACAGCACAAAACAAAACATATGGGTGTTTGTTGTATGAAATTGACCATTTCTGTTTAACCATGTTCTTGGTTGCGAAGACTTACCAAAATGAGGGTTCACATTTAGCAATCATGTAATTCCACCTATGTTGGTGGTTTTGGCTTCAGGTTTTCCTTGATGCTCTCATTGATGCCTGTTTTTTGTGCAGAAAAAAAACCCAGATTACTACAGAGAAGAAAGAAAATCAGAATAACTTACTTCCAGTGAACACATAGCACAAATATTCTCTAAAACAGAAATGCTGGTATTTTTAGATAAATTAAGGTGGAATCTGGCTTTGTGCCTTATAATGTATGGAAGTGAATTCTAATTAAAACCACTCTAATTAAAGTGTATTTCAGTCAGTAAATCTATTAAAAACAAAATTGTGTGTCAGCTACTCCAAAACTGCAGCATTTGCTTAAAAAGCATTTGTTTCTTTCACTCTCACACAAGGATTTCTTATGTGCCTTGTTTCTGAACACATCAGCTGCTCTTGGGTCAAAGTTTTTGAGGACTTCAGAGAGGATGGACCCAGGGAGTCTCTAGGGTTTTTGAGCACAAACGTGTTCAGATCACGTGCCATCCGTCAATTGTGAGCTGCTCTTCTTGGCCACAAGTGAGGTGTCAGGTTCATCTACTTTGAATGCTGAGAGAACTGAAGGGACAGATATCTACTGATGGTTTGGACAGACTTGTAATGCTGTAGGCCACGCTAGCAAAGGTTATGCAAAAGGCTGAGTCTTCTGTTAAGTTACCATTAAAACCCCTGAAGACCACAGGTGTGTCAGCAGAAGACTCCTAATTTGTGTGGTTCAACTACATATGCGTGTTCAGAATTCAGAGTAAAACCACTGTATCATAGTGCACTTCATATTTGCTTAAAAGCTTCCTATGCTAATGAGTCAAAGATGGGTGAATTACTTGCTTCTCCAATAAATGAAGCCCTCTTTTAATGAGATTTGTTCTCACCTTTGGGCTAAAAGATATTCAGAGACTATGCACCAGGTCCAACCCTAGGAGACACATAGTGGGCTCAGTTCTCACTGCTGAGGACAGTATTTTGTGGCTTCCACGTGACTGAAGGCACTCAGTGCTGTTTGGGATTCAGCACCGTATTACAATGGGAGATGGACGTGGCTGTGAGCAACAACAGTCTGTCCTACTTGAACAAGTTAATTGGGCAGGCAGGTTGCTGTCCTGCACTTGCTGGACTATACAGTCCCACACCTAGCTTTGTGGGTGCTGCAGAAGCAGGTGAAGAGACCTGAAACCAATGGAGTTATTCCTGTGTTGATAATGAGAAAATCACTGCAAGTGGTAGGGTGAATAAATAATTTATGTGAACAGCCTTTCTTCTTAAGCACTGGTTATGCAAAGTGCTCAGCAGGCTTGATTTTACAAGCCTCCTAAATGTTGTGCTTTAGCCTGTATGCAGCTATGTGGCACTTTCTGAAGAGTTCAAGGGGTATGCCAGCCAGGATTGCAGCCAATGGAACAGCTCTGAAAAAGAGCAAACATGAATTGGACTCAGAGAGAGAGACAAAAAAAAGGATAATTTGCTGGTTAATAATAATCCCAACTGTTGGGCAGTTCAAGAGGGTAATACGGAAACCATTCAAACCCCAAAATCATCACATTTAGACATTTCAGGTATTGTTTCAAATTGTGCGTGTATGAATCCTTCAGAGTTGTCAGCAAAACTCCCAGATGTTTTAAAGTTTCCTTGAGGAGTCTTCACATTGATTTGAAGAGAAGACAGGTGCAAGCATTGAAATGACTCTTTCTTTCCTTTCCCTTCTCTCACCTACAGAAGGTTTCCTCTCTGAAGCACTTAGTATTTTAGCAAGCAGCATAGCTGTGCCATGTCTGTCTAGTATCACCTTAAGTACCATGGTAACACTTTACCTTATCTTACAGCCAAGTCCCACGTTGCAGATTCAAACCAGGGATGTTAAAGTTCATTGGCATTTTCCTTTGATTGGGCCAAAAGAAGACTGAAATTGATAAGAAAGAAAGAACCAGAGGTGAGTGAAGTAGACTGACTCACAATACATCTTTTCTCTATTATGAAGGCATGTACAAGCAGGATAGGTTTCTGAAAGGCAGGATCATATTTTCCCTTCATAATATACAGAAAAACCTGAAGTTAATGGATTTGCCTATCCCGGTTTCAGTCTGCCCAGATATCAGCCGTGTGGCTAACAGAAGCATGAGTAGAACTGTACAGTCTCGCTCTCCACAGCGTTTTAGTTTAAACCCTTTTCCCCTACCCCTTTTCCACCCCACCTTCAAGCCAGCCATGGTGTTGGAGTGTTCTCGCCATGCTGGGGCGCCTCCAAGGAGCAGCTCCACAGAAAACCACACATGAGTGTTTTGTTGTGACAAGCTGGGAACGGGTCTGCCTGTGCAGGTCCGTGTGCCTCTGTTTGTGCGATTTTGTGCCTTTGTTGTGGTATAAAGCCTGGAAAGGAGTGAGAGACAGAGTTGCTGGCAGATCAACGGTGGGAGCGCCGGGCATTTGCAGCCCCACCGGAGGGGCAACCGAGGGCCCAGGGGAGGGTGCCACAACACGGGTCCAGCGCGCCTCATGCCCCGGGGACCAGACCCCTGCTCTGCGGAGCCGTGAGTGAGTGATTTGGAGGCGCTCAGGCTTGTGCGCCCACGCTCTCGCCGGCCTCGAAACGTGCACTCCAGAGGGAAGCTGAAGTCTCGTAACTGAGTGTTAATTATGTCTGAGTGGATTCTAGAGAAAAGGAAAACCATATACTGTATCAGCAGAGAAATGGTTTCACTGTGAGGAAACTAATGATGCTTTTATCAGGAACAATATAAAGATTGCTTTTTTACTAGTGTGTGTCCCACAGGGTTTGGACTATGAGATATTTCTGTATCTGGCTTTAGGTTCCTCTGAGCTTTTACATAATCAAATCAATATAGCTATGATTCACCCTCTGGCAACAACTGCTCCTTGCAAGTTGCTGCTGCTTCTTTAGTGACTAAAGAGAAAATAAATAAATAAATAGAAAGAAACTTATTACAAATCCGTAAACATTGATTTGTTTGGTCTTAGATTTTACTTTTTTTAATTGCCAGGGAAAAAAAAAAAGAAGAAAAAGGTGGAGGAGGCGGGAGAATATATGAGTTTGTGGTCAATGGGGCAGACACATGATTGCTAGTCTGATATTTTTTTGGGGGAAAAAAAAAAGTGGATTGATAGAATTTCATGAACCAACATGAAGTATTGTCCAGACACAGACTGAAGGGAGACTGAAGGGCAGATTGGGCAAGGAAGGGGCAGAGGCTGCAAAAGCCAAGTCAGGCAGGGAGTCCAGAGGTGGGAAAATTTGATTTTGCACTAGCAGCACTGTATCGTTTAGATCTGCATCTTGACTTATACATTGTTTAGTGGGAAGCTCCAAACCTGAGTTGCCCATCTCCAGTTTCCAGTCAAGCAAAGGAAGCACCTCCCCCTCCCCCCCAACCCCCCGCCAAATTAAAATTTAAAAACAACAACAACAACAACAAAAAGCCGAAACTAACCCAGAAAAGATGCCTTGCCCAGATGGATTTCTTTCTATGCCTCCACCTTACCATTCATGCTCCCACCCCCTGACCCTCAGCTAATTCCCTTCATTCCAGAAATTCTCTCTCTCTCCTCCTCTCTTTTCTGGTGTCATATTGTTATTATCACAAATATTTTCCCCTTACAGTTGCTGGTGCAGCACAGCACTCTGGCACAGTCATCACACACTGGTGGAAGTGACATTTCTCAGGATCATTTTGTCTTGTTTTTCCCTTGGCTGACATCTCTGTTGCACCAAAATAAAACGAAAGACTAAACAAAAAGATTTCTGCTTTTCACACAAAAGAAAACCCGTCTTTTAACCAGACCTCATTTCATCCTTTCTTAAGGGCATGTGCTGTCAGGCAGGACTTTGGACGAGGTTGTCCAAGGAGGCTGACACTGTTAGTGTGGGAAACTCCTCGGGGCCCTACCAGAGCACTCGATCAGTGTGGCAACCTTGGTTGCCGATGTGCTAACTAACCTCCCAGCACACTGTTAATCCTGAGCTAACCCCTGGCTAGTGATGCTCCCATCTGTGACAGGCAGGTCTGCTGATGTTTGTAAAGTGCCTTGGGATCTTTGGGCAGATGGTGTCACTGGCATTAGCTTTTGTGGTTTCCAATTGGCTTTTGACAAAGAGAAGAAAAGCGCACCTTGCCCTACATCCTCCTCCCTTCTGCCCCCATTCTGTTTGAATATTCCTGGGTTTTTCCACCATCTATTATTTTTGAAAGGAAAGGATATCTTCCTCACTAACACCTGGGAGAAGAATTTGATATTTTTCCAGTACAGATCATGGCAGAGGGAATGCAGAGGGCTGTTCACGTTACAGGCCCATTCATTCCTAACGTAAACTTTGTTTCCTTCCACACATCCAGCAGCAATCTTAACATGCCTCCACATGCTCCCAGAGGTGGGTATTCCTCTGCCCTAGAAAGGTACTGTTGTAAGAGCACAGACACCCTGGGAGATCCTGCAGGCCACGTGCAATGGAACTGGCCAAGAAACTTCAAAAATTATTTGCAAATCATTTCTTGATACCCAATGCAAAAAATACTCAGTGAATATATTATTCCATACAAAGACTTTGACCAGATTATGAAAATGGTATCTTATTCATTGAATAATTTTAGTAACTAATAGCTCTTCAGCCATTACTGTTCAACCAACAGTGATACACATCTTGTGCTAGAGGAATGGATAATCTGTAGCCATAGATACTACATTAAATGCTGTATACATTTTAAACCTTGCTATTTTTTTCCAGGTGTCTGATGATCACGGTTACTGCTCACGGTTAATCACCACCTTCCCTTTGTTGTGAAACACAAGGAAGACTTTTTATACTCCCTCTTGCTGTGTAGCTCGAGAGACCGTAGGACTTTGAATTCCTGGAAAAATAAAAACAATTTTAGTCTTAAAAGTTGGGGAGCCTTTAACTTCCCAGTTCATGCAGAGATAGTGGTAACACTCCTGTGTAAAGCCATATCTCCCTTGTGTCCTGACAAAACCTTATCAGCAAAAATGCCTCGTTTTGGTCCAGGGATTAAGGGCCTTATCCTGGTCACCAATAACAGAGAACAAAGGGGTAACAAAACTGATGAGTTTTATTAGTTCTGTTCCTTCTTCTTATAGCTTCTACCTTTATTTTAGCAATGTGGGTTTTCTTTTCCCAGTCCATGTACACATCAAAACATTTGACCGAATACAAAAGTTATGTGCAACATTAGCTTGGTGTCTGCACTTGCAGGAATGAATGAGACACTATGGAGGCACATTCCCAGCTGGTGCAAATTGCCATCCCTGTACAGAAGCCAGTGGACCAATGACAATATAAGCCAGTCTGCTCCTTAGTGCATGAGGGTTCGAATTCCTCCAACACAGGCACACACACACACAATCAGAAAATACACTTTAAAAATCTAATAATACTTACTTGAGGCTTTTAAACTCCTGAGGGGTAGATAGATACAAGGCAGTAAACCAGCACAGGGAAAGAAAAACAGTTNCGCCCCCCCTTTAAAGGGGAAAAAATTAAAAAGGGAGCTAATTGTGCTTGCTGTGGTGCCTTGCCTGGAAATGAACCTATGAGTTGAAGGCATATGGTGCTTATGTTGGAATTGTTTTCTAAACAGACTTTTTTGCCTGTGTGTCTTTTTCACCTCTTTCAAAAATCTTGTGCCAAAAGCAGTAAAAACACTGCTGCATTAAACATAAATCAGGGCCCTGTGCCTGCAAAGGACCTCTGTTGTTGGAGGGGGGTTATTGGACTAGGGATGAAAGGAGACCTACCACCGCATTGATCTGAGGTGATTGTGTGGAGCATATTCGGCTAGGATGCTTCTAGCTAGTTATGACAATCTGGAACATTCAAGCAATTAATGAACACATGCTTCAAGTAGAAAGACTGAACAAGGGATTTAACTGGATGTGCATGTTTCTTCAACTGAATGTATTCTAAAAGAATGCACTTTCATAAATTTGTTTTGATAGAGTATTTTACCTATCCAGTGTAACAAAGGACCCATATTAACAGGCAAAAGTACATACTGGCTATTTGTATAACAGTGTGAAACCATTTGTTAAATAATTTTACATAAAAGGAGCTACTCTGCAAGTTACCACAAATTCACTATAAATTTAGTGTGGGGACAAGCTGCACTATGTCACGCCTGCAAGCAATTTTCAGAAGCCCAAATTTGAGAATTTGTTCCCCATGGTGCTAATTTGCAACTCGTTTGGTAAGATTTTAACCCCTCCATACTAAAGGCATTGTTCTTACATCTGTGATCTCTTCAGACCCCCAAATCATGAGGTGGACCTGTCTGTTTCCTACTTGCAACAGTAACTGTCTGTGTAAATGAAGACTCTGCAGTAAATTATGCTAGCAGTTTTTACACTTGCACAGGTAGTGTATGATCAATTACATATACTAATGGATATGTATGACCTTTACACAGAGAAAGCGACGAACAAATGTCTGGGGCTTTTATGTGGACTGTGGTTAGAAGTTAGCTTAAAGTGAAAGTGTTTGCCCTTATAGTCTCCAGATATTTTATGCAATTTTTTAGTGAGTAGGGATATTAATCTGGGTATGCTAACTAAACTTCCCTGTGTATTCAACCTGCTAAATTCCACCCAGGATACCAACGAGGGACAATGCTTTCTTATGAAATCACCCTTTCAATAGGTGTCTGAATTTCTACAGGGTGCATACAAACCAAACACTATTGATAAAGAGCTTGGGAATTATTTCTGCTTTTGGAGAGCAGGAGAAACCCATCCATATGTTACACCTCAGGGAAGGAGACTGGGGAAGGTACCGACTCTGCAGTTGCATCCTCCCCGTCACTCAGTTCTGCAGAAGACCGCTCAGGGACCTTTGCTGAGATTATGCTCAGTCATCTGTTGAGGCATATTTCCTGCTTTGGGGACAGACCCTCAGCTGCAATACTGTCATACCTAGCACTGCCAGTGTCCCCTTGTGCAAGGGGAATAAACCCATCCTCCTCACTGCCACAGATGGTGAATGCATGCCATGTGCATGTGTGGGTGTGCGTACTGAGGTGAAAGGAAGGAGGGTGCAGGAAAGGTAGCTTTCATGTGCAGCAGTATGCAGAAAAGGCAACATGGCTACTCAGAAAGCAGCATTGTGGCAGGGTCAGAAACGGGGCTCTGGCGCTAGGCTCTTCAGCAGATCCTAGAACACCCATCGCTTTTGGAAGCTCATAACCCCTCTCCTTCCACAAGGAACAAAGCCCAGGTGGAAACTCTGAGCCGAAATGTATAAAGTTTCCTTTCTTCAAAGTGCTTTTATTCTCTTGGCATAGGGACAAATTGTGCCTTGAGGGCCAGATCTGCAAGTGGATCCATATGGAGAAATCTTTATGTGTTGGGAACATCATTCAAGTCAACGGGACGCTGTGAGGGCACAGAAGCTTGCCAGGTCCAAGCTACAATTTGAAAAGTGTTTTGTGTTCCTTCAAGGTAAAAGGCATACTATAAACCTAAGCAATAATTCTTTTAATAAGAAAACTATTGTGCTTGTTCTTCTAACAGCAAAATGCAAGAGAAGACTGAAACCTACACAGCTTCTATGCAACAGAAAATATTTATTTTTTCCAACAGGTGGAAGGAATTTTATCTTGTACTTTGAGCTACAGGGAAAAAATAATCCAATGGACAGCTTATCCATACCACAGGTATCAGAAACAGTACAAGTCCTAAGAGACCTAACCTAATTGTATAGTAAAACTGAAGGCATTCCAGGCAGTGCAAGCCATGCTGTGTCTGTTCAGGGGACTAGATGACAAATTCTTTTCACAAAAAAACCACCAAACCCTATATATTGTTACTGAGTGAACTTGAAAGTACATTTAGGGAGATCTGGTTATGGCATTTGAGAGCAATGTGGGACCATAAAGATAGTATTGTATATATTACTTTCGTGTTTCATATGTGCTGTTGTTGGCTGCAACCTGACCTGATGAAATGAGCATAAATCTAGGAATCAGAAACTTCTGTGATTTTACCCTCTGTTCTATTTATTTGCTAGATCACCTTGAGTAAGTGACTAAACCTATTTGACAGAAGTCTTATATGTACTTGATTGTTTGATATGTGTAAAGGGTTTGCAGGTCAGCTGCATTAAGCTTATAAGGTGGAGGCTGGAGGCTGAAGGCTGAAGGCACTCCTCATCTTCATAGAGCTGGCATTGAAACTATCCTAGCAGTCTCCACTGCAGGGGCCAAGGCAGTTTCCCAGGTCTGTGATACAGACAACACAATCAGCATGCAAATTAGATCCCCCTTTGCTTTCCTACCCAATGTTGTAAGATGAATCTAGACTTTATGTCGACTAATTTGGGTTCTTCTGTCATGACTGCAATGTAAGAGAGGAATTCTTGACTTCTCTTTCTGTTCAGGCATCATAGGGACCTTCTATGTAGTGAGAAGATAAAAAGGTTACTATTAATCCAATAAAGGTTAAGTGTCATTTTGTTAGATGTCTATCTCCAACAGAAGTCCCGCCTTTCCTTTGCAAGCCCACATTTCCCTGTGAAATGCCTGGTCCCATTACATGTGTACTGCAAAACACACGCTGGTTGTGGACTTCAGCGAAAGCAGGACTGGGCCTAAGAGAGTTGCCTAACTTACTTTGCTATATATTGTAAGATCATCCCTCACTGGAACAGAGAGGCACCAGATGGGTGGTAGTGGTTTGAAGGGAATGTGTACCCCACAGTAAGGTTTTTTTTCTGTTGCCTGCTCTTGACCTTTCAAGAAGTATGTTAAAATGACTACAATCCAAGAAGGCATATTGTATATAAAATGAATGACAGCTCCTAGCGCCACCAAGAAAATCAAACCCTTTGTTTATTTAAGATTTTTAAAAATACATCTGGGAGTAGAAGTCACAGAGTTATAAATGAGCTCCCTGACCACCACCAAAAAAAATAATTATAATAAAAATAATGGTACCATATTCCCTGATAAACCTGTGCCAGAAAAGCTCTTGGGGATCAAGTTTTTGTCAGTCCCCAGCTTTTACCAATTTAAATTCTTGGCAGCATATTAAAAAAAATGTAGAAGGTATTTGAGACTGCAATCCCTCAGGTACTAAATCTAGTGTTTCCTGGCACTAGATGAATGTTACTGGAGTTAAAACCTAGCACCATAGCACCAGATCTCCATAGCTGTTCATATTTATACTTAACAGACAAATATGTCATGCTTTCAATATCCCTTTACACTGCCAATTTTTTCTCACATTTTTTTCTCTGATAAAAACAAAGGTGAGAAAGTTCCACACAGTGGTTGACATCAGCCTATTTTTGTTTGCTTTTCAAATTTCTAGGACATACCTTTTCCAAAGGTTTTCAAACTGTTGCTTTACACTGCTTTTTAATTACCTACTTGGTAGCAAAAAGGAAGGAAGAGCACATTACCTGCCAGCTATACATGCATCCGCAAAACACCACAGCAAGTCTTCCACTCTGCATAGGTGAAAACAGAAGGTTTCTCAGACTCTCACCCTGAATCTTTAGACCAGTCCACTCTGGCTGAGCTAGTCAGCTATGCTCCTCCTAACGCCAGACACCAAGTGGAGTTTGCTCTCCAGCCACACCTTCCCCATTTTCTGCTTCTTCCACACCATTGCCTGTCACCCAAGACTGGGGATTTTTAGTCTAAGTTCAGGGGTACACCTGGTACTAAGGCCTCCCTGTGCAGAAGAGACCGAGGCTTTCTATTCCCTCTGCTCTGCTGGGTCGTCACTGAGAGTACAGTCACACCTGAAGATGACTTTGATGACTTAGTAGATAGTCTAACCTTGCGCCATGGAACTGAACGCCAGTATTACAGCTGACTTCAGGATAGGCCCATAGTGCCTCTTCCAAAGACTGTCTTTGTTCTTTTTTTCCAAACTTAGGTCTTTACTATAGTGTAACAAGCACCTGCCAGAGACAGTCTTTTGTACTGCGTGATCCAATTACCCTATTCATTTTTTTCACACTTCTTTACAGAAGCCACCTTTCTTAATTGCTATTTTTTCCCCACATTTCTGAATCTTCAAGGACTTAAAGACAGAATGGCTTCCAGTATAAATCCAGCCTCCTCAGCAAGTGAACGATTCAGTTCCCAACATTCAGTCCCTGCTTTCACCTTCTGACCTTTCCTCTTAAAATGGAGCCACCACAACTGGCCAAAAAATGGACATAAAATGCTGGCTATTGGTGAAACCGGCTATTCCATGTATTTGTGCTGAGCCTGCAAAAGCAATGATTCAGCTCCATTGACTTTGCTACCAAAAAGTAATCAAATCAACAAGCACAGGGAGCAGACAAAATATCTGAAGTCACTTCATTAAAGTCACATGCATTAAAGGGATTAAGTAACCAAATTCTATTCTTTTTTCCATTCACGCATCCTCATCCCTTTTTCAAACGCATGGAACTACCCAGAAGATAAATCAAGACACTGACTGACCCAGGTAGTATCTTAGCTCCCTTCTGTAAAAAAATAGTTCTCTCTCCGGCTTGCATTCCCAGTACTCAGTAACTGTCTCGATCTGCTGAATCCTCCAAAGGGGGGGAAAACAGAAACACAGGTTTCCGAAGCATTGCACCTTTTTTTTTCCCAGAAGGATATTTATCTCTAGAAATGTACCTTTGGAACCACACACAGGTTGTCTCCTTGGCTCTGAAGACATAGTTTAGTCCTTTGCAATCTGTTCTGTTCCTGTCCTTTTTTGCTGCCTACCTTGCGATCTGCCCTTGCAATATGAAAAAGGGAGAGCAGAGGCATGTGTGAATCTGGCCCAGGAGGTAATAAGGAGGGGAGAAAGGTTGGATAAGAGTGGACGGTTATGTATTTTCTGTATGATATTCAGCTTCGTATTGATTTCATCCATTTGGTGGACTAAACATGAACCTAATAATCAGATCCTGCTTAAGCCTTGTGCTTCCCCAGTAATTGACTCTCGCATATTGATTAAGATGTTGATGTGTCCCGGTATTTCTCAGTGGTAATGCAGCTGAGAATGGGCCTCCTCTCCCTGCGTTCTCAGCACTCTCTGTACTGCTGTCACCACACTCCCTTTAATGGATAAAGCTGTCATCCTAAAGCTAGAATGTCTTGCAGGCACAAAGACGAAATTAACTGTTCAATAATTTATGGGACATGGAAAAAACTTTACCCAACAACTTCAATTGATTGCTGTAAGTGTTTTGACTGCACTTGCCTGCTTTGCATAAAGTCAGCTACTTTGGAGAGTCTGATTTCCATTTACGGTAGTTTCTTGGCCCTCTCCACAATACAAGATTTTGAAGAACTTTGGCTTGTTTCAAGGGATTTTCCTGTATTGTGCAGACAGACCTGCCATTTTTTCACTTCCCTGTAGATTCACAAGAAAATCAAGATCTTCGGTGAAATATGGCTGGTAAGCTTAATAAGCAGAGATTAAATTCAAGTGATTTAGATTGTTTTGAGGCTATCCAGTTTTCCAACTCAGGTACCACAAAAACAGGTAATCAGTGGACTACCCATCTGTGGGCTTGATCACAGGCAGGGAAACCTTTTACCATTTCAGATAAGTTTGAGCTAATAATTACTGAAATACCTTGTCATTTTAGAACCCCTGAAGTGAGCTGGTGGACACAGTCCAGCTCCTGGAGATGTGAGTTCACATCACAAAAGCAGACCACAACAGTTTTAGCAAGCAGGTCTATGCAGCAAATTATGTCTTTTCTCAGAATGGTAGATGTCATTTTGCTGGGGAAGCTGATAGTGTATCATGTATTAGTCAGTGGCAACAAGAACTTCATTCTCCAGGGATTCCAGTCCAGCACCTTTCATTATTGCCAGAGTCTTTAAAAACAAAGTGCTCTTCCCCATTGGCTGCCTGTTTGTAAAATGATTTTTTTTTTTTTTTTGTAGTGGACAGCTCTTATTACACTTTCTTTGGTAGTGAATTTGGTGCTCATGAAACATGACACATGTAATGGTTGGTTAAAGCCAGCCACAACAGAAAAAAAAGATGGTGAACACCCTTCTGAGATAATTTTTCTAACACATTTCCATTCTGCCCTACAAAATCTCTTTCTGTATTCACAGTGACATATGATGTTTCCCTGGTGCATTGTAAGTTCACCATTAGGAAAATACATTTTTATTTTGGATGGAAAAGGTTAAGGAATCCTTTATGAAACATGATAACCAATCCAAAGGATTCCAGTCCATTAGGACCTAGAGAAAGGATGCTGAGTCAGCCATCTTCTAAAGGTGACAAAGACTATGTGGTGTCAGAGAATGATGAGCAAATACTTCCCCACATCAGCTCAATTTTGGGCTGCCATAGCATGGTCAAATTTTCTTCAAGCCCAGGTGATTCAAATGTTCTTAATTAACCAAGGAGTAATAACATTGATCTCCCTATTTATGAAAAGTGCAGTTTTCCAGTGAAACTTTAAGATCAGCTAGGTTGTGCTGAACTTGACTGTATGACGAGTTGTGTCTGTAGCATTAATTTGTGCTGGTAAGATCAGATATTAGCATATCAAAGCCTGACACTTCTAATGGGTATTGGACCTCAAGCAGCAGGAAAATGTCTTTAAGATGTTACAAGTTCTCGACTTGCTGCTCTCACAAAGGAGCAGCTGGCCACAACCTGCAGTGAAGTGACATCTTGGAAGATCTAAGAAGATTTAGGCTTGCTATAGGAAAAGAAAAATCCTTTTTTAGATTGTTTTATTGGTCAGCATCCAAAGAGTTAACATATGGTTATCTAGGGCCACATCTAGAAGAAAAGTGTACATAATACATGCAATGTGAAGAGGAAATCAAAACAGAATGAAGCAAATAATGAAACTGTATCCAGTCGTGTTTATTTGCTTTTCTCGTTTCAAGGTGTTAATCCTGTGTTACTGAGAACATTCCCAGAATATTTCCCAGATGGAGACACAAATGCACCAGCATTTCCTGCCTCTATGTACGATATTTCCATTTGTTCTCCTTTGAGAAGCTCTTTCTAAACAGTCCCTCCAAGTGGGAGGATGTGTTGATTTCCAGTTTATTGTAGTGCTCGGTAGTTCAGCACCAGCCGTCAGAATTTTCAGTAGTCTCTGCTGTTTGCTGCGGAGCCTGTTCAAAGTCCAGGCCTCTGGAAGGATCCCCAGGAGGACTACAGCTGGGCCTGTTTGGATATCAAAGTCCAAATTAAAAATTTATGCCAGTGTTTGAAAAATATCTGACCAAAATCTTGGTATGGATTAAATCTCCCTTGCCATGCAAGCTTATCCAACTGGGGCTGGAGGATTTATTTTTAAAGTGAAGAAAGGACCAAATAGCTGTATAAGCTGATTCAGGTCAGATGTTTGTTAGCTAAATTATCACTGGTAATGAAACCTTCTAGACCTCACAGGGAGGCTAAAAGAGCTCTGGCTTTTCTCTTGCTCTTCCTGTTCCTTCCCTCCTTCCTTCCTTCCTTCCTTCCTTCCTTTTGTTCTTGTTCTTCTCTTTCTCTTTCTCTTTCTCTTTCTCTTTCTCTTTCTCTTTCTCTTTCTCTTTCTCTTTCTCTTTCTCTTTCTCTTTCTCTTTCTCTTTCTCTTTCTCTTTCTCTTTCTCTTTCTCTTTCTCTCTTTCTCTTTCTCTTTCTCTTTCTCTTTCTCTTTCTCTTTCTCTTTCTCTTTCTCTTTCTCTTTCTCTTTCTTTCTCTCTCTTTCTCTCTTTCTCTTTCTTTTTCCCTCTCTCCTTCCTTCCTTCCTTCCTTCCTTTCCTTCCTTCCCCCCTCACTCCTTTTTCCTCTCATCTTTCTATTTCTGTTTCTCTCTCTTTTGCTTTTCCTTCCTTCCTTTCTTTCACTACCTCCTGCCTTCCCAACTCACCTCCTTCCCTTCCCTTTTTTCCCCTTTCCTATTTTAAGTCAGAACTCCAAGCAAATCAATTGCCCACTACTTAGCATATAAAGACATCCATTCATATTGGGGGAAAAAAACGGTCCAGCACTAAAATTCAAAGTGGGACATCAACAACACAGCAGTAACACCATGTTACTCTAATAATGTCTTGGGTCCTGCACTTCACAGCTGAACTGAAAGCAGACAAGAGCTTGCTCAGCCACCCTTCTGTAATGACTCCTCTGTGGAGGGCTACAGGATGAGGCAAGTTAAAAGGGATGACTGAGATGACTGAGATGTCTGAAGTGGCTGTGCTTGTAGTTGATAAATAACTTGCTTACACCTTCCTGGAATAAACAGTTTAGAGCTACTCACATATCTGCTGACTGTTTTTTTGCTAAAAGACTATAGGTTAAGCAGAGTGACACTTGTGTCCCTGTTGGACCTTACTCTGATTCTTTCCTGCAGGAAGCAGAGCTCCAAATTAGCCAATTATTTTACAAGGCTGCGGGTAAAGAATAAAATGTCTGAGTTACCCCAGTTACATCCACATGACAATAGTGGATCAGCAGAGTTAGTCTGGTTTCCTGCTTTTCTTTAGAAGACATCCCTAAAGTTTATGGAGAGCTGCCATCCTTCACCCCAAAAGCTCATAAGATCACAATTCCCCAGCCTTGGTCCGGCTCTGTAAGAAGTCTTTGTACTCTCCTGAATGACTTTTGTTTGTTTTGAATGTACCTCCCACTAACTCCATTTGCCACTCCCTCATTCTTATGGTGAAAAAGAGAGAGCAACTGATCACTATCAGCCTCCTCTGTGTCACCATGATTTTACAGATAAGAGAAGGAAGGGATTCAAGCCTGCCTGGGAAGCTGGCCATGTGTGGGGCTCAGACTAGACAAGCAGATACATCTGCCCTGCAGCTATGTCTAGAAAAGCCTAGAACTCTGTCTCACAGAGTGAGCACGGCATCCAGCCCAAGAAGCCTGTAGCCCCTTCTGCATCCTCTTCACAAAGCCCATGGAGACTTTACTGTTCCCTCGGACAGGCCTGGCCGACTAACTTCTGCTGGGTGCCCGTGGACAAGCAAGAGGGTATTGCCACCTCACTGGGATCTGGAGGGCTTTCTGGCCACCATTGAGAGGGCCTTTGGGCATTTCACCCAGGGTAGTGAAAGGTATCACAGAGAGGAGGAAGTGCCACCAGAAGCATACGCTAAGGAGCAGCAGTGAGTCCCAGTGTGAGGCCCTTCAACAGGACTGTTGTTCACAAGGGTGCAGAGGTGTCTTCAACCTGAGTCCTTAGCAGGGTGGACCAGACAGCAGGAGCACTACCACCCGCTCCTTTCTGTCGCCATCTGCCACTGCCAGCCACCCCTTCGCAGCCTCCAGGCGCCTTTACAAATGACGACTGGAGGGCACCAGGAAACAAGAGCATCCAGGCAGCTCCCCGCATGGCACGTGTGTGCACAACAGTGCATGGGGTCTGATCTCACCCAGAGTACCCCAACACCTGTGGCGGGTGAACCCCAACATGCTCCGGTGGTTGACCTACCACTGGAGGGTGAGAAAGAGCAAAATAAGTGGTGGGCCTGCGGACTGGTAAAAAGCATCAGGTTTTCTGTCAGCCTTGTGGCTTCCAGCGAGGTTTTTCAATTATTATTTTTTTACATGAGGCAGCATGTGCTGTGCGTCTCCTCTTCCAGACCACGCTCTCTAACCCAGCACCCAGGCTGCTGGCCCAAACCTGTGTGGCAGGGAGGGTTCACAGCCCTCGGTTTTGTTTACCCTGCTTCTGCAGACATAGTCGGACGACGCTGCGCGGGGAGGGGGGGGCGGGAATTCTCTTTGTTTCTGGCGTGCCTCTGAGGGCCAGACCAGAACAAAGCCGGTGTTTATGTTCCCTGTCTTTCCCCGAGTAATCCGCCCCAGGCCGTAGCCCCAGCAGGGCCCCTGGGCGCGCTGTGTCTGGGTGGACTCAGAGGGTTTCCAGCTGGCCCACGCAGGCCGGGGTGGTCTGTCCGCCGGCAGGCCTGCCCCATGGGCAGGGGCAGGGGCAGGGGCAGGGGCAGGGGGTGGGAGGCTGTCTGTCTGCTCACTCGTGGGCCCATGCCGGATTGAAGATGTCCCAATAAAGAAGGGGTGGGGGCTTCCCTTCTGCACTGCGACTGCACTTTGGCTTACTTGAGCCAGCTCCCTGTGCGAAGGGATGGGCTGCTTTTAAATGTTTTCTCTTGCTTTTTTGGTCTCCCGGTAGGGCCGGCCGTCTCTGGAGAGCTGTTAAGTGTGGGCTGGCTTTCAGGGCTTTCTCCTAGCTAGCAGCCTCTCTCTGTGAAGCCAATTCAGCTTGCTTGCACTTCACAACGTGAAGAGGTTTCTTCACATGACAATAATAAAGTATTTTTGCGCTTTATAGCATGTCTCCTCTCTGGACTCCAAACCCGTGGGGAAGGTCTTTATTTGTATCATTTCTCTCCCTTCTCCTCCCCACCTTTCCACACAGCACTCAGGGGGCCCGTGCCTGGTGCGTGTCCTACTCTTTGAGTAATGTGTTAGTTTCTACAGGGAGAGACAGCAGTTCAGTGACACAAATCTAGTAGGACTGTTGCATAAAGAATTTATATTGGTGTAAATAAGAACACAGAGCAAGGCAGAAAACAAAGATGTTAGAGAAGCGAGGTAGGAAAGACTGGCTGCTTGATGCACCCATGTTCATCTTGTATTTGGTTGTACAGTAAGTGATCGTCCATTTGCCTGGAGGAACATTTGCTGAAGCAATCACTCTTCTGAAGAGAGAAGGAGTCATCTGGTCTCCCACTCCACCATAGCTGAATGGTAAAAAATATATAAAGACATTATTGTTTGGGTTTTTTTTCCTCAAAATGGGGACTGGAGGTGGTTTTGCTGCAGCAGAGCAGGGAAATTTGGCCCAGAGGAGCCTGCAGGCATCAACAAGAGGTACACGTCATGAACTCCCTGTAACCATCCCTTTCTTAGGTTTGCCATGTGTGGCATTAGTGGGACCTCTGGACCAGGGGAGCAGTGTCATTTGCAGAGGAGTGTGGCTCAGCAGGAGGATGCTAATGTGCCCATCATGGGCAAGGCCAGTGTGGCTGTCTGTGTGTTCCTCCAAGTGGGCTGGTGGGTCCCTACATTGCAGAGACTGCTCCTTGCGATCAGAATAACTGCTGCAGCCCTGCAGAGGAGGTGGTGTAGAAATGTGGGTCTTGCCTACATCCCCAGCAGAACCCAGCACTCTTGAACCTGGAGGTGAACACAGCCACCTGCCTTCTTCTCTGACTTTTCTATACACTTCCACAGATATTGCAGTCTTCCTCATTGTCCCTTCTTGCCCAAACCTAGTGAGAAGCCAGATCTGAATCTCCCGTTGCTGCCTCAGGCTGTTTACCATTAGTTCTACAGCTTTAGAACTGAAATACTTTTCCTCGTCTTTCACGGCCCTGCAGTCTGCCGCAGATGGAAAGAGGGGGTCACAAGCTAAGTCTTTATATATCCTAACTGAATGGGACTGGATGGGAAGGCAGAACAACTTCTTTTCCAGCCGCCCAAATAGCTTGAAAGAGATGGACAGTTAAAGGGCAGCTGGCTAAAGCACTGGCACGAATGAGCTCATGAGGCTAAAATAAGAATGCAGAATATTGGCTACTGAGATAGTTTATGGTAATGAATATGTGAAAAGTACTTTGAGATTTCATTGGGAGGAAGCTCTGACCTTGTTGGTTTTCTTCAAGATAGCTCTGCTTACCTTTCAGCATGTCCTGGGGGTCACAGGATGCAGAAGACTTTTGATTATAAGACTTGAGATGTCTCCCAAGATCTCTATTATTCCTCACGATCTCTTTTGTTACTTTTCAAAAAACCTAAGGAAGATAAGACATCCTCCTCTTAAAATACCAAATGAAGCCCGTCTTTTTTCCCCACTTCACTGTCTCTATTTGCATGGAAGCCAGACTGGGTTGCATCAGTAGTCAAAGGTCCTAAGTTGAGCAATTGATCAGAAACATGCTGGGACACCCGCGTGTTGCAACCTTCCCAGACTTACCATTTCATTCTCTTCAGGGCTGTCTTGCGCTTCTTGAGGAAGGTGACTACAGCTCAGGAAAGGCCTTGGGAAGGAGAGTAAGGCAACCCTTTCTCAAATTCCTCAGCTTCTTGTCTTTACAGCAGTGTGCAAATGTGCATGTTCATCCAGCTTTCTCAGGCTTCCCAGCCTTTTTGGGAAGTAGTGGATACTGCTCCTAAGCCAGAGGCCCATAGGAGGGTTCATCTTTTCTTGTGAGAGAGGATGCATGATAATTCTTGGTGTGTAGTGTCTCTCTGAATGACTTGTTTTAAGATGCAGAAAACAAATGAAAGAGTTAAAAAAAAAAAGAGAAAGAAAGTGTGCAAACTAGAGTAGACTGTGGGAGTGCCCTAGGCAACCCACTACAGATCTCAGCCCAAGGGTAGGTTGCAGGGATGTTGGCAAATACAGAGGTAGGACCCGGAGTTCCTTGTCTTTCCCTGTATCCTCCTCACAGCTGGCTGCTCTCCACCCACCCAGCAGCTATAGCCTCTCTTACTCTGTGGGAACAGTGGTAACCTTCTCTGGCATGGCAGTATGGCAGGCAAGAGCTGCTTGAGCAATCATTCCTCACCACCTCTGCCTAAACTGAATTTGCTTGAGGGAGTTGGATGGAGGCATCTGGGAGTTCATTCTTGGGCTGGCTGACTGTTGCTTCCTGGGAAAACTAGAGAGACTGGAGACAAAAGGGGTCGATACCTTCATAGCTGCCCACATCACAGGAGGCAGGAACTGTGTACCAGACCTCAGTGTACATAATTACCTTTTGCAGTTGTCCTACACCAGATGACTGTGTCTGTTACTGCTCATGTAGAGAATCTGCAAACATATGTAACCCGAAGTTCAACAAGCTGATAGGCTTGGCAGATACATGCACATTCTCGCCTGTGAATCTTAGCTCAGCTCTCAAGTATGACTGCAGTGGTACAGCACAGGCCAGATTCTGATCTCATTTACACCCTTGCCAGTGAAGAGTAACTCTACTGATGCCAAAGTGTGGGCCTAAAAGCTGTCCAGCTGTGGCCTGAGCTGGAGTTTCATTGATGAGAAAGAGTTGAATACAAACTGTGTTTCCTACAGTGGACTGTGCATAATGAACCAGAATAATTGAACAATTGTGAACGAAAGCACAGGCACAAGCCTGGACTGTTTTGAGATCTGGATAAATGTAGTAAATTTATAACAATTGCCTATCCTGTGGCTGTGCATTTTTCTTCTTCCTCCTTTTTTTTTTTTAATCCGCAATATCCATAGCAAAGTTTTGCCAGGTCTGATAGTAGGTGGGATGCTCTATTCAATGTTTACTTGAGAGGCTTCCAATCTGTAGATGTAGGATACACAGGAACATCATCAGAAGTGATAAGTCACATGGTATCCAAACCTCCCTCTTCCAATGTAAGGGGAAGTTTCTGTTAATGCAACATACACAAAGGTGCCCAATACCTACATTAGATTTTCTTTTTGGTCCTCAGGGTGTTAATTATTCCAGCTTAGATGCAATTGTACCTTAGCAAAGTGGGTCACAGTGGCTTAAGATACTGATATATTACACGGCTATTGATATTTCACACAATCTTCTGATCTGGCCCCTTCAGTGTGGACTGAGATTGAAGATCTGCACAGGAGCTGTTTGTGTGGAGAGACAGGAGCTGCAGCACTGTAGTAAATTGAAGAAAGAGCTGGAGAAGAGCAAATGGTGAATGAGAGGAGTGGAAGGAGGGTGGAGAGAAGTTTAAAAGCAAGACAAAGAGGAGGAATAAGAAGACTCCACAGGGTCAGACAGAATCTGATAAACTTTGGCAAAAACTTCAACATACTTGGAGGTGTTTTCTAAACCTTCTAACCTTGTAACATTTTCCCATCAATAGTCCAGAGGTGAAGTGATTTATGAATATACATGCTTACACAGTTCTCTGTGAGCATCTTGATAAGGTAAATATATCACCCAGCAGGAGGCTACACTGCACACTAGTCTCCTTCCTCAGAGAGAAATTCAGTGCTGTGGGCCCCAGCTATCCCTTTCTGACATACGCAGGGTGCGCAGTTTAGTTCTTCATTAAAAAATGTCCCATCGAGATGTTTAAACACAGATCTCTCTGTAAGGGTGAATACATTGAATTGCCCTCCATCCAGTTCTTCTCCATTTAATTGGTATAAAGCAGCTTCCCCTTGGCTACTTCCTCCCTTGAAATTACATAAGTAGCCTCACTAGAAAGGCATAGGTAAATATTTTACACTATGCACCATGGATTAGGAGCACAGCTCCCATTAACCAGAGCTGGAATCACGCGGCTGATTTTCCCCTCGCACTGTGCTAGAAACGTACCCTACAGGATGCAGAGTCTGGGCTCCCAAGTGCCACCTTATGAAGAAGGTGCGGAACACTTTCATTTAATACTGCATGTGTTTCCATTAGCAGAGTCAATTGCTCTCCGTCCTCAGTTTTAAGACTCCCTGTTTCTCTCTATTACAGCTCTGTTTCCAAATGCCTGCCAATCCTCCCTAGTCCTTCCATCTGAGCCTGCAAAGTTTTGATGATATAACACCACAGCATCTTGGCTTTCATTTGGTTTAAACTTTGTGTTCTCAATTACAGATATGCTGAACTCTGAGCACTTCTATTTCTTGTGGGCTTACTGCTGCTTAGGAAGGCTTGTGTGCCCAGTGTATTGTCAGTTCTGGGTGACAATTTAAGGGGTGCCAGTACAGCAGAGGCCTAAGTATCCTGAAACCTACAAAGCACACGGGGAAAAAACATGTGGCTGCTAATTTGATTCAGAGCACCACAGCAACTGTCTACACTGGCACGGTTCCTGCAGAGTGGAAAATTTATGTATCTGTGTAAATACTAAGCAAAAACCAGAGTACGTTCATCATGTATGTAAAAATAGAGCTGTGGTTAAAATACCATACACTGTGGTCTGTTACTACCTTGGGAAGTGGCATCTCTGCTACCTGCATGGATGTGATGTATCACTTGCCCAGTATCGCCTTTCCTCATATACAACTGTGTTGCTTGATGCCACCACACTTTGTCGGTGCCCTATAGCTAACTCTTCCTCTCTAGGAAATTTACAAAAGAAAATGGCCCGTTCCAAGTAGTTTGTGCAGCTGAGGTTGTGTTGTGGCAGCTAGTAACACACTTGAATTTCTGCTTATGAAAACAGCTGAAAGTTTTTTAAAAGTTCTAATTAAAAATTTTAACTTTCAGAAAAGTAAAATTTCATTTTTATATAGCAATTTTAAAATAAAAAATATGCATAGAAGTGTTGTACTCCAAACATAAAATTCCACAATGACTTAAATAAGCTAAGTGCTTTAGTATAAATTTCAGCTCAATTAGAAATAGTAGATTAGACTTACTATTTGTATGAATGTATGAAGTGAAACAAAATTAATCAAAGTGACAGAGGACACCAGAAAAGTATTTTTACTTGATCGGTGTGATGTACATCAACTTTACCAAACAGCAACAGTGACTGAAATAGTTCTTCTTGCCTTTTATTTTTACTCAAAATTTCACTGAATTAAACCTGTTCTTCAAGTGTTTTGATTTTTTTAGTCACATTCTGTAACAGAAATGTCTATTGTTTTCACCAGCTTGTTCCAGAACGCAGCTGCTATGAAATTCTATATATGACCCACCTTCAACATGAAAATCTTTGCTACCTCCTTGCTGATCCTGTCTTTTGTTTTGAGTTCTTTGCTAATAAGTAATGAAAATGTTACAGCCTTACAGCTTGTTTTGTGGTTGCAATTACGTAATCATTATTAATGAAGCAACAATGTCAAAACTGTGTGAAACCAAACTCACATTTAAGCACTTACAATAAACAGATATAAAACAGCAGATGTCTCAGTTTTTGTTCTCCAATGATTTCATCCCTTGTTAAAAATAAACGTCTGGTTTAAAAAAGAAAAGGGCTTTTCTCAACTCTCACAAATTAATTGAATCCAGAGCCTGGTGATACAACTAAGGAGTTCTCTTTTTTCTTTTTTTTTATTCCCAAAATTTGTTTGTGGGGATACTTTTATTCAGTAAGCAATAAATTCACTTCAAAGCAATCCAGAAATTCTAGGAAGTCAATGGTGTGATGGTCATCTACCCCAGCTGAAGCATTGGCCCCTGATATCAATCAGAGATGTAGCCAAAGTGCCAGGCCTGCCTCCAGACTTCAACACCCTAAAAAGATTTTAGGACAGAGATGGTTTCTGTCCGCCGTTTTGGTTCAACAAACTGATACTGGTCAGTTACAAATGTTGGTTCAGATTTGGGTCAGAATTTGTCAATAAGTGCAGGGAGGTCTCTAAATCTGGGGAACCTCAGAAAGCCAGCATTCATTTTTATGCAAACATCAAAAGTCCAGATGCTTATTTGAAACATCCACATCTGTTGAGTCTGCAAAACTGGGCTGGAAATGTAGCTGGAATAGGTTTCCCTGCAAGATTTCATAGACTTCATAGTTGAACTTGTGGCCAGAAATACCAGAGCTTCTTTTGGTATTTGAGCACTTTTTATTCCAGTGCTAACTAGGAATGTGTAGGTTACACTTAATGAGCGGGTGGGATACACAAAAATTTTAAAACTTTGCAAAGATTCAGATTGAGCGAACAGGCACTGTGAACAATAAAATACTTAATAAGAAATGAAAACTCTATTAGCAATTTGTGAAGCAAAGCAAAAATGTATTGGAAGCTGGATAGTTTTTTATTTCTCTGAAGGATAAAACTCCATCTACTCTTTACCACAAGAAAGTATTTGGTAAAATATGTTTTTGAAACAAAAGCATAGAAAAAACACGCTATTTTTTAATTTTTAATCAGCTTCTTAGTGAAAGTCAGTGTCCAAATTTAGGATTTGGACAATAATTTTTTCTTTTTCTTTTTTTTTTCCCCAGTCCCTCTGGCACTGGAACAAGTGCAAAACAACTGTCTGTGCACTTTATTGCAAATCTTGCACAATTTTAAACACACAAACCCAAGGTTCTTGCAAATTGCGTTCTGAGAATATAGCACATTTATGCTTACGGCACTATAAGCAATGACAAGATGTTTTGAACAATCTGTTTTCTCAAATTAGATTAACATCATGGAGCAGCACAATCTGCTCATTGACACCAAAGGGACAAAAAAAATCAGTGTTTTGTGTCCTCCTTCAGGACACTGCTTTGGCAATAGACATTCACTGTCCATGTCATCATGAAGGATGTGGTGCACTTTTAGAGCTGCTGTTCTTTGGATGAGACATCAGGCTCGACACAGCTCTGCTGATAATCAAGCAGCAAAAATGCAGGCAGCAACCAAGGGTCTTTGCCAGCATTGTGCTCCTTGGTTATACCACACACTACATGCAATCAACTTTTAAAGGTGATGGGTGAAAAAAATTGCCTACCACGTTTGTCTGCACTTAAGTAGCAGTACATGACCTGCCTTAAGTCACTACTTCAAAAAAATTCACGGAAAGCTTCACCAGTACAAAAGATAAGCAAATAGCTAATGCAATCTTTTTCTGCATAGTACCCTTGACCCTTTGCTGTGGAAACAGACTTTCCCCACCATAGCTGAAAGT
Source organism: Anarhynchus alexandrinus (assembly GCA_008711295.1). Classification (NCBI taxonomy): domain Eukaryota; kingdom Metazoa; phylum Chordata; class Aves; order Charadriiformes; family Charadriidae; genus Anarhynchus; species Anarhynchus alexandrinus. The sequence continues at coordinate 1,181,212 of VUYV01000193.1, read as the reverse complement.
AACAACAACGTTCCCCCTTTGTGCAGCCACTATTACAATCATACCAAGTTTGTACGTTGTGCAAGTACTCTCGTATTCACACTTGTACTGTTAATCCCGGGAACTACCAATTAAACTTCCTTCTAAATTTATTTATTACATACTTTCCTCTGCAAAGCACAATTTTTATTATCTGACAGAGCAGAACCAAACCCCAGGAAACTGAAACTGAGAGTGACCTATGGTTTTAACCTTCAATCAACATGAAAATAGGTGACTGCTTTGTTTTGCTGGGTTTTGCACATTATAATTGTAGTTACAAAGAAATTCCTTGAAAGCATGTGTTGTGTTGAGTGGCTGCATGCAAACAACTTTGGAACTAAGTAACTTTGATCTTTGACTTACAGACTACAGGGCAAAGGTTAAAATCACGAGCTTTGTTGTCCTGTTGGCAGCAGCTCCTTTTGAAGCTTCCTGCTTCCAGTGAAAGTGATATACAGTAATATACACAAATCTCAGTGCCTTTGATTGTGTTTGTAAAGGAAAAAAAAAATCAATCCTGTAACTTTTGGTATTTGATCAACTTTCTGTAGATAATGTTAGCAAAAACCTGAATGTTCTTGCATATATATACACATAGAAATTAAAATGAAGCTATTCTCAAAAGACATATTTACATGCATAGGTAATGTGCAAACAGAGAAGCTAGCTGGCTGTTTGCAGATTTCCATAAGGAAATTTGGGTGTTGTGCAGGTGACTTTGTGCAAGATGGAACCTCAATTTAATAATCCAGGTTAGAAACATTTGATCTTAAGAGACTTTGTTAAATACTTGGTCATTGTCATTCTAATGGGTTGTAGACATTTTATAACAGCTCTATTGAAACGAGTCACAAAATAAAAAGGCTGTTGTAACTGTAATGGGAATCCAGTACATGAAGACTTTGCACTGCTATGAACAAACTATACTTATATTGCCTTTTACATAAAAAAAAATAAAATTAAGTGTGCTGAAAGAATTTACTGAAATCTTATAATACCAGGAATTTTGACTGCCTTGGCAAAGTGGAAACTTCACAGTTACTCAGACCTTAATGTTGGGACATTTGCCTACCCCCAAGCAAAGCCATTAACAGCATCTAGTCCTTAAGTTGGTGTCTGAGACAGACCTTGCAGGCCAAGACACAGAGCAACAGTGGTATGAGGTTCTATGCTATTAATCGGCAGAATTCTCATTTATATGTAGCTAAAGAATTACAGCTGTTTCATACAATGGGTAATAAATGAGCAAGACAAAACAAATGAGCAAAGCAGTCCTGTCCTGTTCCACCCCACCCCCTGATCCTAATTATCCTGTCTCTTGCAGCATGTCAGTTCCATTAACTTCAGCTTGGGTTTTTTTGTGTGTAAGTCTTGGGACAGTTGCATCCCAGAGTAAATACACTGGTGACATAAGCAGCAGCCAAACAAATAGCTGGAGTGTAATTTTCTGAGAAGTTGTGAGTAGTCAAAGCCTCATAACATTCTCTAATTTACTCCATCTCCTCTTTTAATATGACACCCTCTCACTCATGTAAACTGTTCCACACCTTTCTTTCCCTTCAGCACAGAATATTAAAAACACTAAATGCCAAAATATGACATGAAATGTACCCCTTTACAGCCATTTTCTAGCAAGCTTTGGCCACTATTTATTTCACTGTTGAATTTGACCTAGAGGCATCCATGGCAGATACAGCTGTCTTCACTGGTTCTGGCTTTGCTGTGTGTTTTCCAACGTGTATTTTCTCATCGTGATGGCTGGGTGCCTCTCACAGGAACCCCAGGTAGTAGAAAACCCTTGCTTACACAAAGCTCAAATGGAAAAAATCCAAGCTCCCTTCTAAACACTTTAAAATAACACTTTCTAATGCTTCCTACGGGTGATGTTGACACATTTACAATGTTGATTTAAAGGGTAGGGGGAACATAGTTCTTCCTCACACCACAAATGTAAAGTTACCGGCCCACCCTATCAATGGAGCCAGGCTGAAATGCCTGCCAGCAGAACTCCAGTGCCAGGTACTTAAAACTCAGAAAACAGGCAGACGGTGGCCTCCGTGGCTGTGAGGAAAACCTTTGAAGGCTCCCCTGCTTTCTGCCCCTCCAGGCTGGAGTCACAGTCAATACCAAGCACTGATACTGCAGTTCCTCAGATATTTGGCCCAACAGTTCCTGAACTTTCTGTGAACCACTTTATCCCAGGTTTGCTGTACCAAAGTGCATGCTAAAGATTTCCTTCATTTCTTTACCCCATCCTTCATTCACAGTTCTTTCCTGGAACTAATCTAACTGTAAAGGTTTGTCAGTCTTCAGATGTTCTAATTTCTCAATCACCTGGTCTGACATGATCCTGATTTTCTTCAATATTTCGTCTTCCACCCCTGGGAAATTTATGTCTGTTCCTGGCATTTGTCTCCCATCTTCCTTTGTGAACACAGAGGGGAAAAATTCATTTAATTTCTTTCTCTCTCTCTCTTTTTCTCCTTTCTTTTTTTTTCCTCAGCAAAGTCTTCTTCTGTCAATAAATTACTCCTGCCACATCCTGGAGGCCAGTTGTCTCTTGCTTTGACCCCAATGTTTCTTATGGTTTAAAAAAAATTGTCTTATTAATCTTTATCTAGGTAGCAAGCTATTTTCCATTCTTCAGCTTTCCTTTTCTTATTTTGGTTTCTTACTTCCATTCAGTCCTTCCCACAGTCCACTTTGGACTTGATCTTTTAAATTTTTCACATGTCCTTTCTTCACCTTTGATCAGTTTTTCATTTCCTTGTTCTTTATTAGGTGTTGGCAACTCGGTACTGTAGGTGGCATTTTCCTCTTTCCTCTCCCTTCCCTCATCCCTAGCCCGTGCTGAACCACAGCCCAGAATGATGTCAGGAGAGCATTTAGACACCTTTCCAAGATGTGATACTGACCGCTCTGCTCATTAAAGGTCTTACAATATATTTTGCAAGAATGGGTGCATTAACCCCTGCATCCTGGACCCATTCCAAATGGAGTGATTACTTTCTGCCTGCCCGGACTTCCCTTGCAGTTTTGATGGGATAGATTAATCTCTACCTGACCTGTAGCATAGCATTACTATCAGCATGTACCACTTTCCACACCAGAGGTGACTGGATGGAGGCTATTTTTCTGTTACAGAAGTTTCTTTTCTAATTTCACAGTGAAAACATTTTTGGAAGGAAGGTACTGATTGTCTTTATTGTTCTGTGTTTCCTTCAGGTGATTTATAGTCGTAATTCTTGCACAGCCAGTGTTATACCTGCAGGCAGTTCTTCCTTCCTCCTCTTTCTTCTCCATCCCCAACTGGAGTGGACTGCTTAACAGTGACATGCACCATCCCCATTTTCTGCTCTTTACACTCTAATCACCAGATCAGATGATGCCCAGGTCAGACTGTTTACATCTGCCACCACAAAAGCAGCTTCAGACAGCACTTTTTGCAGTGGTCTCCAGTTATACATGTCTTAAAAAGGAGCTGTGGTCTTCACAGAGGGCTTTCAACTCAACAGATTCCTCCCATGACTTCATGTATAGGAAGTGCTTGCAGAGGTCAGGGAAGAGTAGGAGAAGAAAGAATACTGAGGTGTAAAGCTTGTGTTGCCAGTCTATATAGTATAAATGAAAGCAGCAAGCTGTTTCCTCAGAATAGGTGTTGGAGAAAGACTGTGTGAGTGACAAGAACCAGAGAGAAAACATTTCTAGGAGTGCTGAAAGCATCCCTTAAGTTCAAGAGTGAACTAATAAGCAGCAGTTTATTTAGGTTCAACTCCCATGACTAGTTTGTGACCTTTATGCTCTTCTTTATTGTTCTAAAATAAATGGACAAAACTGTTCCTTTCTGAATTCCTATTGTTACCAACAGCCACATCCTGTCCACATGGCTTCCACCATGAAATGACTGGAGGGCAACATTTGACTCACCCCAGATGAAGAAGTCTTCTATTACAAGTTCCTTGACTCCCTTCTCACTTTGTTCCAGTGTAGCATTTTGACTTCTGAGCTGCTGAAAAAAAAAACCCTTCCTTTTATACTATTTCCTCTTTTTTTTTTTGCAAACCTTGCTGAACTCATGACCATCTTTGCTTGCCCTCCCCATTATCTAAAGCAACCACGTGATCATGCAAGGCCTTTGCCTGACCACTGTCCATGAATTTTCATTTTTCACCTGTTCTTCCTCCACTTCCCTATGGTCTTTTATTACCAGTTTCACTGTTTTGCACCTGCTCATCTATACTGCTACTTTATTGCCTTCTCCTGGTGTGTGCATAAGACCTCTTTCATAGACATATATTTGGACTTTCCTTTCTGCTAGCCTGAATTCAGCATTATAGTTGTTTCTGTTCCTCACTGTATGTAGCTTCCAGACAGTCATTTTAGCCTTTTACCTGTACTGATTTTGTATTGTTCCCATATGCCTAAACTATGGTTGATCCCTTTGTGAATGATTTTGGAAGGATTGCTAGTTGAAAAAAAGCAACAAACAAAAAACCCCCAACCACTTGCATGCTGGACCACGGGGAGTTTCAAATCCCAGTATTTCTCTTCCTAAGACGGCTCAATTAAAGAAATATGATTCATGAACAGACCCTGTGATCCTTCAGTTGGCTAGCTGGAGTCCATTTGGCCATTTTTATGTTTTGGATATTCTCAGATCTCCCTGACAGAGCAGTCGAATGCTGATCATCATACACAAATCAGCAGCTTTGATGAAGGCTTTTTAACAAATTCCAGACTCAAGCAGGCAGGTTCATTTATTTGTTTCTTTCTCTCTTCCCTCCTTCCTCCCACTCTCTCCTCTCTCCCTTCCCCTTCCCCTTCCCCTTCCTTTTCCTCTTCCGCTTCCCTTTCCCTTTCCTTTTCCTCTTCCCCTTCCATTTCTGCTTCCACTTCCCCTTCCTCTTATCTTTCCCCTTCCCCTTCCATCCTTCCTTCCTTCCTCCCTCTCTCCCTCCTTCCCTTCTTTCCTTCCTTCCATCCTTCCTTCCTTCCCTCCTTCCTTCCCTCTAAGCCTTGAAAACAACAGTTAAAAGTGGCAGCAAAATACAGTATAGAGAAGATTTGTACCAGGACTGAAGATCTGTTTTACAATACCATAATTTCTGTTTGGAGGCATTGTTTATGTAGTGTATGGTATGATCAGATGTTTCTTTAATGCATTCACAATTGCTTGGCTTATTTTACATAGTGAAGAATTACGCTATGCTATGTCTCATCATGTTGTTAGTGAATGTGACACAATACTGGAAATCAAAATGACAGTTAAATGGCAAAAGACTAATTATTTTCAAATCAAGAATACACTATCAACTTAATTAGCACCTCTCAGCACTTTCCAGGTTTTATTTACAAACATGCTGGGCCAAATTCTTTGCTCAGTTGTAGCCATGCAAACATCTATTGTGTATGTCTGAGAGTTAATTTTCTGCTGTGTTTGCACTTCATTTTTGTAGACAATGTCTGCTATATTCCTTTCCAAAGTGCAATGGCAGAAGATGAAATGCGATTAAGATGGGGATTGAGGGGGAGGTATATTGAAGACATCAGTATGAGGTATGTGACTGGAAGCAATGAAAGCAGAAAATGTGGTTGAAAACAAGGCTGAAAGACTCAGACCAGTCTCATGAGTCAAGGGATTTATGAATGAAAAAGTAATATGTCTGAAGGGACCGGTGTGAGGAAAGGGACTGCTCCCTGACAGTCTTTCTCATGCATCCAGCGTTTATGCAGTGGCAGCGGCTGCTGTGGCTGACCTTGGCTGTGCTCTCATGGTCGTTTTGAAGAAGAATGAACTCTGAGTCTATGCCACCATGCTCTGAAGTCCTCTTTTCAAAGAGGTATACACTGTAATAGGATAAATCTCACTGGAAGGCAACAGGACTTAGACTGTGGTGTCGTTGAGGTGTGTCTGAAAAAGTTAACCTGAAAATCTAGGCCATCACCTGGCCCTGGTGAGGTTGCCCACGTGTGTGTGGTAGTGGGCGTTGCTATTTATCTTCATCTACCAGCAGCTGTGAGTCTTGTCGTGTCTTGTAGATGCCTCTCCTGAAACTTCACATCGCCTTGCCTCTGAACAAACCAAAGTCTGGGAGACAGGCTGTTTCGCTGTTATCCTTCGTCAAATACACAGTCCTGTGGGAAAAGGATGCAATAAACCCACAGAAAATCTTGAGGATGGAGTATTGGTATGTGCTTCATATTGTGAGGTGTACTTATTTAAAGCAACTTAAAAACATAGGAAAAAGCTCTGAGAACTTCTTACGCTCCATAAAAATATACGCCGTACTCCCCTACCTTACTTCTTTTTAAAAGCACATGAAAAATACAGCTGTTCTGGCTCACCTTTTAGAAGGGCTCTGTCAAAACAGGTGGCATTTTAAACATGTGCTTACTATAGTATATAATATATTAATAAAGAATTTTGGCTTAAGTGTTTTCCTGGAGTGGAACTATTAAAAGAGGCAGAGGGAAGGTTTCTTATGAATGTGAAATTGCTACCTATACTACATTTAAAAAGCTTCTAAGAAAATGTGAAAACACAGCCCTGCATGAGGAAGAACAGTTAAACTGTAAGGCATGTAAAAATGCTTGCAGAAAGGTTTGATCTCAGCCATTATTTTAGTTCATTAAAGAAAATGAAGTAATTACTTTTTAAAAAAGAAACATGCGTAAGCACATTACCAGTTCAAGTACACATAGTATGTGTACTTATAATCGTTTTTCAAGAAGGCAGGTAGGATTTAACTGGGTGTTGTTTCCTTTTAAAACACTTCAGGTCTGTTTTTATGATAGGTTCAAAATTCACAGCGGCTATCCTGTTGTGTGACAGGAGTTTACGGCATTAGTTTCACCAGACAAGGACTGGTGGAGTAAAATTAGTCATGTATGTAAATTATAATCATGCTGAATAGTTGTATGTGCTCATTTAGGCATTTTAACAGTGTGTGATGTTATCCTCTCTGCAGGACTAATAAGCATTAGCCATAATGAGGTCAGTCAGTCAGTCAGGCATTATCATGGGATTTAATTGGGACACTGGTCTCTGCTGAAGTGAAAATTAATAACTTTTGTCAATGTTCTGGCGAAATGTTCTGTCTTATTAAACTATGAGGGTCAATTAGAAAGCATTATGTAATAAAGTCCCCAGCAGCAGAACTCAAATTGAGTTATACCACAGTCATTATTCCAGGACGATTGCATTTGAAAATGGAAAACCAGAGTGCCATATGGAGGGCGCAGGTTATATTTACAAGCATTGCATGTTAAAGCTTCGGCAAGAAGGAAACAATTAAATGTAATACTGAAATAAATCAAAGCACTGAAAGTGCCATGTTGTGCCAGGCGCTTAATATAGCCAGCATACCCCTAGATGCGACTAGGCAAAATGGCACCTGTTTATAAGCCTTGTTTGGGTTCTGTCAGACAGCGTCCTCCCTCTGGATCGCTCCGATGATTCAAAATCTGGGGCACACCTGGAAGGCTCAGCCAGGCACACTGACTCATATAAATAACAGTTTATTGTATGGCTATTAAGACCAGAGATTGCTTTTATTAAAGTGCAGTTATCATGATACAACAAATTAAAGAACTTTTAAAGCATGTTTAACGGCCTCTGATATTCCCTGTTTGGTCATGTTTTACAGCACTTTGAATGGGGGAGATACAAAGCTTCTGCCTGAATGGGGGAGATACAAAGCTTCTGCCAATGCTGGTGTCTAACGGCAATGCCAGCAGCTGGCAAAGGTGCAGAGAGACCGAGAGGAAGAAGAGTATGTGTTTAAGGGGATGATGACAAGCTTGGATGCCCGTTTTCCCCATCCCTCAGAGGAAGGTACAAGCAGTCACCTTTGGTCACCTTACTGTTTCTAAGGATTCCTCTTTACCAAAAAAGTTAGTAATATCTCACTCCAAGGGCCTTTTTCTCCAGCATTTACATACCAAACACAGTTGGAAATGAATACCCACAGGCTGAAATGGAGAACTCGCTTCACGTGAGCCCATGCAAGAGCTGTGCCCCGCTAAGGGTGACGGCGGACCTGTGTACCCCATCTTCCTTATGCAGGCAGAGGCCACAGGTACCCCTGCTGGAGAGCACACCACCAGGCAGGGTGTCCCTCAGCAGCTCCTTCCCAAGCTTTGTCACCAGCACTGAGTTTTCTGAGTGGCATGGACCACCTGCGTGGCACAGCCCCAAGGCTCAGCAGAGCTCCGCAAACTCACCCAGCACCAGCCCTGCAAACCCAGGGGGCTCATGGCTTCCTCCTTTCCTGCCAAGCCAAAGTCAGCTAGGATCTCCCAGGACAGGCCTTTAGGAGGTGACGGACCTCCTGCTTGCTCTTGCTCTGCAGGAAACTGCAAGTCTCCCCACAGAGAGACATTATGCTGGAGAGCCACCCCCAGTCTGCCTTCCAATTATTATTTACACATGTGAGGATGATTTTCTGAAGCACTCATTGTTTGGCCTAACGCAGCTCCTGTGGACAACTGCAGTAGATCTCGCCCTGGCTTTTACAGAGCAGTGGAAGAACTGTGCAAGGGCCGTGTGTTTCTGGGAGCCCTGGTCCTGAGGGCAAGCTCTGATCCTAGCTTCTGCCACTGTTGGTAAGGATAATGCCATCCTTACTGGGAGGATTTAAGTTTTACTGGGGGGGGGTGGGGTGGTGGGGGTGGTTTGAAGAAGCTGAACAGAACTTCTGTTTCGTTTAAAACTGTTTAATTAGGGCTAAGCATGTGATTTTCAACTTAGCTGTAAATTGACAAGCAGAATGAGGCATGATTTTCCCCTCACTCATTCCAGTTTGACGACAGCGTGGCTTACGTTGCCTGTTTTGGTGTTGCTTCTGATTTACACCGGTGTGAGAAGAGATTCAGGCTTGTTACCAACCTGTCCCTCATGGAGTGAGAACATTTTGCAACTTAGCTCAGAGCAGCTGAGAATGTCAGTATATTTGATAAGCATTTATGAACAAAGCCTCGGTGCTAGCCCCAGGAGGTCCTCTACTGTGGATAAAGGTCATCAGCTAGACTGTTACGAAGCACCTACTAACTTCGGACACTTTATTTTTTCATTGCCCAACCTCATATGCTACAGTTTGGAAAGAGTCAGGCGCCCCTTCACCTCTCCTCCTGATGATAATCAAGGCTGCTGAAAAACCCTCTGTCAGGGCGCTGGTGTGTCGGGGAACGCCCTTGAGAGCCAGGGTATCTCCAGCCAGGGACTTGCTCTGACAGGACTGGTCCCAGCACCCAGAGCGAGCCATATGCAGTTCTGTGCCTGAACCACAAGACTGTGCTTTCTCCCCTTTAAATACTGCAGGAGAGCCTGTCAGCTTTTCTCTCTCTTCAGCCCTGTGTAAGTCACCTTATCTCTTATTTTCATTCCTGGACAGGAATAACGTATGCAGAAGGTCTCTGTTTCGCTGTGTGTTGTTTGTTAGATGCACACATACACACGCACATGAACATACATACATATACCTGTCTCTACACACACAGATATGTATGCCTTCGTGCACACAAGTGGAACACCACCCAGATGCCGTGGTTCCAATTTACCATTTGAAAGCAATTAGTGTTTATTATTGTAAGCATTTTCAACATAGGGAATACTTTAAAGACAACAGCACTGCTAATTGCTTTCAAATGGTGAATGTCAACATTTTCAAGGTGTTGCTGCATGGGCTAGGCTTCATAGATACAGATGCCCTCAGCCTCAACATAGATAAGTGCACATTCATGCACAGACAAACAGACATTCATCTGGCCTCACCTCCCCACTGACGAACCCACAGACATTTCCTGAGCAGGGTCCTTTATCCTTTTCAAGTGCCCAGGACACCAGAACTTTTAGCTTCACTCTGTGTTTTCCCCAGTTGGGTTGTTTTTTGGTTTTGTTTTTTTTTTTTATTGCTACGAGACTAATGTCAGGGATTTTTGTTGTTGTTGGAAAGAGTAAGTGGTTGGAAAAGTGCTGATTCTCCCTAGTCTTTTACACCTACAGCGTTTAGGAGACCTTAACACAAAACAGTGCCAGGTCTCAGTGCTGGGCTGCCTGCTTCAGTCTTTGGCAAAATGACAATATTTTGGCAGAAATGCCCTATGTTAACAAAGAAAAGTTTGATTAATCAGCAGGAGGGAAGTCTTGGGAGGAAAGGGAATGGGAAAGAAATAGTGCGACAGACAGACATAAGATGAAGTCTATTCTAAAAAGTCTAATCAGTTTTAAAACAGCTTTAAAAAGGAATAAAAATTCTTAAATCTCTTTGATGATATTCAAAGAGCCTTTTTTAATATATGAGAAGGCACATTCTAAATTCTTAACACTGCTAGTGTCACCAGTCCTTTTTTCCACTAAACCATTTTAATTCCATAATTTAGAAGGCCTTGAAAAGTAGCAGGATCAAACTGCAGCATAATTGGATACACTGTGCACTTCCAGGGTGAATTTGGGTCCCTGGTAGGCACAAGAGATTTCTCTCTTTCTTCTAAGATCACATAGAGTGTACTCATTTGAAAGGAGAGATGCAGCAGCAAAGTAAGCTTTTTACAAGGTGGAAGAGCTAAGTGTGCTGCAGGAAAACACCGGCCATTTGTTTGGCACTGACGGTTTCTTTGTGATTGGAGGGAATGCTATCGACAGGAAAATCAATGTGGGTTTACTAAAGAACGCTGAGCGATCAGGGAGCAGGGAAGCAGTCAGAGACAAGTGGCAGCATACTGCACTTCCTTCAGAAGCAAATGGGTCCAGCTATTTTAGATCCTTCTACTGCTCTTCCCCCCTTCCTACAACCAATACAGAGTGTCTTTATGCTCAGTTATTAGCTCTGCTGATCTGAGCACTGCAATAACTAATAGAAAGCTGGAACTTTGGATGTGGTCTGTTTCTGAGAAGCTAGGGACAATTGCAAGCCTTTCCTGGGGTCCTGCAGGGCTTTTAAAAACAGAAGGCAAGAAAGAAAGAGAGGGAGAGAAGAGAAACATCTGAACATCTGCTGGAAAATCCTAACTGGCTTGTTCAGCTGAGTTCAGCAAGAGCAACAGCAACAGCAGAGGACTTGGCAGGTGTCGCCACGCTTTAGTTGGAAATCACTGCAGATGATCTCAAGATATAAATGAGAATAATCTGGACAGTCCCTATACCACCTACCCTCCTTTAGCCTACTCCTCCTTCCCAGGAGACAACAACTGTATTGTGTGCTGGTTAGCTGGGGGAAGGTATTAAAATAGCTAGGAGCGGAGCTGCGCATGCAAGCAAATAGCTGTATGTATCAAAGATGTCCTACCGTAGTATAGTGCTTTCTTTAAAATGGCTCTGGGGGTTAAAAAGTAACAGAAACTACCAGTCTTCCCTTCAGGAGTGCAAATAATCACCTGTGAAATAGACTTGTTTAGGGTCAGGGGAAGGATAAGAGTTAATAATACTGCATATTTTTTTTCTCCAGAATTTGTGCAATATGAAAATACTAGCCTTGTCTTCAGTCAGTGATCCTCTCTCTCTCCTCTCTGTCTCTCATAGTGTACATATGTGTGCATCTGTGTCTTAGGCACTAAGTGTCCCTGTCACTACAATAACACAGGATATCACGCATATATACTAAAGTTTGAAGAGGATCTCTTAATTTCTGCACTCATTGCATTCTCCCTAAACTTACACTATTCCTGGCAAAAACTTTCAAAGCTAATCAGTCAGCAGCCCCAGTCAGGGCTTTTCACCATTTGCTCAGCAGTTCACAGTTATGTTGGCTTCATAGACTTTCCCACTGTACCATCTCTGTTCCACAGCCTAGCCGACAGGCTCTGGACAGCAGGACAGCTAGATCCAATAAATCTGAGACCTGTCTAGGTGCTTCATTTATCAAGAGGCCTAATTTACCCAGGCCCTTTAGACTAATTGCAGATTTGCAAAAAATGCTGATAATGTAGAACAGTGCATTGTGAATGTCCCTTGCCATATTTCTGCTAATGTGTTTCATCTGGAGTACATAAAGAGACAGGGATGCTGATTTTAGACACAGCACTTTGGGGCTAATCCAGTTAAATGATTATCCCTAAAAATCTGCAGTGATGTCATTTTCCCTATAGAACTCTGCCAGTTGCCTTGTTTGCTTTATTGTGAGAAATACGTGATCCCAGGCTTTAGAAGTTCACCCTATATTCTTGTTCTAATGCACTGTAACTCTCTCGTCCCACTCTCCCAGCTACCCATTCCTTCTTGTTTATAACAGCCATGTTGATAGCAAACCCTGGCTTGGACTGTTGGCTTTTGTGTATACACTGATAAGGAAGAGGTAAGCTCATTTGCTTGATATATGTAGATATATGCAGGTACCCACTATGTTTTTCTCAACACACAATTCCTTCTTTCCGTTCCCCTCATTTCTTCCTTTCCTCCAGAGACTACGATTCCGATGTGTTTTGGTCACTTTTACTACCAACACTGTGCTTATCTTTGCTGCCCTCCTCTGCACTTTGCTCCAAGATTCATCACCACAATTTTTTCTAAGCTTCTCCTCTTCTTTTCCACCATCTGTAATGGTGGATGTAATTTTGTTCCGTGTAATCTTGTTCCATGGCTTTGCAGCAAATTCAACTTCCATGTTCTTCCTCAGATATCTTCTCCCTTTCCTTTGCTCCTGTGATTTCTTTGTGCTCTCCTTCTTTTGTGCCCCAGGGAACTGTGTGGGGCACACACTGAACCTCTTTGTGTGGTGTGAGAAGAATCCAAATTTTGTTTCTAAAAAGTCTCTCTGTCACGTAACTGATACAGTGTGCTCACTGAGGCAGGGGCCAGCTGATCTGTTATGTAAAACACTAACAAATACTACTATAATAGTCACTATTATGATTACTAATAAAGATAATATTTATAAAACGGCCACACAATCCTCACTGATTCCTGGGGGCAGCTGCTAGGCAGTCCCAAGTGTGCTTCACTGCTCCACTGACATGTTAACGCTGACTTTTGCAATGTGGATTTTGGGGAGAAGTTAGGATCTACAGCAGATAAAACATCAGGAGACCTTTTTTTTTTCAGTAAGTGGCTGCACAGTTCTGTGATAAGGCAGCCTCGGGAATTTGCCACTATAAATATTACAAAGCTTTGAGAGACAGCCTTATGTTTATTTGTTTATCTAGGACCAGCTCCTTCGTGGGTAATCAATGGAGCCTTCCATGCAGAGATAGAGGAGAGCAACAGGGATGTCTTCTCAGGTATCCCAGCAAGGCTGCATGTGACTTATCAGTGTTCAGCAAGCAGATGGCAACCAAATCCCGCTGCTCTGGTATTAACAAGAAGCCTGCTTTAAAGGTTTCCTCTTGTTCTTTCAGATGCCCCTCAAGCATAAACCCAGAGTTCAGAGAAATTAGTATATGATGAGATAAATCCTGTCCAAACAAGGCAGGTGGATTTGCAGAGAGTAAAACACAGGGGGACCGTATAGGCCAAATACTGTAAGAGACTGCTTGCTCTCAGGAGGGCAAGTTTCTCTCTCAGGGATGTCCCTAACATTTGAAGACTGTCAGCTAAGGACACTCAGGGCTCTCTGCGAAGATGCTGGGTATGTCTTGGGTTTGCCTCTTACTTTGTCTCATCTACCACTTTAAGGTATCCTTACACATCCTTATGCTATCGTGCTGCAGAGTGGAATAAACCAGCAGGATTCTTAACTAGGAACAGTGAAAGAAGCAAAGTTAGAGGCATTATTTACAGTTCTGATATTAAAAAAAAACAAAGTATCCCTTTTCTTCCTAGCCAAAAGTTCAGCTTTGCCAAGCCCTGCAGTCATTAGGTTGATGCAACAAGATGCATCCTGTGTAGCATGGCCCAGAGACGGGTATCAGAGCATAAGCACAAACACACAGTGAGAGCCTCACATTTCTCATTAGTGTTACAGGGGTGAAGGGGAACTATCCGACAAATTTCTTTTGCCCCTCACCAAAAACTGTGTCCTTGTAGCTGTATAATCTGGATAATCTCCACTTCTAGACTCTTGCAGGCAACTTCTGACCTGTAGAAGAGCATTCAAGGGGGAGGTGGAAACTAATGAAAGTCTGGCTGACATTTTGATCACACTCAGGCATATATCAAGATTATCCCATAGGCATACGTCACAGGGAGAGAGTAGTTTTTCCATATTAAAGATGGCATTAACCTTCTATCCTATCTTGCTCCCTTTGCTATTCTCAAACTCTGTAAATATTTCAGATGTCTTCTGCCCCACTCCCCCAGACCACTCAGCTCTGTTAAAAATGGCAAGATGATGAAAACCCCAAATTTGATCCAGGTCCTTCTTTGTCTCTAAGGTAATTAAGTCTCATTCCTTTTTTGTGCTTAGAGTCAAAGGTAGCTGATTGTTAAACATCCACCTCAAGTTGCTCGTCTGACTCCCAAAGGTGCACCGACACTCAAATAATCCTCATATAGACCCCTCAGGGGAACCTTGGACCAGTCAGTGTTTGCTCCATACTACACTTCATGCTGCTCTGCCATTCACAAATGCATTGTGCACAAAAATAAATAAGTAAATGAGGCTCTCTCTTTTTGAGAAAGGCTGGGCCTTCAGAGGAAAAGCAGTTTTTTGCATGTCTGGGATGGTGTCAGTACTCTCTGGTATCTGGGAAATGTTCACAGCTGTTCTTTGTCACTCATTTGCCCTCCCCGCATCTGCAAAAATGCCTCACTGAATGGAAACAGTAGTTACATGGGGACTGTAGTATTTGGTCAGGAGAAGAGAGAAATCATTGACCAACTGACTGAGAATTTTGGTAATAAATGATATAGTAGCTGTCATGGAAAGTCAATAGCAATTTTATTGTAGTTCTCAGCAGCAGTACATACATATTCTTAAGTTCTTATCCGGTAAATACTTTTATCTTTAACCTAACAAGAAGAGGAAATTCACCCTGACTAGAGATTTTGACACATTATGCTGCCTTATCTAAACTTTCCTAATCAGGGGCCAGGTCCTGGACCAGTGTCACATAGGGACAAGTCAAGCAGCTTTAAGACAAGTTTTGACCCAACCCGTCTAAGAACTGTCACTTAAGGAAAACAGTGACGCTTCTCAGAACAAAGACATGAGAATATTTTTGTGCCCACAAAAGCATGAGTAAACCAAACTGTGCCTTAGAATGAGCTGCTTAAAAGTAGAACGAATCCATATATTGAGAAACTAGGTTACTGAAAAGAAAAATGATGATTTGAAGCTTCAGAGGTAGTCTTCCTATGAACCTTTTAGGCTGTATATAAGAAGAAAATCATAGCAGCAAGAAGACTTTTTCCCCCCCCGTATTGATTTTTGTTACATTTCTGGTGACTTACTGAGAAGATAGCCAGAAGCAATTTATAAGTACAGTAACACCAGTAGACTCCAGAGCACTGCCACTGAAATGCCACAGGTTGTACAGGATGCAAGGATAATTCAGTGCAATTTTTCAACCTTACTCTATGTGGGTGAAATTCACTATTAGCCCTTTAAGTTCAGTGGCTTATTGTGTTTTACATTGGCAGAGGATCTGGCTTAAAGTACTTTCAGCAGTGGACTGCATTCTATTTTATCCAGTATTCAAGTAAAGAAGTTAAATAATGAAATGCATGTTATCATTTTACACCATTTTAATAAGATTATACTTGGATGAGGCAGTCATTTTTCCTTGTACCTATTTGTACTCTCTGGGACCTTAAAATTCCATCCATCCTTCACAAACAGTCAACCATAACCTTACACATGCAGGAGTTTTCGGCTTTAGTGAAAGAGAGTCCAGCAAAATCAATGAATTGAGTTCTGTTCTTACTTGCACTCATGGAACTTTTAAGTAACTTCAGAGATGGAGTTGATTAAAGTTATAATACTGTTGGTAAGAGTTTCATACCTTACGGAGATTTTATATCAATGTAAGATTATTGCCTTGCATGTGGATTGTTGTGGCCAAAAGTAGTAAAATACCTTTACTCAAGTGTTTGCTGATAACATTCTTTTATTTGTCCTAGCAAGACAGCATGTGAAGCAACAGGAAAAAATTCGGAAATGTGTTTTTCTTCCAGAACTCAGAAAATGGATTTGCCCTTTAAGACTGGTCATTAAGGTTGAATCCCCTAAATTATAAGCGTAAATAATATATGGGAAGATTGACCTTCAGACAAAAGAAAAGATGGATGGGAAATCTCCAGAGGCTGAAGCTCAGGAGAGCAAGAGACTTTGCCTGCACCCCTTGGTGAGCAGGCTACAGAAAGAGCTTCATCTGAGGATGCATCCTACATAAGTTCTGGTTAGTGGAACTGACGAGAGAAGAAAATGAAAGGGCCTTTTCTTTTAGAGGGCTGCAGTGTGTGTTTTGGCAACTGTTACTTTCTCTCTTCTTACTGAGAAGACTCCCCATCCCCCCTCCCTGAGGAGTGTAGTTAATCAATGTCAACTCAGTGTGGTCATTCCCACCCAGGCACTGGTCCAACCCGAGACCAGCTGAAGTGGGGCAGCCTCAGGACAGACTCGTGTCACTGCTGAGGGTGCAGGGACGAGGTGAGCTGCAGTACTTCGCCTGCCTGAGTCCAGACAGCAAGGGGCAGGGCAGCTGTTGGGGTGTAGGGGCAGAGAGCGTGAAAAACTGCCAAAAGTTCTGTGGAAGAGTCTTTTATTTATCATTCATATGACTACACTATTGCTGTGTTGAGGTTTTGGTGCCTCCTCAAAAACTAAAATTTTCCTTGTTCTGTGCATAGTTCTGGGATTTGCAATGGGGAAATATTGCCTATTAGGGTATCCAACAAAAGTTTTTACTGATTAAAAAAATTTCTGGAGAAGGGCTCAAGATAGCTGTGTTTGTGGCTGTAACAGAGATCCAAGGCTGTTTAAATAAGCTTTGTGACTGTTCACGATATCTGGCTAAAGGATTACAGCTAAATATACATGCAGGTGGAGAAAATACTTTTGTCCTTATTCAGTGACTTACTTGGTTTTCATCCTTATTTAAAAGACTGGAAGAGGTATTCTGAAACAATCAGGTTTAATTCCATCCTTACTCTTTCAGTTTTCATCTGGATTTACTCTTGATATGGTCTGTTGAGAGCTGTAAAAAGAAACACTGCGTTTTGAACTCCACCATGCCATTTGTATTCAATGAAGTTAGCTGATGGCATTTTACCTGCTGAGCTAATAAGTTTCAGGTAGCTGAATGTCCTGCTGTCATGTTTTACCCTCACCAGGAAACTCCATGGAAAGCTAGAAATTTTTTAAGGACAGACACAGACTCAGCTCACAGTTCCTGCAAGATTTTCTCTCCCACAATGCTCCTGTTACAACAGCCCTTCACCCTTGAAGGTGCCAAGGCCTCACTCCTGAAAGGTACATAGGTACACGACAAAGTCTCTTTGGCTTTAGCTAGAGGGGTCTCAAAACCTACCACTGACAGGTCCAATAATGCCTAGGGCTTTGGACCCAGCCTTTAAGTCTTTGTTCATGTGTGTCATCCTGATCAAGTTCCATGGGACAACTCGCATAAGTAAGCATCTGAACAGCCCACTTTCTTTGTGTTGCTTGTTAGTGCTTGTGTGCTTTGATATTCAATGTGTCTAAATCACCACACAGCATTTTTATTTTTATTTTCATAAAATACTTGAATTACACTCGTATGAAATATGCCTCTGGCCCCATACAGATGTTTCCAAAAAGCCTAATAACAAACAGATCACAGGGCAGAAGAGCGCATATTCTTACAGTCACTTCCAAGCCTAACTGCTCTTCAGAGTTCTGATTACAACAAAAGCCATGCTGCCGATGTTGTTTTAACTGTGATGTTAAAATGAAAACTCATTGTTGTATCCCAGGGGGATTCAGGAACACTGACTTTACTGCCCATCTGAAATGGGATAATGTTCTCTATTCCTATCATGTGGGTATCAGTTCCAACTTGGAAACCAGCCTCCTCTCATAATTCAAGCTGGGGCTATACTGATGCAAACCTTCTCAGATATTATAAGCCAGTATGAGCTCAAAAAAAGAATTCACTGCTCAAGGCCAAATAGCTTCAAAGCTAACAATCCTCCAGAGTCAGTGTGAAAGTGTTGAAACTGTCAATGTCAACTTACACCATGCATAGTGAGTGTAAAACTTCAATAATGACATCATGGAGAAAAGGACAAAGGGCAGGCACTACACAGAAAAGTGCCAGTGCTCTTCAAATCTTTGAAACCTTCAAGGATTTATCTGGACTAACACTTCTACACATAGTCATTGGGGTCTTAGGCTATACTGATTAAGGATTTAGCTTATTCAAAGGCTCTCACTGATAGCAAGGATGACAAGGTTTCAGCAGTTATATTGGATTCCATTAGCTTTCACTTAAAAAAACATACCCAAACCCCCTCAGGATCCTGGTCTTTTTTTTTTTTTCTGCCTCTCATTTTCTTTCTTTGTGTCAACCTTTATTTTTTTCTTTCACACACACACACACAAACACACGCGCACACACACACATTAATATATATTAATGTCTGGGTCTGATTCACAAACAGGTTTTGCAGCACTTACGCTCTCAGTTCTCAGAATGCAGATCCCAGAAGAATTGAATCAATTCTTCAGGAATTCCCTGAAGCACCACATAACGTGTTCGCTCATTTCAGCTGCACTTGGGGCAACAGATACACTTTTAAAAGGGGCAAAACGTATTAGAGAAAAAGGGATGGGTGTCCTAGTAAAGATCGGCTAATCAAGAGAGAAATTAAAAAGTGAGACTCAGTGTAGTTTTGGCGTCGGGGATAACGACCTATCCTAATGTTTTGAGTGCAAACTGCAGAAATGTAAGTGTAATGAAGGACAGCCACGCTTCCTTTGTACCATAGTTTTCAGAGAGTCAGCCTCAGAAGAAGAGCAAAGAGATGGAAGAAGTGGAGAAGTGCAGGTGGAACAGTTCTCTCTCTCCTCCTTCTCTCTCTTTTATTTGTTAGGAAAGAAAAAGAAGAATCCGTGTTGTACCGTGCACTGTGCAGACATGCAATAACAGTTTAAGCCCCACGCTAAAATAGCGTGCTTGAAAAGAGACAGTTATCATCTCTTCTTAACAGATGGCAAAAGCAAGACCAAGAAAGATTATTTACGAATTATTTAATAATTTAATTAGTCTCCTATTATTCAAGAGCTTGTGACAGGGTACTGGATGCAGGTCATCTGACAAGCCAGCACCTGAACCCTGAGCTCGTTCCTCTGTTATTTGCCGTTACCTTCATTGTTTCTACTTTCCCCTGGCTCTGCTGTAGGTACCACCAGTTTCCTGACACCTCAGCTGCCTCACCACCCTTAGCACAATTCAGTTGCTTCACACAGGTCTTTCCGCTGTGCTGGTATACCCATGATACCCACACAGAGAGCTGGGAGATCTGACATGGGGTCTGTGGAAGACCTGTGACCTTCTAAAGCAGCAGGTGCAAGCCAGACAGTGGTACATAAGAAAGTCTGAAATGGCACGAGGCATCTATGCTTGGGCAACAGAAGTGTACCAATGTTGCTTTCCCGAGGAGTTGTGAGAACTCCTTTTGCACAATATTGCCTGCTGCACAAGCCCCAAGGGTTCTGATCCCACCCCTCACAGTAGTGAGGGATGGATGACTGTTTCTGAAATACTGTGGCTCAGGGACCCCAGTGCACACTCTTGCAGGGTTACCTAGGATATTCTCTAGGGTTGCCTGCATTGTCATGGAAAGAGTGTGCACTCATTCTAGAGAACAGTCTGTGCCATTGTAAAGATACAGTCAATGATGCAGCGCAGAGAACTTTTGGAATCCATCAAAGGCACCTATGCATACGTACCCCATTATTACAGTCCAAGTAGCTTTCCATGTATCAACAACACTCATGCGAGACAAAGAAATCCTTTCAGAAAAACAGAACCAGCTGAGAGCTGTCCCTTTGTCACACAGAGAAATATGGGGTCTAATGGGACAGTGGGACATAGTGCAGGGAGCTGGAAATTATCACAGTCTTACCCAGCTCTGGAATGGAAAATAGTGAAGCTAGATGTGCGGGTTACTCAGCCCAAGCTAATAAGTCATGCTGAGAGGCAGGGTGTGTTCTTCTAATACAGTTATCCTGCTTTGAAGACTTCAGGCAATAATGCTCTGTGGGATAGAGCTGCAGATCCATACTAGCTCAGGGGGGCTCTGTATGATACCCTGAGCAGCCGCAGCCTGGAGGTACCCCACGTGGTTTGCAGGTTCACCTTGGAATGGGACCAATTCACAGCCACAGTGGCCAGCTTTTCTGGGGTTTCTAGGAAAAGATTCAGATCATGGGTTAACTTCTGCAGTTTTTGGTCCAAGGGCTCCCTGACTCCTGTACCACCAGCATCCACATTTTGGCACCCTGTGGAACTCACAAATTTGCCATTGTGCCATAGAGTTTCCTACTCCAGGTGCACCAGAACACCACTGTCCTGGGGCGCATGACCTCTGGGCTTTTAACAATATTCTGAGAGTTTATTTTTCCACATTCTTATTATTGTTGTTGACTTAAACCAACTGCTTATTTTTCTTGCAGCATTTGGTCTCCTTAAGAAGGAAATTAGCACAAAAGGAATGAAGGGGTGAAGGGTTATCACAGCCATGGGAGTGGACAAGAACAAAAGGGAGGTGGGAATACTCTACCTCTTCTACAAGCTGTGCTCTTCTGTGCTAATGCACTTGTTGTTTTTGCTGAAGGGACTGCACCAAAATGCTGACTATTTAAACATTTATGAGGAAGGTTTCACATATATTCTGTGAAGTGATCGCCTTATACATGTTTTCTTTTGGGGTCGCTATAATAATTGTGAACAAAGGCACCTACACAGCTGAGTTAGCTGTTGCTGGACTGTTATTTCACTCACACTGACTTTACATCCACGTTAGGTCACTGACTTCCTTCGATCTACCCCAGATTTGTATAGTGAGATCAGAATGGGGCTGTGCTGGAGGAGTCTGCTTTTTCATTTTTAAATAAGGCCTATATAGCATGAGGAACCTACATCAAAATCAGAAAACTGGTCTTGCAAGTGAAAACTGTAATAGTTTAGTTTCATTATGAGTGAAGAATTTAGAGGCTTTGGTTTGTTTTCCTGGGAGGAAATCTTCCATATTCTCGACAGAGTTCTTACTGCATGGTGTTTATGAGCCCGCTTTGGTGCACCCTTTCTTACCAGAGCCTGTCATACATACAGCTCTGCTGTCTAAAGACTTGCTGAAATCCCCTGCTATAGCTCTGCGAAGAGCAAAACTCTCCTCGGGGCAGAGAGCAAGCACAATGTGGCACTGCATTTGAATGCCACTGGAGGGAATAAATACTTAGTGACTTGCAAATCTGTGCCCATTCTCCCATAAAAGGTATCAAGCACATTGTTCTATGCCTAGGTAGCATTCCCTAATTCCATCCAGCTGGAAGAAAAGGAGACCAGACAAAAAGTCAAACTGAGGGCTTCTGCTTCACTGATAATACCTGACCATTAATCCACTAAGACAGCTCAGGCACATAGGGATTTTAAGAACCTCCTGCCCTGGCTAATGCTTTGTTCTGATGCAAAGTTTTAAAATGAATACTGCTCAATACTAACCTGCAGCCTGAATGTCCCCAGGTTATCTGCAGTTGTCCCAATATTCAGTGTATGAGCAACCCAGATTTTGAAGGGGACCTTTCACTGGCAATGCCAACCATTCTTGTTACAGCAGCACAAGTGGGACTGCAAGAAATATACTTCACAAGTGGTGGGGCAGGGTGGATTGTCATCTAACTTCTGAAAAGAGGCATGGAAGTCAGCAATCAGTGCAAGGAATTAATTTAGAAGATCAGATACACTGTCTCCTTCTGGCCTCTCAGCAAATGAGGTGACCCATGCCATAGTAAGCAGCTGAGAGAAGGCAGTTGTGTCTTTCCTTCAGTCCTACATCCAGTGCTTACTGATTTTTTTTCTATGCCTCTAAACTAGTTCCCATCCCCACCTTATCCACCCTGTTCCTTTTCCAATGGTTTCTAAGCAATAGCCTCTCTTTCATACATCTCACAGAGACACACTCCTCTGGAAGCATTACCTCAGCTAGGAATGTTTGAGTGATGAAAGACCTTGCTAGCATTTCAGAAAGGGTGTTGTAGACCACCAGAAGCGTTGAGAGGGAGTACCACAGACCAAACAAGTATGATCTATCATTTAGGTCACTCCCATGTCAGTGGAATGACACTGAACTGCACGACCTGAGATCTGCCCCCACAGCCCTAATACACTTCCTCCAAGGAGGGCTAACCAGTCTTCACAACAGCATGGCAATCTGGTTATTTGCTCCCATCCAGCGGGCAAAATGAGGCCAACTAGATAGTGTCTATGAAAAATGGACACAGAAGAGACTAAGACGTGGTGCATAATGCCAGAGAGGATAGTAAAGAGCTGAGAGCAGCTGTACACCATTCCACACCCACTTGAGATTTCAAATCTTTGCTGTAGTTTTGCAAAGCAAAGCACTCTTCCCTCAGAATGCAGTAGGACACAGGAGTATATTCACAAGACCAGTCTTATGACTCTAAGTAATCACAGTCTTGCCCGTTGTGTAATGTCATCACTGAAAAGGCTGGTTGTACTAATAGGAAGTGATGGCTGATCCCATTTAGAGAAACATTTCTAAGAAGCAACAAGCAGTATAATATCCAGAGGACACTTAGATTTCCACATCTCTTCTCCTGGGGGCGCCTGCAGATAAAGGAGAAGGCGGCAAGGAAAGTAAATGTTTACTTTCTTTTTTTTGGTAATCACTTAGTATAGTGCTGCAAATGCAGTTGCATTTGTCCTATAAATCACATAATCACTCAATAAAAACAAGAAAGGTGTGTAGCAACAAGGGAGGATGAAAGAGTGGAAAATTCTGTGGGCTAATTATAGGAACATTGTGTTTCCTCTTTAATTTGTAGGCCTTCCATAGTGTGTACTTGGTGATAGTCTTTACTTAACTCTCCTGAGATAAATTCAGAGCAGCTCAGCTAAAGGAAAGGTTCCTCCAAATTTGTCCCCATGTAAAAGTGCACAGTTCTCATTGGTAAAAGGTGATTATCATGCAGGTCTTAACACGTTGTTTACAGATGTTTTGCTGGAGGCCCAATCCTGTTTGATTTCCATCAGTGTTTTCACAATTGTTAGCTTTGGCCTGTCCCTGACACTGAATTATGTTAGAATGTCTTTGGTCCATAAGATACCATAAAGCCCCAGTAAGATATGGTCTGTGCTGTATATGTTATCTGATAGACAGAAAAGAGTAAAACAAAGCAAAAAAGAAGAGTTGCCCGCAGCCACAAGAATTATCATCTGACAAGAGCTGCTAGTTCCTAAAAATTGTGTTTATATTATTATTTTCTTGATCTCCCATTTCAAAGTCTATCCCAGATGTGCACTGGTAGAAAAATCCCGTGGCTTCTCCTTTCTTGAACGTCCACCACAATCCACTGCATTGCTATTGGGAGAGCATGTCTGTACTAGCTGTACTTAACTATCTTCTGCATGCAAATCATCATCAGCATGTGACCCACCCAGAAACAGCCCCAGCATGCATATGTTCTTGGAAACAGGAATTATTCCTACTGATCAGCCTTATTCAGGAGTCTTTGTTCATGCTGGGTATCACTGAGAGCAGTATCTTTGGATACAGTTGAGTTCTGTGGGTTTTGAGCTGAAAGACAATGGCACTCTTGCCTGGATGAAATGGACTCAGTACTGAGGATGCAGCCATCATCTTTCTGAAGTTCTCTTCAGTGCAGTGTCTACATCAATTGACATCAGCCCCTGATAACAGAAACCACTGTGTTTCCCCAAGCCTGGACTAATCCTCCATGCCCTTTCAGTGTCATGCCTACTAGTTTGCTTTCCCTAACAAAGTTTCCTTACAGAACAGTCATAAATGCTGCTGTGCCTATTAACTATTCAAACTGAATGTGGTTCCCCACACACACACCCCAACAGGCATGCACACATGTACATCTGTGCACTGAAGTAAATGCATTGCACAAGGAATTGCAATGGATATACAGTATTTCATACTGAAGCGTCAAGCTTGCCTTCTAAATCAGATACATCATCTATTGACTCCAGCACTGTAAGTCACCCTTTGAAACAGATGGCTTCCCTCATGAATTAGACGGGAAGATCATCTACTAAATCATCTCCATATTGAATCCAATACAGTATACTGCAAAAAGAGCAGCTCTACAAAACAGCTATACATAGAGGAGGTACTACAGTATCTCCCGTGGGTTATTGCTTCAAGGGCTGGGCAGAGGCAGTACCCGGGCAGGTTGCTGGTGGCCTGCTTGTGTAGACAATGAAAAGCTAATCAAGTGCTACGATAATGGCTCTCACAGATAGTATCTCATAAACCTCCTTGCAGTAGTTTAAAAGATAATCACCCCCTCCAGCTGCAGGGATGTGTGCCCATACCTCAGGTGCTCCAGTCCATGTCTGGTGTATTAATTTAAATCGCCAAGCTGTGAACTGGAGCAGCTGAGGCATCGGCACACCCCCCGTTTTGTCCATTTTGCTGACTCTGCAGAGAGACTAACCCCAGTGGCAGGGATGGCACAGACAGCCAGGGCGGTACCACAGTAAGCTGCTAGAACTTGATTTGGCAGGGAATGCCTGTCAGGGCCCTGCGGGTACAAAGAGCAAAAATTTTTAGTCAGGGAAGACATTTGCATAACATACATCAAAAAAGGAATATAAAGATAAGCTTTCCCCCCATCCAGTGGAAATAATGGATAAAGGCTCGCACACACACCACCCCCCCACCATGCAGGCCACTGTCAGAGGCATGTGCTGCTGCTATAGTCTCATTCTTTTTTCTCTGTGTAACCCTTGTCGCACAACTAAGTTGTTTTTTTTTTTTTCATTCCTCACTCATGCCCTCCGTGAAAGACAGCAGTAGTCTCCGTGTGCTGTAATTGGACTGACTGGCTGACTGATTCCTGTTCTCCCCTCGTACAGCCCTGGGAACCTGGGAGAAAAAAGGTGGAACAACCAGCCACTCAAAAAAACCCCAGACTATTTCAAAGGTTAAGGAGTAGAGCATGCAACTTCTGTCTGTTACAGACGACTGGGCATTGCAATTCGGATGTCTTGTTCCAACTACTTCCTTACTATGATTGTCACAAGGATGACAAAGGGTGGGAAAAGCAAGCCATTCTCATTAAGGACTTATAAAGGGGATTTTTGTGAGGACAGTATTACACTTTCCTTTTTCTGAAGTGTGACAATGCTTGGGAAAACAAGATACAGTGAGCCTAGCTTAAACCCGCTGAAGGATGGTAAATGTCGTGCATGTTCAGAAAACACACTGTGCACACCCACGTGCACCTAAGTCAAGCAGTCTTTCTACCATTACCCTGGTGTTGCTTGCAGTGGAAAGGGAATGCTCACACTGCCTCAGTGTGAGTAAGTCTGAACTGATCGTGACAGTCTTATTGGGTGAAAATGACCACTGCAGACAACGTGCACTTTGTCTCGCAGGTCAGCTTCTCTCCAGCTCAGCACACTTTTTTTATTTGCATTTCCTTTACACTGTCCCAGAGCATGGACAAAGGAGCCACTGATCTTGGTCACCGGTACCAAAAGATTTTAATATTACAGTAATTCTATCTATTTATATCCGTAGTGAGGTGTCCTCCTTTTTCTTCCCACTTCTTTTTACTAACCCAGCCAGCACTAAGCCTTTATCTATCCCCACTCCTAATTCCGGTCTTCTGTGCTTCTTCTCCATGAATTCCTCAGCAAAAGTGAAACATCAAGAAACTCCTCTAAATTAGGAAGAGAGCTTAACACAGACTCAGCTCTCATCCATTTGGAGCAATGCTGCTGCAGTGCTATTGAGCATATCTGTCATCTGTGCTTCGCTGTTTCAGACATGACTACAACTGCATCTTAATCATGTTTCTGCAAGGACTAGCCAGAGTTTCAGCACTCCAGATAACTTGGGGAAGATAAGGAAGTATAGTCTTCTGCCAAAAACGTGCCAGTCAGTGGCAAAATCAACAACTCCTCCATCTACCTCTGTTGCATTCATTGTATGACTGGTGCAACATAAAGGAGGGTGGAAGGGGAAAGAAAGGATTCACTAAAAAGCTCCCTTCTTCATTTTGCCAACCTGTAAAATGGGACCATCCAAGTTCGTATCAGAGGGCCAGGAGCCAGGAGGTATAATATTTTGATTTCTTCCGCCTGCTTGGAATTCCAGACAAGGAGCAGTAAAAATTATGCAAAACATCCAATAATAGGGCCATTTTTTAAAGGTTGCAGAAGATTTACAAGCATGATAATTCATAAAAGATTATACATTTTGAGGTCTGAGTTGGACTCAACTTCCATTCCAGTATCAAAACACGGCTCATCTTATGTTGGTCCATTTTTACCTGGTGCTACCCTCGGAATCTTTGCCTACCCCAGGGATACAGTTTTTGTGAATGAATAAATAAATAAATAAATAAACCCCTGCATTTAGTGGCCACTGCTTCAACCCCTAGGGTGCTGACGAGGCTGAAAATCTTATGACAGATGGAAGGTAGTCACTGCTTTAAACAATGGTCTTAGCCCTCTCTGAGCCATGTGGCACAGCAGTTAAAGATGTTATGGAACAATATGGTACCTCAAGCCTTAATATGTCAGCATCTCATGGCTGCTGTAAGCTACACCAGCAATACTGTTGAACCGTGTTTTGTTTTCCTTCTTAATCCTTCTGGTTTTCCCCGCTCATTTACAGGTTTAACATATTAGAAAAAACGCAAAACTTCTTTACAGTGTTTTTGCTGGCTCTGAAAAGTTGATCTACCAGGATTGGTGACTGATATATTGAATTTGTCCCTTACGGTAATTGTTTAAATGTTATAGCAGCTTTAACATGTCATCTGTTAAACTTATTGGTGATGCAGCTGTTCAACGTGCAGTGTGGGTAATATTTACATGATTTACTGGGTGACGTACAGTTTTTGATTCAATAGTAATGTATTTGATTCAATAGGTGATGCATCTAATTCAACCGGGAGTCCATCTAATTCAAAGGTGATGCATTTGATTCACTAGCTGATGTACCTGATTTAGAAGGTGATGGATCTAGTTCACTGAGAACGATTCCAATTCCCCCATGCAAGGTATTTACTTCAGTCTGTGATGAATGAGCTTTAATAATAATACATGTTTCTCCGATAGTGGATGTATTGGCTTCAATTTATATCCCAAGCTTCCCAAATCTGGAGTGGAGTGACACCTTGCAGCCACGATTCAGGTAAGGATCACAAGCAGTGTGAAACATTAGCCACTAAAATAATGGGACCAAATTATGTGATAAAAGCCGTGCTTCCCAGATGAAATATTTTCACCAGATGTGATGTGGGGATACAAATGCCCTGTCACTGCTGTTATTGCTACCACAGTACATGACGAAAATCCCCAAATCCATTTACCTTTAGTGTCATTGCTGGGATTACATACTCAGTACTTATTTCCCCAGAGCTATGTGAGCTCTCAAATAGCAGCATCTGAACTAACAGCTCCACTCACCTCATTTTTGTTTTATTTTGTTAGAGGTTGGCAAATATTTAGCCCTGGTGAAAATGGGGAAAAGGGTGTTGGTAAAGAGCAGTATCACATGGAGTAAGGAGTGGGGGGACTCAGGCCTGCATGACATACTGCAAGCCATCACTTCTGCACTGGGATCATATCGTGGTGCAAACCTCTTGGAGGTGTTAGCTTCACAAGCATTCATTGTGCTTCTGCTGGCTGTTGCCTACCCTAGAACTATTTCTGCATAGGTCAGGCTCACTGCCCTACCCACTTCTGGCTCCACCTCCAAAATTAGTGGCAGGATCCTCTCTTCTTTGGATGATGGTTGAGATATTTTGGCCATGCAGGTTACATTTTCAGCCACAAATATAGTAGAAACCGTTGCTTGCACACCTACAAAACAAAAGGAGCTCTTGCTGGACTTGTGTCTCTTATTTGTGTGGTGGCCAGCTCCGGAGTTGCGGGTCCTGTTTATCACTGGTACTACAATACTGCGTAGGGAGGAGGGCCCATTTCAGAAGGTCTGGGCTCAGTCATGAAAGAAGATATGCACCCATGCACAGCTACAAACCTGAAACAGTTTTTCAGTGGGATCTCAGAGCCCCAGAAAGCCACTTCACTGCCCAAAGCAGCCCTCTTCTAGTCCCCAACCCAACTTTGTGGCTGCTTCTTCCTTATAACTTTTCCTTACCCATATCCCCAGTGAAGAATTACTTCTCCTGGGTGGCAGAAGCAGCCGCTTGCAGCCTATCCAACATATTTGCCTCCATTTTGTGCTCCACTCGGAAAGGTTCCCAGGGAAAATGCTTCACTTGTTGTGCCCTTGCTACTGCTCTTTGAGCCATATTCATTTTCTTGTGAGGGCGAAAGTTTTCTTCTTGTACCCGTGGCTCATTCATCTGCCTTTTAAAGACTACTAGGCAAATAAATGACAGGGGTTGTGTGTATTGTTGCTATACAGGCCAGAGTCTCCAAATGCTAAAAACAATGTGCTAAATGCTAAAGTCGGTATCTAATCTTAAAATAAATAAATAAATAAAAATTCTTTCACACTTTATTGCTCCAGGCTGTGTCTAGAGATGTACTGAAGTTGTTGCAGGAGTCTTAAGTAGTCAGCTTTTTTCTATCCACTGAGTTTTCAGGGTTGAGATTCGTGCACCTCCATTTGGTATCATATGTTCAGACAGAATACATTAACACATTAGTGTCTGATCTGGGGAAATAGGGCTGTTTTTCCACCTTTCATTCCTCTCTCTCTATTTCTTTTTCTTGCTTTTCTCCCTTCTTTCTAGTCATGGCAATGACTTAAATCTGTCTTTTTCATTATGAGACACACAGTGACATCCATCTGCTTCTCCTTAATGCCCAATCAGTAAAATATGTATTCTCTGCTTAGAGAATAAGTGTATTAACTACCCTTTGCTGTTTTAATGAAGAAAATAAGGAGAAATAATAAGCCTGCTAAATTAAATGGCTTATAGTGATGGTGTCAGCTCTTACATAGAGTTCAAACTTTGGGTACTGCTCGCAAGGACTGCTGATCTGCAATGACAAACATTGCTGCAATACTAGGTAACAGCTTTAATAATCTTCATCTCTTAAATGATTCCAGTTGACACAACATACATTGCCAGCCCTTGTTGAATGTAACACTTGGTAAGTTGAGCAGGCTCCACTTCTTAGTGATGAGAAAGCAAACAAAATTCAATCATCTCAACTGCCTGAGATTTTTGAAATTACCTGGATCTTTTAGAGCATCTAGAAGACCAAGAAGGCAAGTGTTGCTTCATTTAGAGTATCTGCATGTTACAGTCACAGGTATGTCTGTATAGGCAGAACAAACTCCACCATTTACTTTCCATGCTCCTGCTCTCACCTCTGCCAGTGTCCTCTCCTGTCCAGAAGGATATATATCCCATATTTCAGGTTTGGGTGCCATGGAAGTCTCCATTAAAATGAAAGGAAAACAAGCGACAGTTCTTGTCTTGAAATTTTCTCCAAGTTTTTTTTTTTTTTTAGTTTTATTTTTAATCAAAGAATTTAGCAAGTAACTGAGGCCACAATAGGCTACATTGCAAGGAACATCCTGCCTGTCCCACTCCTGCACAGACTTCAAGTGTTCAGGTGGGCTCCAAGGTCCGGGCTTCTGAAGTTAATGCCATTTTATTCACAGGTGAATGTCGTTTCCAAACACTTCTTTGCTTTTTTTGGTAACAGTTGAGAACTGGGGAAGAAAAGGGGGAAAAGGCACATTCCCTCAGGGCCAGGAATGACTAGATATACAGCTAATTGTTTTGGCTACTTTTTAAAAACTTGTCTCAGGGGCTGAAAAGCTGATCCCACCAGCAGGCAGATAAGCAAATGAGTTTGTCTCAGGCTTGATCTGTGCTTCCCAGACCTCCAAGTCTTTGCACGTTACAAGGTTTGGAAACTGTAGACAATGCATTCTCTCCTCTCGGCACAGAAGTGCCATAGGCACTGTCATTAGTTGAACACTGCCATTTTTACAATTACAAACCCTGCCATGTTGTGCAGAGGAACTGCAGCTGCTGCTTCTTGGGGTACTGAGTAAAGCATACTCCAGTGATGGCCCCCAGAGACCCATGCACAGCATAGCTTATTGAAACAGATGGGGTGAGGGAGGGATGCTTCATCGACAAAGCACATTTGTCTAAATACAAGAAGAATGAAAACACAGCACTTATCACTGGTGCTTAATCTTAAATCCAGTGAAGTTTGGAATGGGAGAGATGAATGCTGTGCTTGCCTTGGTGTAATACGCAAACACATAAAAAACCCTTCTTCATTCCTCCTTGGTTTTTGAGGACATTTGTCGCTTAATAAACCCACAGAAAGCAACCAGGCTGCCTCTATGAGCCAGCTGAGAGATAAAGCAGAGCATTTAAATCACTATGAAATCATTCTAGCTATGTATTTTGCCACCATGTCGTGGAAGCACAGTGCAGAGCCCTCTCAACAATGTGAAGAGTTACCCTTAGAGCTTCTTATGTTTGAAACCTGGAACAGACTGCCATTATCTTCAGTGTTTCTGGGTCTTTCACTTACGACTATCAAAACCATTCACAAACATTAGAGGATCAGTTCTATGAAGTGTGGAGATAATTATCATCCCTGTTTATATAGGTGGGGAAACTGAGGACAAATTGCATGGTGGTTATAATAGAAGCCAGAGGTAGAACCTGGAACTAAATTCTGCTCTTCCACCCTTATTTGGGTCTTATTTGGGTCTTCAGAATCTATTATTCTGCCATGAAATGAGAGGAATTCCATGACATGTTCATTGAGGTTGATAAGGAGCAGTAGGTAACCCTTTCCTCTGGTTTGGGAAAAAGAACCTTTTGCCTCATGGAAACTCTCCCTCTCACACTCTTTCCTCTAGGGCGAGGGGGAGTTTTCAACATCTTTGATGCAACAAGATGCTTTATGGACAGTATTAATTTGGGGCAGGTGTTTATGAAAGCTCCTTCTTCTCTGGATTTTGCCAAGGCTCCTTGGTCTGTTAGTGCTGTTAGGGCCTGGTTGTGTTAGATGCCAGTGCGGAGACGGAGTCTAAATCATCCTGAAACAACACATTAGAGCATTACTCTAAATTAAAGAGTAAGAAAAGTATTATTTTCCTAGATTGTCTTTTTACTTTCTCAGGTCCCGCACCTGACAACGTAAACATCCACACCTGCTCTGAGATTTATCATTACTGGGGCTTCTTGGGAATTCTGTGCTTTCACTGTTTGAGTAAGAAGATTAGAATTTCTTGGTCATAGTAGCCAGGACTTTAAGCAGATGTAAGTCAGAACAGTATGAGACATCTCTCAGGTAAGAGGAAACTAGACAGATGGCTTCATCCACAAGAGCTGCAGGATTTTACAGTGAGTGGCTTTCCTCGCAGCTATCCTTACTTTTCTGAGCAGGGGGAGTAAGGATATCAATGCTTAAATGGAATTGTTAGCCTGTTAGATTTAAGACATATCCCTATCAGGTACAACAACTGCACAGCAATAGGCCAAATGATGTGTATCTCTGGGATACAAATAGCCATTGTCCCAGTTACACAGATTATAGTCACACCTGAACTAAACACATTTTCACTGTTCTGTTCATAATGTTTCTGTACAAACTGTCATCTTCTTTAAACTCACTGAGCGATTTGAATGGCAAAATAGCATATTTTCAATAGGAAAATTATCAACAATGGTCTGGGTCTCAGGATAGCAAAGGGACCATAAAACTAGCTCAACAAGGCAGCTGAGAATTTCCCTGGAGAATTTTCCCAGCTCTTGGCACAGGGGACATCTCAGGGATATGGCCAGGAGGCGGGGAGGAAAGGGGTGTGCACTGTGGCATAATCCTTGGGGGCTATTTGTTAAAGGAGCCCCAAGGTTGCCCTTAATTGTGTTGTGGGCTGAACTGGCTCCTAACCAGTTGCTGGGGTGTGAGAACTACAAATATGGCAGAGGCACCTTTCTTTCCTCCGCCTCCCAGCTGCAGAAAGCACAGTTTCGCTGGGGTGCACGAGTGAGCCTCCTGGCTTTTTCTTGCAGCTGAGCTTCTGTGCTGTCACATATCACTGGATCCTAGCTTAGCCCTGGGACAACTATCAACCAAACAAGCTGGATATCTTCCTTATGTCCATAATTTACACCTCTCAAAAAGTGAGCACACACACACACACACAAATTCTGGTGTGGGTGTCCACATGTGCGCTTTCCAGAGCAAAATGGAAATGGACAGTAGGAGAAATAAGACAGCAAAATATTCTGTAATTTAGGTACCTATTATAGGGAGGTGTTAATTAATCAGGAAAAAGAAACAAGTTATTTTACCACACACAAAGACAGAAATCATACCGGACCCAGTGTTTTCCCCACTCTTCTCCCTGCTAGTGCTTTATGCCTTCTTCTTTTCCTACATTTTGGAGAGCTACTCACATCAGTTTTGAGAAATTAATTTTTTTCACAGGTTCTACATTTTGCATGGTTTCTGTTAAGTGAACAAAGCTAGACCAACAGTAGGCTTTTGTACATATCTGTGAGATATTTGAAGAAACTTCATTTCCCCGATAGCAAGTCCACTCCCTATCCTTTTATCTTTGTGGGACATGTACTTTAAAATAAATTCCACCTAGCAGAAAGCCTCCCAGTGTGTTTTGCAGCATAGGCAGATACCTGTCAGCTAGGACTTCAACCATGGCATTAGGAATGTCACAGCCAGAAAATCCAGTTGTTACTGCGTGACCGTCCACACAACTCATCAATCAGAAAAGAGCAATTGCTCAGTTTTCTAAGCTGCTCTTCATCCTGTATCAGTTGCCATCTTGCCATGAAAAATCATCTGTATCTAACAGCTATGCCTTAGCTCAACCAAGACTTGGAGACAACAAAGTGGACCTTGACATAAGAAAACTTTGGGTACCAGAGGCTATATGTAGACAGCACTGAGCACACTAGTCTGAAAATGACAATGTCATGGGCAATTACAACAAAGAACCGCGTCAGAGAGACAGTACTCCAAATTACCTGACTTAACACAGATTAGTGCAGAATGATAATACCTTCTGCCCTTTATTTTTCTGCAGGATTTACTGAAAAGGACTTCCCTATGAGGAAAATAAGAAAAATACACAGAGACTATTTTGATCTGCTAAATTGTGCTGACCACTTCAGGCAATCCTGCTGCGATTTGTCTTACTGCAAGTGCCCCATAAACTCCCACCTACCTCCACTTCATACCCTCCACCCAGCAGAGGCCCTGCTGCTTATGCTACACCCTAACACAGAGCTGGAGAAAGATTATGAAACAGGGAAACTGTCCAGGAACAAAATTGCATATTTTTTTTTTCCATCTTCCAGAGGTAAATAAAAAGTCAAGCCCATCTGACAATGGGAAATGGGATTCAAAGCAAAAATAGAACCTCACATTTTGTCAGATATCCAAGGTTTTTTTCTGGTGAGAGGTTTTCATAAGAGCTATAACCCCTTTTGGTGGGGTTACATCACCATTTGATCTAAACCCCCACAGTAAGACTACATCTGCTACTAAGCTGTGTTGTAAATGTCTTTAATTTTTATATTTCATCTGAAGGGAGTTGTTAAAGTGGGTTTACAGGGTGATGGCTCTTTGAATAAAAGACATCAGGACTGAAGCAAAGCTCTGCATGACACTTAATTTTCACTCTAATAAGCCCTCCTAAAACATTACAAGATTTTGTTTTTCCCTGAACTTGCTTTCCCTTCCTGCATGATTATTCTTTTTTTATTTTTCCTACCTCCTTTTTTTTAAGGACACATTTGAGGAGAATGGTTTTATTTTTGCCCAGATGACACCACTTCTCTTTTCACCCTAAGCCAGATGTGCTTCTCTCTCTGAGCAAAAGAAATCTCTCTGAAGTCTTTTTTCAAAGCTATTNTTTAGTTTGACTTTTGTCTGGGAGGGTGGGAAGGGATCCTCCAATATGTTTGTGCTCAAATTTTAAGGTCCCTTTGGATGTGTTCTCCAAAACATGAAAAAGTTCTGTGCTGGCTGAGCATAACTAAGTGTGGGACCCTTCTTGATCACCTGGAGGGGTCATTGTAGAGCAAGCATGAAGTATTATCTTTCCCAGTCCCAAGTGCATTTATTGACTCATTTTGCCCTGAATAACAGACAAGAAAGAAAATGTGGAGTCCAGGCTTTTGGCATGGCAACTCAGATCTGAGAATATTTCCACATAGCCATCAAACCTGGCTGGTTTGTTTTCTGTTTGAGGGTCTTGTTTTCGTTCTGGAGAACAAAACAAATGATTATGGATTGTGGACCTTGGTCATACAGCAGAAAAATGCAAGAAAAGAAAAATCTGCCTCATTAAAGAAAAGGAAGGAATAATATCAATATTTACAATCCGACAAACAGAACATAGAAAACCAAGAGCTCCATCTGCAATGTGATATTCATCTGGAGAACAATGTTGTCAAAATGCAGGGAGATTCTGCAGCAGTTAGAATGAAGGGAATTACATCTTTGCATCTCTTTGGAGATGTGGGTTTGAAAAGATTTCAAGTATGTAAGAACAACATGGGCCATGTTCACCAGGCAGGCCTGAACCCAGAGTTCGGTGTTGTAATTCAACCTGGGGCTTCTGGATTATGGGATACACAGAAATTACCAGCTAGATGAGATGAGAAAATTTTTTCTCTCTTTTAAACCAGGAAACAGTAATGAGGTTCCTAAAGGAATATTATTATT
The DNA here is from genome assembly GCA_008711295.1 of Anarhynchus alexandrinus. NCBI lineage: Eukaryota > Metazoa > Chordata > Aves > Charadriiformes > Charadriidae > Anarhynchus > Anarhynchus alexandrinus. The sequence continues at coordinate 1,146,406 of VUYV01000193.1, read as the reverse complement.
ACTGCAACAGTAAGGTATTGAAACCAAGCACTCAAAAGTCAGTAAATTTCATAAACAAATTTTTCCCGCAAGATTTATACAACCATATTGTGTATTTATTTTTGATTCACAATTTCATTGTGAAACATACATTTTAATGGATTATATTTGTCATTAGTGCACACCATAAATACAACAGTAATCATCAGATTCATAGCTAGCACTCATGCAGAGCTGTACATAATCACAATTCTCTACAAACATACTTGCCTCATGCTCAGAGTTCAAGTGGTAATTCCTGAATAAAGAACAGTGGAGATCAGACTTGTTTAACACTCAGAACCATCTGTGCTCCTGGGGCTGTAGAGTGCAGACAAATGCCTGACTCCCTTCTCCAAAGTAGTTCTTGTCTGGACTGTTTTCCTATGCCAGTATATTCATGCTTTCACTAAAATCAGCAAGAATAGCTGAAGTCCAGTCCATGCACCAGTTCCGTAAAAACGCAGGGGCTTACTGCCTGTTTCTCAGCAAACAGAATTTGTAGAGATACAATATTAATTTGATTTCTAGCATAGATATAATCTACTTAGATTCGAGCTATTCTCTTTCATGCTGTCCTGTTAATATGTTTGGATATACACCCTTCCCCTGCTTCAGAAAACTTCTGAAAACCCACCTTTCTGTGAGGCATGCCAGGTGCTGGACTACTCCCCGCTCTGTGGGTGTTCTTTCTCAAATTATTTTGTTTGTATTGAGTTGTGCCTTCAGGGCCTTATCTTGCATTCCTTGCACACCCAACGTTCACTGAAGTTGATGGAGATACAAAAGGCAGCCCTTTAGCTTGTGCTGGGATCTACTGAGCTTTCTCCTAATTCCGCCTCCAGTGTGGGCTCTGCTGTCCTAAATCCTGGGGACTGGGGACAGTGCAATCTTTGCTGTGAGGTGCAGCCACTCTTCTCGAGTTCAGCACTCTCTCTCCCCTCCTTTTTTTTTGGGGGGGTGGTGGTGGGGTGGCATCTGTGTAAGTATGATGTTGCATGTGCTGCTGTCATGGACACCTCTGCTTCCTGATTTCAGCAGGCACTAATGCTTTGTTTCTCAAATGACTTAGATGTTGCTATCTGAGGCACTGAAAAACTCATTCCTTCCACTTACCACCCCCTGAAAAAAAAAATCACTGCTTCAATGTTTGTGGTATGTGTATTATATTATAGTCTTAGTGATTCTTTCATATCTATCCTTATAAAAACAGACTTAGCAAAGTTAATTAGGGGTAATTTGCATTCAAGCTATTCATTATTTACTTATCTTTGAACTGCAAACTGTAGGAATGCCATTTGTTCATTAAAATTCCCAATCTTTGCCCACTTTCCCTTTGATAGCATAGTGGTTAAAGAAAGTTGTGCTTAGCTGCTGACTAACCATTCTCTGCACACTGCAGAGATGGCTGCAGGCCATTATTTCAGCATTAGAAAGTAGTTAATATTGAATGCCATGAAGTTAAATTTGTGTTCATTTACTTATTATGTTGGAAACCAGTTGTTCGTTCTGAACAAATTTCCCAGCATGACTCTCAGCCAAGCTTTGCAGACTCAAAAAACATGCGGTAACAATATTGAGAAGGTGGGAACGTTTGGAATGGGGTAAAAAAGAGGAATTAAACAGATCCATGTAAAAGACACTGCTGCAAACCCCTGCCCTGGATAAGGCTTCTTTAATTATCACAGTCACCACCCTTGTAAGTTCCTTTTAATAGCACAAGGAAAAAATATCTGGTTTTTATTGTTAACCGCTAATCTCTGAACAATTATACATCTGTTACTTCCTCAGAAGCTCTTGCTGTGTGCTGCTTATAGATACTGTAAGTTGAAAAGAGATGCAATAGCAATTGTCTTGCCAACAGGGAAGAAGAAGGACCCATTTCTTAGTTACTCAACAAGGGTTGTTTCTCAAGCACCTCTTTGCTAACTTGGCTATGCCTGTCTAAGGTGCAGGAATGATACCTCCACAGCAAGAACCACATAGGCAAGATGAGAATGCGCTGGCTAGAAAAGTAACCTCAGCTGAGGGCTGCAAGGCTGGCCAGATCCTGGCATGCTGTGTGGACTGGGGTAAATCACCTAGAACAAGTCTGGGCAGTTAGTGCCTACTCAGGGATTGCTATTTGACAATGCATCTGTTTGATTTTCCTCTTCCAATGCAACCTAAAAACGATGACATCTTCTAACACTCCCTCCCTTTTCCCTCCATCTCTTGAACTAATGAGCAAATAAGGAAAGAAAATTAAAGAATAAAAAATGTAAGCAGTGATAGGGTGAGATCAATAAACTGTGGATTGCTAGCACTGAGTGAGCCTGAGTAATCTTCTGCATATTGCATGTTGAGTTAACTTGCAAGAGAAATATGTTCACTCTTATTGTCCTGTGTCTCATTGTGGAAAAGGAAGCAGGGACTGCAAATTAAAATACCCTTGATTTAGGTTCTGGAGGGAGTGCCCAGGAGTTCTGCTTCTATTGCCACATGCTAGAAATTGAACCGTCTGCACCATTACAATATAACGAGAATATCTTATTATTGTTTTCAGCCTGTGACTTCTTTTGTCCTGTTCCCCTCCCTCCCCGCCCCCAACAAAAAGTCCACTAAAGATGCTCTTGTGAACAGCATCAGCATGCTACTCTACATCAGCACAGGACTCTGCTGCCTCAGACTCACTGCTACAGAGCAGAAGGTAAAAGGTATACGAATAGTAACCCATGTGATCCTATACCTATGCCAGCAAACATGCTGGCATAAGAGTGTTGAAGATTTCCTGAGCTGAAATATACGACACTGAGGGTTATTCACTGGTTACATATTGGGCTACGAGGAGCTCAGCCAGAAGTGGACAACTAATGACAGTGAACTATGTTTCTAGACACGTTGGCATCACATGAGCTTTGCACAAATAATGAGAAGTCTCTGAGTCACCAGTCCAGGGAATGTACTGCTCTTAAGGACTTTTCCTTTTCTTCCACCGTCAGAGAGTTTACTTGGGCTAACGCTGGTGAGCAGCAGTTTCCTCAGATGATGGAATAAGGGAGGAAGGGTGGAGGTCTCTTCAGTCCCAAAGGAACCTATAAGAAAAGTTAGAGCAAGAATGAAAAAAATTGATTGACAGGTTATTAATTTTACACGCAGGCAGTCAAGTCACGTGGAGTATGACTACCATGGTGACAATGGAGCTAAGTTTGCTACGCACTAGGTATGCAGGTGAAAGAAAACAAGGAAGTTTCAGAAACAGAAGAAAACTCACAGGAACAGAATATTTAGTATTTATATACAGTTGTAGTTCTCACTCTAGCAAATACCAGCCAGCTTTTCCGAGCTAGAAATGCTGTTCTCTCCTTCTGAAGTCTGGGTAGGACAGAACAGAAAGTGAGGAATACCACAGACTTCAGTGTAATTACTGAGATGGGAACCCATGTTTACACCTTCCTTGCTAGCATCTGCCAAACCAAATTAGTAAGTTGTTTTTTTCCCATCTACAGTTGATGGAATTGTATATTGCACACTGTATATATGGTGCTGATAGTCAGTTGTGAAATAGGCTGTATTTTTCTCCTGCTTTCTGAAAGGAGAAGAGAACCTTATGCTTAAAGAAAGGAAGCTCATTCAAACTGCATGTAAGACTCTCTTCTCAGCGAATGGTGTCTACTTAGTCTTTACTTCTAAGCTCTCTTATGTCAAAAATCACCAGTTTGTCACAAAGGGGAACTGTAAAGGGCAGCTGGAGAAATTAAAGAATCTGTGTGCTGGATTTACTTACGTTTGCATAAGAATAGGCTACTTTTTAATCTCTTGAGCTTCTAAACGAAATACTCTGGAGGGTCAAAAGAGAATAATTTAATTACCTCAGAGATTCACAAGAAATTAGGCTTCAGTGATGCCTAGGATCGGTTAAATTAATAGGGAATATGCTTCAGTCAGAATATTTGACAGTTATACAGTGAAATTCTGGAGCCAGTGCATTTCCGTTGGCTTCAGTAGGGTCAAGATTAAGCCCATGTTAGCTGTAAACTCAAGATGACTACTGAATGGGCTGATTCAGGCTACTGTTAGTCTCCTAGAAGAGGACAGCACACTGCTTCCAAAATTATCTTTCTGGATGCTACAGATTTGATTTTTCTGCGGTCAATTCCATCTGCCAATATATGTGCAGCTACAGCCCTAAAACAGTCAAATGGAAACAATATAAAATGCCGAATACAGTAGCATTTGAGTGAGGGGTTTGTGGGGGGAGGGTTATGTGTGTTTTTTNAAAACGTTTAAAAACTATTTCTAATGTCTTGGGAACTGTACAGTTCAAAGGGAAGGCCATGGCAATACACAAAAAGAAAAGGCCATGTAAAAGCACGAGAAAGAGCCAAATTCTCATCTCTAAGCACAGAACCAACCCAGTGCTATGAAATGAGTTTCCTCTGGATTTACACCAACATAATGTGGCCCGGAGTGTAACCATTTCTTTTATCATAAGCCTAAAAACAGACCACTTTGCTTTGACACCTCGTTTTGGCTGCAACTGCACATGCATGCACCCACACACATGCACTCACATTCTCTTCAACAGCCTTTCACAGTCAAGCCACAGAGCTGTACGGTCTCTCCTGGATAAGCTGTGTTAAATTAAAATTAAACATCACCAAGCTTTGTGCTCAGCCTCCCTCTGTGAATGCTCTGCTGCGGGTGTGCAGGGGGTTAATATCACAAATGTTCCACAGGAGGTTAGTGGGATTCAGTTTCAGCTAACATTTATTTTGCCAGCTCCTGTTCACTTTCATCTCTGCTTATGAACACTATTATCTTGTTTGTAATAATATATATAGATCACTGCAGCTGCGCTCTGCAAAATTCATCCATTTTCTGAACTTTGCAAAAAAAAAAATTCTGCAAGTCTTTTATCACATTACTGAGCCCTGTGAATTCACCCACCTTCCCAGCCTGGTCTCATACCAACTGTAAGCAGGCGTGGGTTTGCAAACCTTTCCCTGAGAATGGACTATCACGCTTCTAATGTAACCTCACACACAATGCGGTTTTGTCTAATTGTGAGCTGTTTTTAAAAAAGGACTAAGTTACTTCAGCTCCTTTGCTTTTTGTCTGTTCTTACTGTTAATTTCCTGTTACAGGCATTACCTTTGCCACATGACGTGTGCAGCAGGTCAGCATACTGTGCCTGAACTCTTCTGTCACTTGCTCAGTAGATTGCCAGTAATAATACTAATATCTAACATATATAGCACTTTTCCTACCTCGCAAACATACAGCTTCCTGTCCTGGAATCAGTGGTGCTAATTATTGATGGACACTGGAAGGGCTATCAGCGTATTTGACATTTTCTTTCATGAACTTACAGAAGCGCACTAAGGGGCATGCTTTTCCATAGACATGATGTAACCCCAGTAATATTTGTACTTTAAAATTCAGTCAGCCTAAAGAAGGAAATGGGTCTTTTTAAACAACCTGTAGAGTAGAGATGCCTTGAAAAGTGGATGGAAGACTGTAAAGAGGCAGGACTAGACTTGAATTTACGCTAAAACTTCCAGCAGAAAATCCTCTTGTCATATATTTTCTATGGTCTGATCCTATGGCTTTATTCTAGAAAGGCACACAAAGCAAACTCTTGGCTCTAAGTTCTTAATGTTTACCTATCTCGCTATTACTACAGTACAGCTTACAATGGAGCTATTATTCCAGAAATTGAATGGTGTGATAAAATAATTGACTTCCTTACTAGTTTCCCAGTCTTCTTCCTCTTCAAGAATCAGAAGTCATTGAATGACTAGGTCAGACCCCTATTCTGCTTTTCTCATTTTGAGACAGAAAAAGGCAGACTAACTTTCAAAGCCTCTACCCTAGGCTTTCAAGAAGGCAGAGCGTAAAAGAAAGAATAGAAAAGGAAACAAAAAGGAAATGAAATGGAGATTTAAGTAGTTTAGACCTTGTGCTCAGCAGTCCACAAGATCAAACTCACTCCTCTCCACGCAGCAGCTGGTATCAATGCTCTTGCATTGTTCAAACAAGTTCCAGCATTTAGTGAGCTGGGATGCTGCCTTCTACCGCACTTCTGTAGAGGCCGCCTCTCCGGTTGCGACTGAAGTGTGCCTTCCAGAAGCAGCTTTGCATTACTTTGACAAAGCCAGACAGCACCTGTCCTTGAGGCTTAACAAAAGGTAGTAAAGGGAAAGAGAGAGTAATATCTCTCAGGCCTCTGCTGCTATCACTCTCCCTTTATATTTCATTTAGAGCAAAACGTGAACAAAGAAAGAGTGTTAGACATGCACACTGTAATGAAAATCCATGACTCGACCGTGCATTCATAATTATTTTATAAATAAATGGCTTCTGGAGAGCCACATCTGTCTCTTCCCACAGAGTGTATGTCTTTCATTAATGTATTACAGGCCGAATGAAGCCAGCCTGAGTGCTTTGCTTGCATCTTCCTCTTCCTCTCCATCATTGTCCATGGATAGGTTTTTGTGGTTCGGAGAGAGCTGCAAGCCCCACACGTCTCTGCAGGACTGATGGCTCGTCAATAACATTAGCCAGCATTATGGGCTGCATCGGTGTAGAACAGAATCAATATGGCCAAGTAAAAAGTCTAATCAGTTGACATGACCATCTTCAGCAGGGCTCACGTTACAAGAAATGAGTTTTTTTAAGGAATCAGCATCAGCGCTGCTTATTCACCCCACACCAAGAAGCCTTGACGAAGATTTATTGCTTCTTGTTTTGTTAGCAGTGCAGGGTAAGCTGGTAAAAGTGAAATAATCATTCAGGTTAAAAGAATAATAAAGACCGGGTTCTGCAAACACTGTCCACATTTCCTACAAAGCTGAAAGAGCCGCTATAGGGCACTCCGCAGTGTGGAGGGAAAGCTGTCTGCATGACGAAATAAGAATAGTTTAGGGACCTGAATACAGGGATTCATGCCCTTTGTCTGACTAGGTTGCATTGTGCTTTCTCACCCTCTCTTTTTTTACAGAAGGGACAGATTCAGCTCTCACTTGTACTTGTGCAAATTGAAGCCACTTGGCTGAAAATAGGATTGTTCCAGATTTCTATCAGCACAAGTGAAAGCTGACTTTGACAGTCATGCCTATGGCAATGTACACATCTTAAACCAAGTTTCTCACTGATGCGTAGCTTTATCTATGTGGTAATTACGGAGCTGTTTTACAATCATATCCCTTTCTCTTTCTCCTTACCCCTCTGCATGCAGATTCACCCACAACACAAGAGCAACAGGGGTGCAGCTATCAGATATTTCACTTTTATGAACTCTGCTGATCATCTGTTCTCATTTGTCCAGTCATCTGAGGGAAACCCTATTTAATCATGTGAGGGTAAAGCATTAGTGAAATCGTTAGTGCAGCATGGGCAGGCTAATAGGCCCATGCCTCAGCCATTTTTTTGCAGGCAACATACCGCCTACATCAGAGGTACTTCAGCAGCGTTATTTCCTAAACAGCTAAAAGAAAATAATTGCATTTGGAGGCAAGCAGCTTGTTTGTGAATGGGAAAATGGGCATGTTAACTGCTCCCATCCCACTTTGTTAGAATGAAATAGCTGGGAAATGTTCATTTAAAAAAAAAATAAATCCTGAAACAGGTTAAGTGCTTGCTCAAACTAACAACAGAATCAGAGAAATTAAAGGGCCCGATCCCACAGGGGCCTTTGCAGACTAGACACAAGTACAGGAACAGAAAGTTTAATTCAGGCTTTTCTGTCATTGCCAGGAAAGACTCGATGCTCGCAGAGCAGTCTGGGGTACTTATACACAGAAGTGTGACAAACCTGGTGATCTCCTTCTGGGCAGTGGTAGACCTTCACTCCCCACACAGGATTACCAGGTCACTCAAGACAGTCACGGGCAGTGGGCAATCACTATGCCAGGTTTCATCTCATTTTCCCCCTCTTAGGCATATACAGGGACACACACACTCTCTACAGATTTCATCATGGAGGAGGAGGAATTGTTGTGGGTTTTTAATATTAGAATAGTAACTATGAGCTTCAGTCAAAATGGAGGCCTACAGAAGTGTGTACAGACAAGACAAGTTCTTCATCCCCAAAAGTCAGTGTCAAGTGCACATCAGTACTGAACTTGTTCCTCAGTGGCAGGGTTCACCTCCAAGTTTCCAGTAACATTGGCTGTAGAAAATGAGGCCCAGCAAAAAAACTGTGTGGGAAAAAATAGTCCAGCATCTATGTGTTTTGTGATTGTCTTTTTTGTTGCTGCATGAAGAAAAGCAATTTTTTTTTAACCAATCTAGATTCTGAACACTAAGTTGGTTTGGTTTTTTTTATGGCAATCCTGCTGCAGAATATTAATAGTGTAACATTAATTTAAATGTTTTATTAAAGTAAAAAAAAGAGTCAATTTCTATTAAGATTCCACCGTTTATAGTGGTTCAAGGGAATATTCTACTCTCAGAGCCCCAGGATCTTGGTATATAACATCCTCATTTGTGTTAACGGAAACTTTACCGCTTTGAATTCACAAGGACTGAAAAGTTTCACCAGGCGCACAGGCTCTGTATAAATAAGCAGCACACAGCAAACATATTCTTTTAAAAGGATTATCACTTTGACAGCTATTCAGTTGGGGTGGCTTTTTCTGTCCCCTGGAATTCCCAGCTTGCCCTCTTAACTACACAGAAGGTAAATCTGTATAATACTTCACAGCTGCCTTTATTGGGACCTGACACTGAGCCTACTGGATGTGCTTTCCTGGTACAAAGCACCTCGTCAAGTTTCCTGCTCTGGATGCAGTGAACGCAGCTGATGAGCTGTCTTATTAAAAGTTATGAGGAAAGGATGTTCACTCCATTACTTTCTGAACTACTGGATATGCATGGCAAAGCCGCCGAGCCGGCCAGTCCCTCAGAGCTCCCTCCCTCACACACAGGCTGCACGCTAACATTTAATAACGCATTGCTCCCGTGGTGGTCACCATCAAATTTTATTTTTTTTTTTTTTGATGGTGTCTTTTGCTTAATCAGCATTGCCATTATGTTTCCACATCACTGCAGGCCAAACTTGGGCCTTGCTGGCCCACTGGCACCGAGCACAGCGGCAAAGCTCCCACAAGTTTTAAGCTGGGGTTCTGCCACCCCTCTGCCTGTAGTGATGGGAACAGGGCCAGGAGAATGACCTCCCTTCACCCTGCCTGGTTCAAAAGGAAAGGGCAGGACAGAACCATGCCTGCTGAGGAGCTCACCAAGCCTTGAGAGCCGGAGGGAGGCTGAAGCTCGAGGAGCTGAGGACAGGAGGGGTGGCATGGCGCAGGTGGGCAAGGACACCAGAGGCAGGTGTGCTGCAAAGGGAGCTGAGGTGTTGGACTCCTGCATCCCTCCACGCCACACACCCCCTGCCCACGCTCCTGCTGAGGGTGAGCTTGGAGAAAGGGGAACAGGGGCAGAGCTGCAACCAGGAGATATCTGGGCTAGAGGCAGGGCTGAGGGAGAGCTAAGGTGCTGTAGCAGAACTGGGTTGAGAGAAGCAACCTCCTTTTTAAAGAAGAGGGTACAACGGTTACTGCAGTCATGGTTCAGTGGGGCCAGCCTCAGCAATGCCATGTACGGAGCGGGTACCCACTGCCTTCTCATCAGTAAAAGAATAAGCTGTTTTCTCAAGTACTTCAGGTAGAAGCTGCAAATAAATTTCTTTTTCTCCACCACCTCACTGAAGCAAAAGACATTTTGCAAGCAGCCTGCTTTGGAAAACTGCTGGCGCTTGGACTGGAAGAACACAATTAAAAGATGCAGTAAAAATTGACAAATCTTGGTATGGGAAGCTGAAAATACATTACAATCCCAATCGAACTATAAATAAAAAACTTAAATTAAATAAATCTTGCACAATTATGGATTAAAATACTTTTGGCTTTAATGACTTAGCATATGGACCTTGACTCTTGAAATGGTTGCTGAGATCACACGGCTTGCACAGGGATATAATAATAAACAAGTTTCCTGCTGCTGCAGTGCCATATAGGGATGACAAGGGAGGGGGGACCAGCATTATGCTGGTTTTCTGGTTACTGGTTAGCCCTCCTTCATGGGCCCTGCTCTCTGCGCAAAACTCTGACTGTAGAGCTTCAGTAGCAGCAAGCAGTGTCAATAATGGACACAATAATGAATGGAAAAGAAACCCAACCCAATAACAACAAAACCTCTGGGGAAGCATTAGCAGCAATTGCTGTCATCCGATGTTGGGAAACTGCTGGTCTGCCCTGATGGCAGCCTATCCTCCACAGGCTGCAGCAGGATGCTGGGCTCGGCGAGCTGCAAGGTAGCAAACCCCGAAAGAGTCAGGCTTGGTGGATGGCAATGTGCTCCTCCACCACAGCTCCACAGAGCAGGATTTTGGTGGCCCAGGTCTGCCCAGGCAGCTGTGGGGTTCGGAGGGAGATGGTAGGAGGAGAGGTGGGCACCCCTCCCTGCTCTGCTCCCTGCTTGCCCCAGCCCATGGCAGTGGCTCTGGAAGGTGAGTACAGAGTGCTGCCCTCCCCTCTTGGGTGACAAGCAGGGATCAAAACATTTTCCATAGCTACTGCTTTAGCTGCTGGGCCAGGATAGCCTCAGCAGCTATCACTCCCTTCTTGAGAAAGGTGGGGAATGGGTGCAGGTCCAGACCACTTGAATGGCAATGGCACAGCTGGCCCCAGATGCCCATTGTGCCAAAGTGATGGTGCTCAGAGCTCCCAGGGCTTTCCAGATCTGTAGCTAGCTGCCTGAGCCCTCATTACGGCCAAGTAATTAACTACACTACACCACCTCTCTGAAGGGGAGGCTTGAGCCTTAACACAGAAACAAAAAAAACCAGCCCAGGAAAATAACTTTTGTTGCCACAGTAAGCTGGAACATGGTTTCCATCAGGCAAGTAGCTCTGTGAGAACTAGCTCAAAGTCTGTTTTCCCCAGGGTGGTGGGTCCTGTGTTGGATCGCAACACCAAGGGAAGAGGCTTCTGCAGTTGTTCCTCTCTCTGCAGCCGTTCCCAGTGACGATACCTCGCCGCCTTTTGCTGTCCCTTACTACTCACACGTAACATCTCGGTGTTTCCAGCCTTTGGCTAAATTTGGTTGAAGTAGGTCTGTACGTTCATATTACTAGGGAGGGGACAGGGAGGCAGAAGTTGCACACAGGCAGAACTATATGCATGTAGTCAGATGGCATAACACTCATTTCCTTAGGAAACTAGGCTGGAAAGAAAACAGCAGTCTACTTTTTCAGGCCTTCCTGCTCCCTGTTTCTCCTACTTACTTTGAAAGTTATGGTAGCTTAAAATAATCTCTACACTGCATCTAGGAATTTACGTGTTATGTTTTCTTTGAACAGTTTTTTTAAAAGGTCTCCTGATTTAAAAAATAGCATGTGAGTATGATTTTTTTCATTCAACAACTGTTTTCTGGAAGATCTGAAGTTGATTATATTGGAATTGTGAATACTTAGTGGTTTGACTAAAGCTATTTCACAAGTCAGCTCTGATGTGTTACTTTGAATTAAGATGGGAAGTTTTCTCATCTTATGTTCTACAGAAAAAGCCATTCCAAAAAGCAAGTGTTCGATGTGTCCAAAAATTCCTCCTTGAAAACTTGCCTTAACATGACATATGACTGTATTTTGCAAGCTGTTTAGTCACCCATTATTTTTGTTTTATTAGACGTAGTTGACCCTTTGATCTCAGTGAATTAACACTTTTACTGATCCAGATGCTGTGAGTCTAACCCTCATGCTTGTTGACATTGTTTTCTTATGGCCTGGCATTTGTAATCATGCAAATTCTTGCTATAGCCTATTCATTTCTAAAATGTTCACAGAATTGATTCCCTGACATACTCTTTGTAACTTAACAGCTTTCTCTGACTTTTCTGTATGGCTTAGCTCTTGGAGCTTGCAATAGTGTAACACAAGGTTCACATGTATTTTGGCAATTTACCATCTTTTAGAAATGTCTACTTTAGAGTCTTAGACATTGCAGAAAAAAAAAAGAAAAAAGCCATTGCAAAGCTTTTTCTGGGCTGTGGCCAGCTTAAGGGAAACACAAAGTTTTCAGGATAGAATTTAGTGGATTTGTAGAGAAACTTGAAACATGGTACACCTCTTGACCTGAATTCTTGTAAGCCAATATGCAGTGTATATATACCATAATGAAATTCTCCAGTTGCAGTTTACATTTCATTCATGTAGTATTTATCACTGGAATCAGTGGACACTGGCTGCTGTAGTATGTCAAGGGTTTGACCTTTGTTATTCTGACCTTAATTACAAGACCAGGTCTAGGATATAGAGTCCAGTTTCCTATCAGCTCCCAGGCACGTCAAAGTCTGATTAGAGCCTTCCTTCACCAGGCTGGGTTGAACACACCCGGGCCAAAATGGAGCTCAGTGAGTGTAAAGTTATGTGAACAGACGCCAGAGGCCATGGGAACAGGATGGAAAATTTTACACAGCAACTGTAATGTTTTACATCTTGTAAAATAACCCAAGAGCTAGGAAATATTTTTTTTTTTAAAATCCAAATTTCAAAGTTTGTCTTTTCTCAAGTCATAGAAGATATTCCAGACAACCTACATATGTGATACCACCCAGCCCTTTCCCAAATCATTGAGAAAGGTATGTTGTTATTATTCATCCCCAATGAGAGGATAAAAATATCTGTCTGAAGGATATTCCAGTGCAAGACACCTCCTGTGAAGCACTTAGGACAGGACTTCTAGAGGAGTATAGTCTTTGTGTAAGTCCTTTGCCTTAGATATTTTAATTCTAAAATTTTATATAATTTTGATGCTGCAAAATTATTTATTTTGAAAGGAATACACATGCAAAAGGAAAAGGAAAATTGCAATTGTAGGACACCAAAATGTGAAATTAAGAGAGTGCTTTGAATTTTTAATATCACTTAAATTTGAAAGACTGAAGCTCTCTAAAAACTTGTAAGTGGCATAATAATTTCAAATCACTTAATACTGCACATACCCAGAGCTCTGATAACCTCCACACTCAACTGCTTGTAAGTTTTTTTCTCCACACATTCCAATAACGTGAAGCCACTCTCTGCAACGTAGAGTGTGTGATTCATAATTATTGTGGCACTTCACATTTCTCTGTGAGTCCTGGCATATGGTAAAGAATTCAAACTCTGTTACAGAGGATCAAAATAGATTAGACCAATTAAATCAAACGCTCTAACCAAGAAAACTTAAAGTGATCTTGAAATGTATGATTAAAAAAGACAAAGGTAAGAAGGAGGGGCAATTGCATAAAAATATCATCTTGGAAAGAAAGAAAGAAAAAGGGTTTCGTATAGCAAGGATACTTTTACTGGCTCAAGAAAGTGCTGGTAAGAAGCAGAAATTACCGTCAGATATGGTAAAAGAATAGATATTTCTTTAAGACGTGAGAAAATGAGTTGGCAAGAAGAACGCATTTACTGTGTACTGTGGTACAGATGGGAATACCAAAGGGCCTTGAACTTATCCTCGTAACAGTCTGCTTACTTAGTTAAACACCACTGGGTATAGATGAAATAAGATGGAAAGGAAGTCCAACCTCTGCTCTTGCAGATAACAGTATTTTAAATCGCCTCATAAACTGATTCAGTCTCTATCATCTAACTAGTTCTCATTTTGGCCTCTTCTGCTGATATTGGAGGGCTGATCCAGAGTCTCTCTGCTTCAGCACTTAAACTTGTTTCTCCTTTCCAGCATAAAATTATACACAGCTATTTGTTCTTGTTAGCATACATAGCTCTTCTTTTTCCCTGGTGTTTACACCCCACTCCCGTTGTCATGCATTAACACAGCACAGTCGTGCCCCCCCTTTCAGCTCTCATTTGCTTGGCTATGGAAAAAAAGCTCTCTTAAAGCTACCATCATAATAGTGCGTATTTCCTTCTCTGCTAGCACAGGCAGCCTTTCTTTGAATTTGTTGTTCTCGTCCATGGGCAACTGAACCCTATGCAGTGCTCTAAATGAAGGCTGGATTTGGTTTGGGAAAGTAGCACTGGTGCTGTCCAGACTCTCATGGAAGTGACTCAGCTGATAAATCCTGGAATCATGTTTGATCTTGAAAGCCTCTTTACTTCATCAGAAAGTATCTTCATGTTGTTGCTTGGTCTCACTTTATTTACCCAGTGAAAGAGGATTTTGCTATTTGCTTTAATTTTGCAAAGTCTGAGTCACTTGACCTCTGGCAAGTCTGACATTGTTCCTAAGACTTCTAAAACATGCATTTTGGGATTCTGTAAATTCCTGTTAGCCTTTTTTTCTTACTACTATCACCCCTTTTGACACCACCTTTCATACTGGTAGGGGATACTTTCCCTAGGTACTGCTACTGTGATTAGAAATGGAGCTAAAAAGGGGGATCTGGATCCCACATCAGAAGCACACTGCTCTGGAGAACCTACCATGAGAAAGCAATCCCAAGCAGTGCGGGAAACTCCAAAAGGGGCATTCAATAACTGCCATGAGGCAAAAGCTCAGAAGACTTCAAGCTTCTCAGCAAGCCAGTGTTTGGGACTGGTGATGCACTGGGAAGCATTACCAGTTCAAGGGCATTATCTCCACAGCATATTTTGCCAAACTCTGTGTTGGTTGTTGTGGGAAACACTTCACCTTGGAAGGAGCTATCATAAGACCAGCAGTGTATTGCTGGGAGAATTGAAATCTAGTGGAAACACTGGAGCAACAGAGAGGCTGTAACAGGATAGGAGTTTTTTTGGGCTAATGGCTGGAAGTTGCCACCTCAAAGTGGGGCTGTGCTGGGCACTGGGATCCTACGGAGACCAGAGTGTACATGCAGCACATAGCTGCCTCGGCTCTGCCGTGATAGACGTGACTGTAAGCAGCAATGCTTATTTGGTCTGACTGTCATTTTGTGTTCCTCTTTACAGAGAGGTTTCAGCTAAAGGTCATGGGAGAGCCACTGTATATTTTTTCTTCAAACAAAATCAATTGAAAGACCTAGAACACAATAAGTTATGTTGCAGGGCTGCACTTGCATGTATTCCCATTGGAGACCTATCAATGTGAACTAGCACTGTTGGGAAATCTCTCCAGCTACCCCAGTTAATCAATATCTGTTCATTATACTGTCTCTGATGAATACGGGTAAGGATTGGGTAAGCACGAGTCAGGTGACTTAAAAATAACTGCACCTCACATAAGATCAATAGAGGGTGGGGTTTTTTTCCAGTATTACTTCAGGCAAACTAATGTACGTTTTATCCCCCTCTCTTCTTACCACCCCTTGCTCATTGTTGGTATATCAACATCACCGTAGGAGTGGCTTTATTAAATTAGTAGCACTTAATCTACTGTCATACTGTCAACTTGCAGGGAGCGAACAAGCAGACAGCAAGTTTTCAAGTGGCCCAGTGTGCTTCGACTGGCTCTCGCCCAGGCAGTTAGCTCAGAGCTATGCCAAAAGCAGCCTTTCTGGGTGCCTGCTAATATCTCTGCCCTGAGTCTGAAAACCCTATGCTAGAAAAAAAAAACCAAACTGTTTTAGGGGGATTCATGCCAATTATAGATGTGTTATGACAGATGAAAAGATTATAATTATGCTTGGCTTCCATGCAGAACTACATTAACACATCTATGACATTTAATAACATGGGAGGATAACCACATGCCTCAACAGAGGTTAACTTTCCCCAAAATTGCTTAACTTTTTTTCTTCCCTTCCTGCCTCTTTTTCCCACCCACTGAAATTAAGAAGAGCTACATGTGCTTGCAGCATTTCGGGGGAAACAGGGAAAAGTAAGAAAAAAAGAAAGGGAAGAAAAAAAAACAAAAATGAAAGTAAAAGAGAGAAAGAGAAATATGGGAGGTGATAAAGAAATG